>CAXKVY010000272.1:0-411199 GCA_964058915.1 Tetropium fuscum | reverse complement strand
TACCTATATATTTGATGTTGATATATACCTACCTACCCTACCATAGGTACCCCATACCCCATACTTTATTACAATAGGATATATCCTCTAGGTATAGTATATAGTCTGACTATACATATACATATAGAGATATTGAGGTATCTATAAGATCTATATCTAATTACCTACCTCGGTATTTTAAAATAGCTGTGAAATATTTTTTTTTATTTGCGTTGATATACCTAACGTAGTCGATATGATAAGTTAAATTAATAAGCTAGGTCCTATTTAGTAGTATTTAGTACATCTACTTTTACCATATGGGCACAGGCATACCTTTCAAAAATGGCTATAATCATTGCTATAATACAGCCTGCATATTACCTAGGTATGCCTTGAAAATGGAAATAATATGGTAATGTAGATAGCAAACTGTTGTCGCGGTTTTGTCTCGGATTTTGTAAACGTCCCGAGTTTGTTTTGGTTTTCCACGTGTTGCACTTCCTAAATACTATACAAGTACACGGATCAAAACATGCGTATTGATCCAAAATGGTGAACAACATCAGTCACTTATAAAAATGGGTATGCGTTCAGGCGGCACAGGCACCAGGGAAGCACAAAACAAAATAAATAGAGGACATGAGCAACAACTTGTTTACCTACCTGTACCTAAGTAGCGCTTTGTTTATAAATGCTTTAAATTGACGTAGGTACAATTCATTAAAAAAAAAAGTGAATTGTGTAGCATCTGCAAATATATCCATATGGAGCTTACCTTTTGTATGATGTAGCAACGCGGATTAAACGCAGTACATATGTAGGTTCCGTTCGCGTCGAGACAAGCGGTTAGAGGGTCAGACCCAGACACGGCTTTGCCGCGGCCTCTCCGAAGGGGCATCTGTACTCGCGGAGCACCAGCTGCCACCGCTACTCAGCATGCCGACCTGTTGAGTCCGGGCTCGGCCAGCTGATTGGCACACGGCGCCGACGCTAGTACCCGACGGGACGCCCGGATCCGTCACCGCCCTCGTGATGGCAAACAATTAAACATCCGTGTGGGTGTCTTTTGGTATGAGACCCTACCAATTATGGTAGATTTTTCACGTCAATTTCTATACTTTGATTCTTTTGCATATGGAATATGAATCAAGAGAGACAACCACAGCTGGTTTTACAGCTATATATTAATTATAAAACTTTCTTTTAGCTCTAATTATAGGCAGCGTTGAGCTCGCTAATTTATGTACCTACCTATACTTACTTGAACACTGCCAATATGATGTACTTATCCACACAAATGCGAAAAGTAAGATTGGCTTGTATGAAATCTTCATTGTGTTCCTTTTTATAAAAAAAAAATTGTTGGAGAATCTTTAATATTTTTGAGTACTTTCACAGAGGCGTACGGAACGGAACAACTTTAAAGTGGTGTGGTAAACCCTAAATGGCCTTTTTTGATTAACACTATAGGTACTCTCACCAAATTTAGAGGACTAAAAATTTGCATTCCTTTTAATAGTTTTCAATTTGGCTGTGAAGATTATCCACTTCCTGGATTTGGCTTTGTCCTGTCTCACAAATTTTTTCTATTATTTCAATTACCTCAGTAAATTCTTCCATACATTTTATTAAAGCCAAACATTAACGAATTTTTATTTTGCGGTACGCACGAGTCTGACCAAAGTATTATTTTTTTTAATGTTAGGAATGTCTACTACAATTTTTCTTAAAATTGTTATTAAGGCTGAGGCAATATCTGTTTACCCACTTTATTCATGTTAAAATGTAACACATTTTTCTTATCAAGACAGATTATCCCAGTTGTCTCGTCAAATATTTGGCGGTCTTTATGTCCCTTATTCTATTTTGCAAATATCTATTGTTCGTAAGTGCTTAGAAAACTTATACCCATCTTCAATTTTAGTGCTATTATTTTTTAACTTCGATATTCTTCGCAAATATCACATCTGTCAGACTTTGGCTTAATAAATTCAATATTAAATTCATTATTGAATATGTTCCTGTAGAAGCTTTTTTTACCCGTGTAAGGTTTTTGTCATTACACCACTCTCTATACAATTAATAGGGCCTAGAAAAATTAAGAGAAGGGCCTAGAAAATTAAGATTCAAAATATTTTCTTTATTGGAGCGCATTCGGCAGTAATGAGATTCAACTCTAGGGCGATGGAGTTAATATGGGCTCTCACGCAAGTTTTATCTTCTTCTTTAATCTTTTTTTAGAGTGTTTTCCCCGCCGTATTTCTTTTAGAGCATCAGTAACTTCTGGATCCGTGTTGTTTAAAAAAATAAGAAATTTTCATCTGGCTAATATCAAGGGGGTATCCAGAAAAAAACGTTTGCAAACACGCAATACGGTTGTCGTGTACTGTAACCAGTTGTGGAAAAAATATTTATAAGAGTAATCGCCAAAAGTCCTCATGTATGCCTCTCTTTGTTCGACTGAAATTTTACATCCACACTTAAACTTCCAATCACATTTTCGTCATTTTCTTAGTTCAACCTTTCTTTGTCCCTTCAAAATACCCTTAACATTCCTATACTCTTTTCCATGTTCACATATTTTTTTGTTTATAATCAGCTTCCAAGTCTCTGGATCGCATTTCCTTTTTCGCGTCAAACTAAAATAACAAGCATACACTGAAAGAAAGTCCTAACAAACATCCGGAAGTCCATTTATTGAAGGAAATAATAGGTACTTTAATACCCAGCTTTTCCCAAACCACATTTTTTTAAATATTTGACGCTAAAAGCCCCGGTCAATCGAGTTACCCTGTATAAATGAACTTATAGTAAATTAAAAACCTGCTTAATACAAAACAACTTTTTAAGTACCTATCTAACATTTTTATTTTTATTATTGCCAGATTCCGTAATAATATAGATCATTTTCACTGGGCCACCCTGTATAAACAATTTTATAATGTAATAGATCATATAAAAAATTACCTTGACGTTGTGACTCTTTTCCACTTTCATTGTTTTTGGATCAACATTCTCCTTAGCAAGATTTTCCTCCGAGGTAGTACTAACAACATTGTTATCGGTATTACTCTCTGTAGCCTGGCTCGTTATCTTCCTCGTCCGAATCATGAAAATGATCCTCAGTCACTATCAGATTCTATTTCTGCTAATTCTGCGGTACTGCAAATATTTTCACTTTCCTCAGATTTTTCGCATAATGATATGAATGACATGTTAACTAGTAGGTACTTACGTGTCTTGTGTATCATTTTCCATATTATTTGACAAATATTTGGTCTTTAAACACAATAAATGGACACAGAAACAGTCACGTTCATTCGTGCAACCTCCAAATAAAAACATTTACAATTATCGGTAGTACTATATTTGTTCTATCTGGTGAACTCCAATAATCATTTTGCTGCGGCAGATAGAACATTATAATACTACAATTTTAATTTATTGAACAGATAAATAAAATAAAAATTACTAATTTTAGTTAAGTAAACCACTTAAATAATTGTAATTAAAAGTGTATTCTATATAGTTATTCAATATTTTTCTGATTGATGTGGCTGATTTTTACAAATAAAATATTTGTAGGAGCGCGGGACGTATTTTTATAGTTGGCTATGAGCGCTATGAGTTATGACTTTTTATTTTCTTTCAAATTATGACAGGTACATTGTACATTTATTATCTTCCATGTACATTGTACATTTATTACGGTACCTGATCCCGTAATGTGCTATTTACCGGCCGCAAATCAGTACAGGGTAAGTAGATTTACTGGACAGGATAAGGTAAAATACCATTGTCAGTACCTACTAGATGAACAATAATATACCTACTATAGTGTTATCGGGAATTGCCAATAAGTATATGTTTTATGTAATATATGTATGTTATTATGAGACTTGTTTAATTAATGTAATTTATCAAAGTAAAATTAAAAACAGCCACAGCCCCTATTATGTCCCTTATAAAGATATCGGTGACATTGGGATATCCATTGTTGGTACAGTTGCAACATACCTATATCACTGTTGCAGGTGTCGGACTCGACAATCGTTCCCTTTTTTTTCGAATAACAAAATTTTCCTTGATTTGACACATAATCTTTTGATTAAAATTTTAAAAAATGAGTTGTTATAAAAAATCGTAACCGCGCAAGAACGGGTTTAGGTGCTGCGCATCCCGTACTCTGCAAAATTTACAGTATAAAAGGTAGCTAAAGGTCTGTGCTAAATAAAGGTAGGATTTCCTAGCAGCGTCGAAACGCATGTGTCAGACGGATACGCCAGACGTGAGGTACTGCTCAAAGGCGAATTTCACATTGTTGTTTTCCTACATGAGCGTTTAAACGAATGCGTTTACGTCTGAGTCTTGCCTGGCTCGAGAAGGAGCCAAAATCATTCAGTGAGAAAGCATTGCAAGTGTGTGTGATTTACAATTTGTCCCGGTGTAGTTACAAAAATGAGACTGCTGCTGCTGCCTATTTAACCGAAAAAACTGTCTGACTGTATCACCTTCACAAGTCAATGACCTCTTATCAGTAAATTTGCGTAGCCTTCTTTGATTCTCCTTTTAAACAGTTTTCTTTCAGATTGTCTCTGTGGTTTTATTGGAACAAATAATAATAACAACATTTCCTTATCCTCTTCTTCTTCTAACAGCAACCATTTCAACACAGCGTCTTCCATATTATTTCTCACACGATATATCTAATATTGAACCTGCTGAAATAAGCTATACAAATGACAACCGCCCGTCAAACGCACGCTTCGCAACGCTGCTAGGAAAACACTCCCCCTGAGTCTGTCGCTAGCGTCGAAACGTATCAAAACGGATGCGTTTTGACGCTGCTAGGAAATCCTACCTTAACACCATTTTTACCACTGTTGTAATAACTTTCAAAAAAGGACGGTATACTGGACGGTTAAAAAACAATCCAGTAGGTTGTAATGGTGTGACAGCCCATAACTTTTATAACTTGTCAGGTCTAATTAACTACGAAAATAACTTTACAGAACCAGTTGCGTAATATTTTACTTTTCATATGGTTGTGAAAACTAAGACGTTTCCTAACGTCGAATGGTTTTGAAAAAGTGTCACTTTACATGTCAATATTAGAAAAAACTATTTTTTGAACTAGGTACCTGAAGTAATTGCATTTTATAAAAAAAACAATATAAAACGCATGGGATATGGTAATAGGTATTCCTTACCTATTACAATATTGTTGGTAAAAGGAAAAAAAAAGAAAAAATCTAAACCAGACATTTATTATTATTTATTGGATTTCATTACAAACTAAACACAGTCAACATGAAAAAGAAAAACACAAACTCTGAAAACTAATGTATTTAGGAAAGGCACAATTATAAAATTATTGTACAAAATTGCTAATTACTTATTAACCAGCAATTTTGATGGGCACATGATGATAAAAATTTCGTGACTAAAGAAAAGTGCAACATTTACATAGTTAAAACACCTTATGGTGCATTAGAAACCGTGGACCTTTAGTTGGTCAGGTTTTGCTAGTCCAGCTTTTGTTAACCACTGGCAGATGTTCTCTCGCTGGTCACCCTGCAACTGGAGAACCTCTCCGTACTCGGGGTGCTCAATTACAGTTCCATTGCAAGCGAATTCCTATAACAAAATATACTTATTATTAATTTAAGTAATATTAGATATTTAAAATAATTAAGTTAAGTGCTACAGGAGTTTTATATCATTTTTAAAAGAATAATTATAGAAATAATCATAAACCCGGAGTGTTCACAAGAAGTAGATAGTAATTTCATAAATAAACAGTATTTATATACACGTATAAAAAGTTGAAGGCTGAATTGAGATGGTATTGACAAAATCATTGACCTCTTAATAAAGCAATAATTGCAATTAACCCTGATAGAATACACAGATATAGAGTTCATATAGAACACAAACACGCCATATAGAACACGATTACAATCTGATTACTCTTTACTAAAAGGTATAGAAAATGGTATTGACAACATTCAAGAGGTGATTTGATAATTCAAATTTATGGTTTTAAAACAAGAAATTATGAACTGAATACACATTTACTCAGCAGATATGGATACCAAGGTTGCTATTATTTATGGAGTGATTACCTCATACACTGAGAAAACCAAAGCAACAATGCAGTTGTTCATAAAATGTGGTATCACTCTTGTAAGGTCAATAGATGCATGGTAATGTACAATAAAAATTTCCTATATAAATTCAAAGATGTAATTATACTACGACTACGAGTCCATTATAATAGGGACCAATTGTCTTCGTCTTCCGCAGTTAAAATGAAGTCGATATCTTTGTCTTGGCCTCTGAAACGTTGCCTATGTCAGTCTATTATTATGGACCCATAGTATAGGTACAAGTATTGCCAATTATGACCTAATAGTTTTCTTAATTCCCAGTATGCGGGAATTTATTAACACGCTTGTATAGAAATAATTATTATAGATATGTAGAATTCAACAAAGTGGAAACTAAATATCCGGGATTTTTTCATCTCTAGTTGTACCACATACAAGTTTGTGAAGTTCGAATTTCTAGTACAGTAGGTAGGTAAATATTATAGGTATAGATATTATAATTTGCACAATATAAAATTAAGTAATGAGGTTATTCTATAAAATCAGCATTATATATTACTGTTCTTGAATAGAGTTTAATAAAGCTTGTCAATATCAGATGATGGGGGCAAGTAAAATGGAAGTGTCATACCTCGTTACATTTTACCGCGTTTTTAAACTCATCAACATTGCTCTTTACTAGACACCACGGCAGCTTAGTCGTGTGTATTGTTAACAAAATTGTGTAAAATATTAATGATTTTTGACATGTAACGTCATCTTCTAGTACTGTACTCAATTTGCTAAATGAAACAAGACAAATGAAAATGGACACAATACATTTATGAAGCACGAGCAGTCAGTAAAACTAATAAATTGGGTAGGTGCCGTCAAGATCTTATTTTGCATTATGTGAACTTAAGTTTTATGTACATGACGAATATTAGTAACCGTAAGTCACAATACTACAAACAATATTTTTACCTTTTTACATGCTCGAACTATTTTTTTCAGGTCATATTCAGATGAAAGCCCTTGAACTGTAGTCAAAGTTTTGCGACCATTCCGTTGTTGGATCCTTATATGAACGAGTCCGTCCTGAACATCATCGTCTGCACCCTTACTTGCATCAGCAAAGGGGTCTGAAATATTAACAAATAGGTCGAGGTCATGTAACCATTTAACAGGAATCAATAGACAAAAATGTAAAAAGCGTTAGAGAAGCAAATGTATTATTAATTTGGTGCAGTATTATGAAAAAAATAATAAGCTAAATGTACGTATTATTCTTTTCGGAAATACAAATAGACGCCATTTTATCCGTAGGATATTTCCTTAATAATTGCGAAGGAAACTTACCAAATGTGTTTAGATTCTGGATGGACATACGATATTCAAAATATACTCTGGTAAATTAAATATCTGCAAACTGCACTGATTTAGTAGTTATTAACCTGTAATTACTTGTAGTTTTTCTTTTAACACGCTGATCCACAATTCCTTGCAAATAATTAGATGATTCACCAAACACGATTCGTGTGTTACACGAATGCAAATGCAAGAGAAAGATCGAAGGATGGTAAAACAGCAGGTGGACAACGTAACAAATATAAATATCAAACTATTATGCTTTTCAACAAAAATAATTTGGGTAGGTATTTAAAGTGTTTAGGAAAATTAATCTGACAGAATTATATTACTTTGATTTAGAAAAATGTTGTCGAAACAAAACCCTTTGTAAACTAAACATGGTAAAAACTTAACATTTATAAATATTTGAAATTGTCATGGTGGTCTTACTGATAATATAACCATATATATTTTCAATGGTGATATAAGGTTTGTCCTTGTAGATGTTTTTGCGGTTTATGACGTTTGGCACAGAACAGTCACCAACGTAATCGGTATACGCAAACGGAGAATGGAAAATGGCCGCACCAATACGGGTACCTCCAAATGCGGCGCCAAATCAACTGTTATTTAAAATAAAGAAGACTTTTTATAAAATCACCTGTTCTTAAATGCAATACCACCGTATACAACAATAAGACGCTATCAAATTCCAAATTATTATTCAAGACCCCCTAAATTGCCAGACTTACAGCTGTATTTAATAGCCACATTAGATAAACATGCTTTTATGGATCAAGGCTCATTTATCACTTTGGATGTTCATTTTGGAGGAATCATCCACAGTGATAACTGTAGACTGCCTTTCATTTGTGTTGCATCCAACGTGTACATTAAAAATGAACGATGAAAAAATTTTTTGATGAAAAATGTAAATACGATGAGTTCATTTTCGCTACTTCACTTTTTAGTTTTATTACAGCCGTCATCGCCAGTGCGATTGTTTGTGGCTATTATTATAAATAAATATTCAAATCAATTATATTATATTATAAATGTGTTATACAATGGCATTCAAATGATTTCTGTACTTCTCAGGATTCTCTTCTGTCCACTCTCTTAACAGCGTGGACGAAGCTCCTAGATTTTCTCTCCTTCAAACCCACGGTTTCACCCACCGTCTTTTAGTACGGCCAGTTGTTGATATAATTGAGTTCAATTCATTTATCAGTCCACTTGAAATTAAGTCAATGCCATCGCGTATTGACTTATTTTTTTGGAACGAGACATCCTGTCGCCTGGTATCACACGTTGTTGCACCAAACGCGTAATGATGAAACTCTTAAGGAACAGTGAATAGTGACAGAGGTGTAACCACAAAACTGGATGAAAATATGTAAACAAGGATGATCACTCCGGACGTTTTCACTCTGGTTGATTCACTTTGGATGTACATTAAAAGTGATACAGTGTAAATCCCGCTTAAGACAAACATAATGCGTAGATCACTTCATTTGTACACCAAGTTATAATATTTCAGCTTTAAAGAAAATGGCCAAATAAAAAAATATTAATTTATAATTTAATAAATTTTATTAAGTAAAATATATCACATAATATAGGTAGAGTGGAGAACAGAAAACTTTATAAGATTCTCTGAATTCATCTGCCATAAAGGGCAGATCTCAATTAATATGTTAATGTAGGTAGGTATATAGGTATCTATAATTTTACAATACCTATACTATACTATACTATAATACCTATACTTTGTTATGTAATTTTGAGTCATACTAAAAATGATAATTATTATTATTGCGTATGGTATAAAAAAATATACAAACTTATGATATTATTATATAAAAATATCACATAAATCAAAACATCTTAACTATTGACTCCGTCCCCCAAATCACTATATAGGAGAGTGCATTATTGCCCCTATCCCCTTAGGTATATATGTGTTTAAATGATATTCTAAAATTATTTATCTACAACAGCAATTATTTCAACCATTTTTCAATTAAAAGTGTCTCCATGTCTTTCCATAAAATCACTAAATTGCCTTCTACTTACTGCAAAGCAAAAAATGTAATATTATTTCTGTGAAAATATTTTTACTTATTATGTATTTAAATACTTACACAGATATTTAGCTACCAAATATTTATCATTGACATTTGTCTCGATATCATCGATAATATATTTAAGATCCATGTTAATTTTACGTAATTTTTTTTTATCTACTTCTATTTCTCTAATGAGGTTATTTTTCTGACTCCAAAAATAGGGAATTCTTTGGCAAGCAATACATCTTTGGTAATCTTTTAGCACCTGTAAAATAAGACAATGTACATAAAAGAAATATGAAAATAGTATATATACACCAAGGTAGAAACGACTATTATTACCCACCCAAGCAGTTTATTTGTTGCAGTATTTATTGTGCTCTATGCCTCGATCCTACTACACTGAATTTTAAAATTTGTAGCATTTAAAAGTTTTTCATTATTTAGGTGCTGCTTTATTTTAACTATATATATATATGTACCTATAGAGAGCGAAATATTACTTTTTATTGGAAGAATGAATGAAATAATGGTAAATCAGTTATTAGCAGTAAAAATATATTTAGTAAAAATATAGTAGCAAAACATATTTTATAGCCCATTTATTATTGTATAAATAGGAGAAAAAAAAAACAATCTTTTGCCACTTGGGGATTATTGGGGCAAAATTGGGGATTAAAAATAGTTCCAAATGGCGTAAATGGTCGCCCCTTCACCCTCAAAGGCCACCCCTAAAGCACCTCACGGTGGTTTTTGCCATTTTCCTGCGAAGCGGTTACCCCCACAAAAATATCAATACTTATTTTATATGTCATAAAATTTTCTACAACTAGATCACTTCCATTACCGAAAGCTGTAATGGCTTTCGAGCAGTGAGTGATAAAACCAGAGTGTTGAATCCAGCTAGGCGCACCCTCCACCTTATGTCAAATTCACTTTTGCAAATGAAACATTTATCGCAGTAGATGATGCTGATATACACATTATTCGCACAGCCATACAAAAATCCAAGGAAAATTGTTGGAGATGTCGACCTTTTGCTTTTATTAACAGCTCCCTCTCCCCAAAAAATAGGGACATATAATATTCCTGAAAAAAAGAGCGAGGCAAAGTCAAGACACGACTGTACAGTTCAAGAGATACACAATCACCAAGTATCCATCAGAACTGCAAAAAATCCATATTAATTCCATGCCAAATCCATGCTGTAAAGGGTCGAGACATAACATCAGCATTTTTTGGAAAAGGGTATAGTCAGTGTAACTTATTTATAAAAAGATAAAAGAACTATTCTAGAGTAATCTACAGAGCTCGGCCATCAGAGAGTAGCCTGCAAATAGCTCTATCCTGTTATCAAAACTACTTCTCACATCAGCAGCAGCACGATTAACACTCCCGTCGTACATATCTACAAGTACAAGTTGTACCAGCATGTCACGGATGATTTCTACAACCTGAGCTAAGGTGCTATGGTGTCACCAGTTTACACCAGAGAAGCACCAGCTCCAGCTTCGATTTTATTATTAATTACCTGGAACTATAAGCAAGGTTGCGGAAAGAGTTGTGGCTGTGAAAAATAGAGATATGAGTATGAGTAAAAGTGGACTTGTACTTCTATGTGCAGAAATTGCCATGGTCAAAGATGCAGAAATGCGGATGTGACAGACCCTGTGGACGATGATGAATGAAAATTTTACAGCTTCAGTGGATTAGCCCTATTGGAGGACTCAACCCCGTGGTTTGATCGCTCATTGCTAAATAGCTATTACGTCTGTAATGGGAATGACACTACTTGTAGAAAATTTTATAAGAAATATATTAAATAAGTATGAAATTTTCTGTGGGGGCAACCGTCACATTAAAATGGAAAACTGAGTGCGAGGTGCGTTAAGGGTGGCTTTGGGGGTGAAGCGGCAACTTGCGCCATTGGAACACTTTTGTTTTTTAAACATCACACCCTGGCGCGTATATTCCCCAAGTGACAAAATGTTATGTTTTTTTCTCGTATACGTACGTCCTTTTCTAGTCTAAAATAAATAGGCTATTGGTTTTAAGAAAGGGACAAATCCTAGAAAGGACAGTGCAACATACAGAATCGAATAGAAACATGAAACATAATTTTTTTATTGATAAAAATAAATTTAACATATACCTACCTCCATGAAAACAGAACTTAGGGGCTGGTTCCAAAAATGGTCACTCCCCTGGATAGTTATCTGCTGTGATTTCTGTAATATTATTGTTTTAATATAGTAACTTTTAATCTCATGATGCTGCCATTTGTCTCTCAATTTCTAAAATATGACATAAATTACCTACAAAAACCTTTTATCCAATTAATAGTGGCAAATGTATTGGGTTAAATATACATACAGTTCGTACAATATGTATGTATAGTTGAACGACCAGCAACCCTGACCTACACAATGTTTTTCATTGGCGTAGACATTTTTTTTTCTTAGGGGGGTGAAAGTAGAAGGTTTTTATATGCATATTTTCAACACCACAGCTGATATTGAATGCAAGTTTCCACACCACTCATGAAGTATTGCTTTCAGCGCGTTACCATTTTTTAGTGGGTGTTTCGCCAGTAGCCATATTTCCCACAAGTAACAAAAATAAATATGTACAAAACAGCTAAGTAGTCGAAAAAAATAAACTTTAAAACGGAAAAATAAAATAAATATACTTGCGATTGAAATACAATCATATTTATTGTGTAAGTAGGTACCTACCTAATCTACCAAATCGTTAACACTCAACAAAGACAAAGATTATTAACAGACAAGCTTTGACAAAGATCAGAGCTTGTTTGTTAATAGGTACCTACATAACTAAACCGAGACTAAATTCAAGACATTTTTAAAAATCATTACAAATGCAATACATACCTACCTACCAGCTTCTCATCGCAAAGCGATTTCCAATACACACACTTTTTACAGCCAATCAAAATTATAAACTGACCTTGAGGTATTTTACAGTCATTGAAAATTTTCTTTTCTTTTGTGGCTAGGTAGGTACACGGTTATAATTTTATAAACAGTCTATAGAACTTTTAATTTTGCCCACTGATGTAAATTATTAATTTGTGATCTAGGATGGTAGGTACCTACATAAAAATAAAGTCAATGGACAATAGGTACCTATTTATGTAATAAACCAGAGAGCGTTTTCAGTTTTGTAAATCCCAATAAAAAACCTTACTTATATCGTTGCATTTAGCATTTATAACCTAGCGGCCTCAAGCACTGGAATATTTTTTGGATAAAATTATTTGAGAAATGTCTTAAGTGGAGGATGTAATAGGTTCCTACCTACCTCAGTACACATCAGTACCTACTTCGAGCAGCCCATAAATCAACTTTTTTTGTTAAAGTCGGCTCTGCTCTAACACCCACTATCCATTTTTGCCGTCAAATAATATTTTTTTAACATGCCTATCCTATCTCGTAAATAAAGTGAGGTCTGGTGGAAATCTACGTTTTTCAGGTTTCATACTAAACGAACAAACATGTTTGCTAACCGCCATACTCTTTTATTTCAACTCTCGTAGCGATGTATACCTACATAGGTAGGTATATAAATAATATATTAGCAATTCCCGCAAACACGCCACTGTAAGATATGCGAACCTGATCCTATTCGATCCGAGAATCCGATCCCGATCCGAGAGATACGATTCCAATAAGTTAAAAAGAGATATACTGCTCGAATATTCGTTATTGGAAAGGTCGTGGATCGGCGTTGCTGCTTTTAACTATAAAAATAGATGTTTACGTAATTGTCATATTTAAAGTAGACGAAAATAAATGTAAAAACGTAACATCTTGGCCTATAATATATTATTGTGTGCACAATTATTATTTAATAACATTCATAAATAATATATACAACTTTAATATAGTATTGTGGAATTTGATATTTTAATTGAATACTGAGAAAATTGAGAATTACATGTGGCAACTGCGCGGTATCTTATATGGGGTCAGTTAACTATATATACATATTGAATGAACTGTAGTTGCCTTAATAATAAAATCTTAATGATACCTAATGATTTATTTATGCTGCATTACTCAACATGAGCTCCCTTTTAAAGTAAACACCAGTTGCACAGGAACATAGATGTACAATGCCATACTATTCTAAATAACATTTAAATACATTTAAATACATACATTTAAATCACAGAGAGAAATGTTAATGAAATTAACATTTGCGACTATTCTATTATAGCTTTACACAATGGTTAATTGACTAAAGGACAATAATTTCTTATAAAAATAATAATATCATATAAGTAATTAGGCCAGTCATCTTAAACAAAAAAAAAGGCAAAGTTCGCAAAAAAATCCGGTAAATCTAATTTTTTGATATGTTGTTAGGATTCATCAGCTGCATAAAACCAAGTTTGCAGCTTCAAAACGCTTGTGCTCTTAAATAAAAAATTAATGGTAAAATTAAAATTATTTTACCTTTTTTCAATCCGATAAAATTTTTTTCATTTGAAGTTTTGTACGACCAATAGGTTTTGAGATACAAGTCTTCAAAAACATGATTTTTTTTCTTTCCAGCAAAACATCAACTACCTACCTATATAATCCATATTACAAATAAAATCAAAAGGTATTATAAGTACACTATTTCTCACGATATTTTATAATTTAAGTTACAGCGAACAATTGTAGCTTTTTCAATTTTTTATGATGTTCCGGATCTTCAAATGGGTTGCAAAATGAGTTTTAGTAATATATGTCCAAGCTTGTGTTAAAATTTGAAAACTCTTGGGTTATTCATACCTTTTTTGTCTTCAGTGACTGGCCTATGTTAAATTTCTTCTGAACCTCGCTTTATTGGGCTAAATATGAATAAATGGTACAAAAGCATTATTGCTTGGCATCTATAATATAAAGGTATACAATATTTTTTACGGCCGGTTTATTTTAAATCTCGAAAGTAATATTTTGAGTACTTGCTTACTTTGCAGGCCTTTATTAATAGCAACAGTGTTTCGATATATATTGCAGTCCAATAAAAATTCTGATGTTACTAGTCACTTAATTCCATAATCCACTTACCTTTAATAATCTTAAAGCAGGTTTTAGATTATATTTACTGTCTATTATTAGTCTTTCTTGCACTGGAAAGGACATACGGAGGTATCTCTCGTGTTTTTTGTGGTCTACATAAGGTTTAGGTACAATGAAGAAGCCACTCTGAAATAAAATACAATACATTTATTTTAGTAACGTAATAGACTATAGTCACCAGGTAAAGTTAACATTATATTTAAGGCTAAAAGTACGTATGAATATATACATACTTCTTACGTATGAAGATATAGTTTAAATGCAGGGCTCAAATTACTTTTTTAATTATTAATTATTTTATTATTTTTATGTCGGCAATATAAATCTGAAAAAAGTATCATAATTTCCGGTACCTCTACAAAAAAATAAAAGGTTAAATGGTACTTAGAATAATTATGCTTATGAAAAATTTGGGTTGATAGTCCTTGATAGATTGTATACCTTCAACATATTATTGTACCACAAGTTGTTAATTTTTCATATGCGACAACATAGAAACAAAAAGAAGAGGATTTTATTAATGATTTTGATTTTATTTTCTTCGATTTTATTTGTTAAAAAGTACTTGGAAGGACATTTAAAATTTAAAGACCAAAAGACTACTTACTATGATGGGTTTCAAAGGTATTGGCGGCTCAATTCGCAAAGTACTGCATTTGTCCTTGTTTCTCAATACATTTTTGGCATTATTTCGTGGATTTTAAATAAAACACGATTTATCCATGACTCATGGCAATTTGTTAGGTATATAGATATTTACTGTCATATGTGAAAATATTAGAATTTAATTTTGATTATTAATAGTAATTAAAGTATCACCTTACAATATTTTTTTAATAACTAAAAACCTACAAGAGATGTTTAATTTTCAAAAAATTTAGACGTATAGGTAAAGGAATATTTATTTAATAACTCGTTCAATATTTTATTGGTTAGTTTTTGAAAAATTAATTCGTAAATATCGCTATAGCAAAAATTATGATGGAATTAGGTGCAATTTTTACATTATCATTGAATATTTAATAAAGTATAAAACATATTTTCACAAAACCAGTACACCAGTCAAAATAGTAGACACATCAAGATGTGGTCTAATTCGGAAGTTTAGGTTTCTTGTAATCCGCAAATAAAGTGAGCCGCCAATACCTTTGGAACCTATAGTAGAGTCTTTTAACAGTTTCACAGTAGGTTGTGAGCAAAATGAAATGAGAGAAACCAGACCTCAGGAGTCTATAGCAACCTAGCCGTTGGAGATATCAAAGTTCTCAATCTCAACTGTTTGTGTTTGACCATATCTATCATACGCTATACTTGAGGTCACGAAAGCATGAGCACATCGTTATGATTTCTACCGATATGAAGAAAGTTCTTTTACTATAATATAATATTTGTTAGGTATTTTGTAATAAAATTTTGCTTTAACGTTAACGTGGACTATTGGACTATCTATACCTTTAAAAGGGTTGGGTAAAAACTGATCTTTAGTTAACACAATGGTCAATATACTTAATGTAACGTTATGTCTGGCTATATCGCGTAATGTCGACAGTTGACATAGTTTACCTGATCATTAGGAAATGGATTGCATCTGAAACCAATTGGCCATTGGTCATTCCTAAATTCAAAACAAGGCACCAAGTCAAATTTTATGAAAATGTCATCTAAACGAGCTCTAAATATAAAGGATGGGCCACGCCTTTCAAGTGTCACCTAAAATGAATGAAGATAATGATAATATATCTAAAAGTACTTTTATATAAATAAAACCAACAGGCCAGACTTAAACATCGTGATCATGAATTGCCGCAAAACTGCCGTAAAGTTAAACTACTTGTCGAGCACCTACAAACAATAGAGGTGTAGGGTAAGATACACTTGCTGACTGCATATCAAAAAGTGCATTTGTTTATGTCTTTGGCCTCTTGGTTTTAGATATACTTAATGTTGTCACTTGGATTATTAAATCAGTAAACTTAAATAATTACAAAATAAACAGTTTTATGTTAAGATATCGATAGCAAGAAATGTAAAGACAATCTTGAAAGCATGTACAGTAAAGGATTTTCAGAAAATTTTCAAAAAAGAGAGTGTAGGTACCTACATTTAGAATTTAGTATCTTATTAAGTATTTTGTGTGTCTTCTATCTCCTAAGCCTATCCCACAAGGATATATGCATGTTGTCAGTAAATTTGAACAAAAAACATGTTTTTGATATTTTTGATAACAAGTATAAGAGTATAAGCACTACAAATTTCAGTAAAATAATGATGCATCGGATGGTTATAATTTCCCCTGAGACACTTGAGATACTAACAATCCTAAATTAGTTTATAGAGTGAGTGAAATTCTATGCTTATTAAATATTATGCCTATATTGTCTTACGACAACAAACCTCAGGTATTAATGGTGCATCTACCTACTACAATTGTATAGCTACAAGATCCTAAATTTGGGTAAATACCTTAAATGTCTCGTCCAATATGTGCATTTTTGATATTCGCTTCCTTCCCATTTTATAACCCTTCAACCAAGTAGATAAGATTTGATGCATCCAAATCATGACTTTATCAGTATTTAGGTAGTCATCATCATCGATAAGAACATTTAACCCCCTGCAATATAAATGTATGTATATTTCAATAAGGTACCATTGACCAAAAAAATCTTTAACAATCAGTTTTTCCTGCATTAAGCTCGAAATCTATGGGATAGCATTTTCTTTAGAGCTGAACATAGCATAATCTATTATTGCAAGATTTCAATGATATCATTACTGTAAGTACGAACCTTTTTCCATAGTACGGGCGTTTTTTACGTCTGTCAGTTTGACTATATTGAGACGGGTCCCTGCAACAGCCAGTGAAGTAAAATTATGGTAATTTATTTTTTTGGTAAATTACCGGGTATTTAATTTTTTTGTAAATTATCAAGTATTTTTTTTGTAATTTTTTAAGAAAATTAACATAATAAATGTGTGTTTACTATACAAAATTCAGGAATTATTGTTAATATATTATTGATACTTAAAAAAGAGTATACATATTACGATTTTAAAATATAAAATAAAAAATAAACAAAATATGCCTTTATTAATTTATATGCTATTAAAACAAAACAACAAAAATGAACGAAAATACGCAACATGGTAAATGATAACTGAAAAACTTAATGAAACATAAAATGTAACCTGGTGGAGTCGCAGCTGATAGCTGTTATAAATCTCAACCAGGATTCTACCTAAAATACAAAAATATAATATCTAATATCTAAATATAATATATGTGTTAATATACTTAAGAACAAATAAAAATGAAAATAGATTATCTACATGTTTCATGAAAGTTCAAGCAAATAAGGAAACATTAATTCACTTCTAATAATTATGAATAAGAGGTGAATAATAGCGTATAGGAGTAGAGGAGAGTAATAATTTCAAATAAAAATATTGTCCCAAAAAAGTTACACAAAACAGAGCAATATTTATTATAAATTGAAATAAACAGTTTGGCTACATCAAGTTAGTAGATCATTATGCAACAGACATTTTACTTTTTTCTTAAAACCGTTGTAGGACAGAGAGATTTAATATATGTTCTATTTCATTGTAATAATATAGGTAGGTACTACCGCTGCATAAAAGAGACATGACTCGAAAAATTTGGATCTATGTTAAGGAATATTCAAAAGATTGTGGGCTTGGCTTAAGTTTACCACCATGAAGTTCTCCTCTGGTATGAATTTTTGTATGTCCATAAATCACACCATATATGAAGGTACGGATAAAACTAAGAGTTCAATTATTTTCTACTTAATATTTCTGGACAAAATATACTTCAACATATTATTGTACCACAAGTTGTTAATTTTTCATATGCGACAACATAGAAACAAAAAGAAGAGGATTTTATTAATGATTTTGATTTTATTTTCTTCGATTTTATTTGTTAAAAAGTACTTGAAATGATACATGTATCTGAGTTTAGCATAACATGTTTGTACTAAATTGTTTTTGTGCGACTCGATGTGAATCAAAAATTATACCAAGACTATTTATTGATTTAGTGAACTAAATCATATTACCATTTACCTCTAGTTGCATATCAGCTTCATTAAATGTAGTTAACATCTTTCTACTTCCAATGTTTGTGGTATTGGCAGCTTCATGTACATATATGATCATAATGTTGTTGTCTAGTAAGTTTTATAACAAAGAGTTTGGTGCCTTACGGCTATAATACGGGTCTAGGTGACGAAGGGCTTCTATTAAAAAAAATGTCATGTTAATAATACTAAACAATTTAATTTATGAATTATTATGAAAACTGTTATGAGTCCTAACTGGTCTATTAGTTGTTCTTCATATTTTTAGAGGTATATATACCTACACATATTTACTTGTCTGGCCATCCGAACGGTTATGAGGTATTTTATTTATTTACTTTGAACTAAAAACCACTAAACCAGTAAAAATACAATTGATACAAGCTGTTTGAACTGAAAAACTTACGTTGGCCTAGGCTGTTGTGAAAATTTCAAATTAACAAATCCTTCCTTGTTACTTTGCTTAATGCAACCATGGTAAGGAACACGTAATTTGACATTAATGTCATATTCATCAGGTCTATCTATTTTCAGTCCATCATAGAAACTGCCTCCGTAGAATATTCCAGTATATATATCGCGAAATAGTTGGTTTTCCTTACATCCATCAATAATTTGTTTAAGTAACTGAAACAATGTTTTAAAGGCAAACAGTTGATCACACAGTGTGATCAACTAAAAGGCTACTAGGGGCTGCACCTCAGTCGCTATCCAAAACTCCAAGAGGAAGTTTTGATTAGATTGGAAATTGTCTTTGGATTGTGAAAATATTTTATGTTGTTGGATATGGGAATTCTACAGATTTTATCAGGACACCTTTCATGCAGGGTAGGAGGTAGGAGAGCTTTCTTCGGAAGGACCGATTATTGGTTTTATTTGGGACGGATGGAAGTTCGGTTAAAAAAAAATTATTAATTGTTGCGAAACGGCTTTATATTTTTAAGAACAAGCTATTAATACTGCAATAATAAATTTACTCATCATTCCGTAATATTTATTGGAATTCCATTGAATATCAGGTGTGTTAATGGCCGGGTTTTCGATTTTTATTCTAAAACGGTGCGTCGACGTACGGAAAAATCTCAGGTCGAACTTTTTTCTTTTAAATTGAATGAGGAATATAAAACTGATTTTTGTTTCATGAGTACAACAAGTGGTGTACAACATTTTTCTTTAAAAATTTCCAGTAAATGTCAATTTTATTAATTGTTGCGAAACAACCCGTTTTGGATGTTTTTGTAGGCGCTAACTGCTATTGTTGAAGCACGTTTTGCAATGAAAAAGATATTACTATATTATTACCAGCACATCTGGTAAAAAGTCCCAAAATAAATTGAGTTATTTTACAAATTTTCAATATTTTTTACTATAAATATTGTTATACAGTAAGAACCAAGAAGGTGCGATCACGACAGGGTATATGACCAATCAATTAAAGAGTGGCGGTGTTGCAGTTCATCCCTTAAATATAAAAATAAAAAAAATATCACAGGAGGTTGACAGTCTTCGCGCAAGTTATGTAAAGACCACTCCAAATACTTTGGATGTTAGATAAAGATAAACAGGGCTGTAGCTGCTCTACGAAGTACGGGTTTTGTTCTGAGTAGCATTTCGGCGCATGTGATGAAAAACTTAAACTTTTTTTTAATTTCTTATATATCAATGGATAACCAAGGCGGTTGCCCAGCCCGCCTACTCAGACAGATGGCAACTTTTTTATGTGTAACCCGCTGCCTAGAGCAGACGAAAGTAAAATTGCTGATATCGATTTATCGATATTCGCATGCCGAATATTCGCACCTGTATGGTAGGTACCTACAGTTCGCACTCTGTGGTTCATATCCTACCTATACATACTAAATTACTTACCTCTTGCAAAATTGCATTATTCAGGTGTGTTTCATCAGATGGCAAAGATACGTATTCTGCATTAATAGTTTCCAATATCCGTTCCATTATGCTAGGTATATTTGTTAGTGGCCAGGGTTGTGGGGCTATAGCATTATACAGTTTTTTATGCCCCAAATACTTGCCGACAAAAGCACTCCAATATTTTGTCAATCACAAAACAATCGGACTGTTAAATACCTAAGTAATAAGAATGTGTACAGCGTTGGGTTTTTGGTTGAAATGTTTTGTACTAAAACATGGCATCCAATTGTAATAGATTGTACTAAATTGTACTAGATTTAGCGGGATATTTAAAAAATATATATAGCTACATATTAAGAAACGCAACATTTTATTAAGTGCATACAATAACTAATTAATTACGAATACCTGATATTGCCACCCAATTCGAATACAAACGAAAGTATATTTATGTATTTAGTTATTTCATTGCATATATCTCGATGAACGACGTACACAGTTGACAGAATCCCTTCTGTGACCTGGCGGATGGCGGTGAATTACTAAATCTAAATTCAATGAAACGAACAAGTCAAGTAAACCTGAGTTAAGTCTGAACCACAGAAGAAAGAGACCTTACCACTCATGTGGTTGATGTGGCTCTATGTCTGAACAAGAGACCTTTTAAAAATGTCTCTGGTCGGAAATGTAATATGACACGGCACGGCACGACACGGCACGGCGCATGCGTATCGTACGATTTGTTTTCGTACGCCGGCGCCGTATGCAGTGACAGAGTTCATAGTGGAAAATGTAAAAGTATTGTTGAACTGTTATTGTTTGGAGAATATATTAAAATTATATTGTTAATATCGGTTTTCGGTGACGATATTTTTACACAAAAATTAATGAATATTGTACCTATATTGAAATCGTAATAGAATTTGGCTTTATTATCGATTGGCGTAATAGCGTACTAAGTAAGATGCAATTGTAATAGATTTAGTACAATTGTAATAGCAAACCCAACGCTGAATGTGTATAGATCTTGATTCATACAGACAAAAATTATTACTAAAATGGAAACTCCTCAAACTTCAGATTGACCTTGTAGGATATTTTAAAAAAATATTATTTTTAGACATGAGAGAGTTATTTATACATAAATTTTTACTGCACGCAACACTTAACACACATAAAAATAATTGCTTTAATCCATCACTACCCGTGGGCACAGTTCCTTGGGTAGGGTAATCTTTTTGCGTCGTTGTTTTTTTGACCTAACCTTCATATTTTTTATAATGATAATGTGTTGGGTCTTTTTTTTTCGTGTTTGTAGAATGTTGCCAATAATGCAGACATACACTGCAAGCAGTAGGTATATGTTACAAAGCATTAATATTAGATATCCTAATAGTGGACTAGTGGAGTGGATATGTGATTCGACAACAGACACCCAAATTCAAAAGTTTTTTCCCCAAGTCGTGTCCCCTCATCATTTACATTTTAGCATGGTTTGTGCAGACACTGCTGACCATGTCATTGGGGGGAAGGGGGAAACGACCAAATAAAAGCATGGGACAATCGTTTATAATGCATATCTGGGCGGATTTTGCCGTTCCAAAAAAATATTATAAAAAATTAAGAGTACAACAAAACACACACGCTCATTTAGTTGAGCGAAATCGGATAATTAGTTCGCAAGATATCGCGAATTAGTTCCGAAAATAAGAAAAAACAAATTGAATTTTCATCGGGTGGGGGAGCTGGAGGCTCAATCTCAATTTTTTTTGTGGAACAGCCATTATGAAGGAATTACGAGGCCGCAGGCGTTAGAATAGCATTGGCACCGATATCCAATGTTGGTTAGATGTTGTTCTTTAGATGTAAAATGACTTGTATTAGTAATACTAGCAGTACAAGTATTACTATATGATATGTAACAGTATTACTATTAAATTATCTAAGTTTATATAAATCAGGTTCAAATATATGTACCTATTATTAAATTTGGCGCCCTCTAATCGGTAACACGTATCGTGCTTCTCACCGGTAACGCAGTGCAGTGCATACCTAGTGCATTCAGCGATTTCAGTCCGTATCTTATCTATGATTTCAGCCGGGACACAGGCTATAAACTGTGGCCGGAACCTCCGTAAGACGCAAGGATTTTCTACGTAAGACGGAGGTCCCGATACTCCCGATTATATTTATTTTTATGTGACTGTGACGTTTATATTATAGGACGTTATAGGTTAACTGATAATTCAATATCATTGATAAAAGCAAATATATAGTAAAACAAAGTATGTGCAAGTAATCTTATTACACCGTCCACAGATAGGATATCTGTGGACGGTGCTTATTATTTCAGTGTGCCACTCTGCAAGTAGTACGAGGTAAAGATTTTGAGGACAAAAGTAAAGGAAATGACTAAATTAATAGTATGACAATTTCTTAATTATCGTTCTAATGAAAAATGTCAAATATTTTGCATAATGTTACTTTTTCCATCTCTGAAAAGCCACACAAACTTTTATTTGTACATAATTAGAAAAATATCGCTCTCTGATCGGAGTGGTGGCCGTAAAACATGGAAAATTCTTGCCAAATGCTAAACATTGAAGTATCAAAGCAATGGGTAATGTCTACTCCAATAGTTGAAGTTGGAGTGAGCATTGCATGTTGAATGTGTTTTGGTTCACTTTTTTGCAATGTAAAAAAAATAAATTATGAAATTAATCATATACTAGGATATTGTTTTTAGAACATGGTAAATATTTACGACATCCACTTCTACGTTTTCTTTTTTCCAACATGTAGATGACATTATTAGATGGAATTTGTCAATCAATATAACAATGAGCAAATGAGTATTTAACCAACAAAACAAATGTAAAAGGATTATATGACACTTATGGCCACTTTGATATGTGTTAAAGATGGATGGTCAAGATCAAGGATATATAAAACATTAAAACCAGTAAAGTGCATAAAATTGGGAGAGGTGCGAGTAGGGCAAGGAAAATATTAATAATATAATACGACCAGATAAATAACAGTTGTGTGATGTAGAGTCCGGTCATCTAATAAATGACAGCCCAATAACAATGGTGGTTTTTAACACTTAAAACATTTTTTCGTTGCACTTAGAACCATTTGCCCATCAAATGGTTTACGGAATATTGTTACTGACGTCACGTATGATAAGTACGTATTTTTATTTTGGTCATAGGTCAGAAGAGGATGTCGTAAATAATATCCCATATCTCTCTTTTATTCTACTAAGTGAAAGTCTGATTCACAGAACTTGGAGCTGATAATCATTGTTTTAACGTTTCTGCGGTCTGCTCTAGTACTGCTGACCTGGTGTCCAAATATTTACTTTAAAATATAAATAAATTAAAAGTAGAGATAAGTCCTTAATTGCCGAGCTGTGACTTCTCTATCTAAGATGATATATCTAAGGGTACCTAAGTGCTATCAGAGCCTCTAACTGACCATCTAATCACTTATCTACGACTTCCGGAAAAATCTGAGCAGCCGACAGGCAAATTAAAAAATCTATAAGTGTACATCTCCTGGATGAGAGGCCATTAATTCAGGTAATTAAATTAAAGGAAGAGGTGTTATAAGGACAATATATTATTACCAAGACTTACAATGAAGTGTCCTTCCAAATGTAGTGACTGCAAACATAGAAACATATTTTGTAAATGTAACTGAATTTCCTGAGCACATATTTAAATAATTTGTTGTGCGGTTGACAATGAAAAGAATGTCTCTCTTTTGGATTTTTACAAAACTACATACATCAAACTTTCGATTGACGAAAAAATTATTAAATAATTTTTATAAATAAGCTCAGAAATACAATGTAAACGGAATATAATGCAATATTTAGGCTCAAAAAATATTTTTTTTCTTGCATTTTCCTTATCGTGGCCAACATCGCACCCCCTGGATTCGGATACGGCATATAATTCTGGATAATATCCATATTTTTTTAATTTTGTACCCACGAGTTCAGGGTTCGTCATTTTAGAAGCGTCTTTTTGGATACTAGATTCCTAAGTAAAATAAGTCTCCTTCCCGTCATACCGTCCCTATCTCAAATGGCGCTACCTTCATTCAATATACCAATTTTATTATCTCACAGGCAAGATGAAAATTGACTATAAACAGAGGGGTTGTTATAAATTAATATTAACATATAGCTTGTATATGTATATATTATATAAAATATAGGACATAAGTATATATTTATGGATTACATTTTCGTATATTTAATAGATAGATCTGATGTCTGTTGTGAATTCCTTTAACTCTGATTCACTTACTAAAAAATAAAAATTATTAGTAAATTAGAAAAATAAAAAGTACATGTTTTGAGGCAAGAAAATGAGCATACTTACATAAATATTTGGCAATAACCAGCGGATCTTTATCTATATGCTTTTCAATATCCGCAATTATATATTTAATTTTCTTGCTGGTATTTAAAATAGTATCCTGCTTAATACCCTTCAATAAATTATTGCTCTTGTACCAAAAGTATGGTATCTTTCCATCAATAAGCAAGGTTTCATATTCTTTTAATATCTAAAATTTAAAAAAATAACTTCATGGTAGCTGGTCAATTGAGAGCAAAATTATATTTAATTATATTAAAGAAATTTAATTGCAACGGTAGCATTCTCCCTGGCCCGATCGTAGAGAGGGTGTTTGTCTGCATTTTTCATGTGTAGCCTTGCCTTCACAGCCTTGGCTTTCGAGGTTGTCTCATGTCTTCTGTCGTGTGTTATTTAAAAGTAGATGTTCCTGGCAAACTATGGGCCATCAGAAAACATCTGGCCCATAAAGTTGCTTCATATATACTGTTATGGGATCCGACACGGCCGACGTGACAACACCGCATCTGGGGGTGCCAGGGAAAACACCCCAGGAGCGAAGTCTCAACTCTGTAGAACAAAACCCTCTAAACTTAATAAAGTATATTTTGATTCTGGACATTACCACTTATTTTTAAGAGCAAAGTGGCGTAACAAAATGCAGCATAGTAACAAAATATTAGAATTCACTTACACAATCAAAAACTACTTACATTCATAAAAACGTAGCTTAAGGGTTTATCCCAAAAATCAGTGGGCCTTGTCTGTAACTGCCATAACACGATCGTTTTTAGGTAATAACTTGAGATATATTTGTGGCCCATCGTATCCCTCATTTTCTACAACAAAATTATTCATAAATACATTGACTGCTTAGATAAAATAGAAATATAACGTTATTCATAAATACTATGCGTGAGTATTAGAGCGGCATATAAGTGTTATACGCTGCCAGAGTACATGAGTATATCACTTATAGGTATGCCGCTTAAGCAAACATCAGAAAAGTGACACTTATAGATTTTAAATTAAAATATTTTTTCTGTGTTCATATAGGCATTATTGAGTATTGAAAAATGGTTGCTATGGTGCTCAGAGAATTTACATACCTAAAACATACCTTCGAATATTTAAATTATCGAAACTAGGTAGATTTAAAGTAGTGAAAAGTGAACATAACAATATTTTATTTATAATTAAAGATATTAATATAAAAAGATAATTACAAATGGGGCGACATTCGACTTATGTTGCTCTTCTATGCAACCCCAAGATATAACAATATTACAATAATCCATACCTTTGTATAGGAAAATATCTTGTAACACTAACTTGTATCATATAATATACCTACTCCCTGCTTGTTAAATACTTATGTATAAAGGCGTACACAAACCTTGAGCAATTTTATTGTGGGTTTCAAAGTTGGCTTTCCATCTATCATAACTCGCTCTTGTTCTTGAAAAGATAACCGCCAGTAACGATTGATACATGATGCCAGTAATGGTTGTCCTTTTAATGGCTTAGGTACTACGAAGAAATCCCGCTAAAATACAAAATAAATAGAATTATGTAGAGATCAGATATCTGATCTATATCTTGTAAGATATATATCTAACAGAAGAATTAAAATATGTAATGTATCAGATAGTATCATGTAATTACCCACCTTTGTATTAACAGGATTTGGTCTGAATCCATTCGCGGGCCAACTTTCCTTCCCGAAAACGAAGCAAGGAACCAGATCTATGTCCAAACTGATTTTTTTACCTTCTACCTCACCCCTGACTTTCAAAGTAAATGCTGGCCCACATTTAGATACTTTGGCCTGCAAATGTATTTCGCATAAACTTTGTTCACTACAAACAATTTATAATTAATAGTCGGCCAACACAAAAAAGAATAGCATTTTTTAACGAATAGAGGAGAGATTGGGAAAGTCTGTGAACATTTCAATCTTCTTCGTATGATAATTTATCAATGGCTATGTGGAAGTTTATATAACGAAATTTGATATTGCTGGCCATATTATTTTAGTGAGTAATGCAAAAAATTAAATTAAATGAGTTAAAATGGTTTCAGGGACTTAATTTTAGACGTAGTACCAAAATGGACAAAGGTTGTGACATCACCTTTTGCAGCTATACTCTTGGTCAGCCAAGGAAACCTAACTAGATTGAAACCTTAGTAACTTCAATAAGTACTTTTATGTTGGTCAGGACTCTACTATTTTTAATGAATCTTATCACTTCCACAGATGTTTTGGTCTATACTGAAAAATCGATCATAGAGAAACTTACTACATTGAGAGGTCCATAGGAAGTATAGAAAACAAATGCTTTGTTTTCTTGCTTAAATTCTGTTAGGGCAAGGTTAACAACTCTTTCCATCCAACTCAAGACCTTGGAAGTGTTCAAATTCTGTTCTTTATCCATCAGGTTATCCAACTGCCTGTAAAGTTTTGCACATTATAATAGTTGCGGGGGAAATGTGAACGTAGCGAGTCTGCCAGTCATCCATCACGTTGGACAAAAGCTGCGTGAAGTTGGTGCAACAAGTCAGTTGAAAATGACTAATTATGAGTAACAAATTAAATATTCACATACTTATATCTTATAAACAGGTCCTCCTGCTTCTTAAACTGTTCATATTGTTTATGATTAACGTGAACGTGTCCTGGAACATTGCTTGTTACAACTGTTGTTCCTAACGCTTTAGGTAATTTCAACAGGAGATCAAGATCAAATTCGTCAGCTTGAAATACTCTTAAGCCATCGTAATAACTACCTCCAAAAAACACTCTTTGGTACATTTCTTTGAACAACTTATCCTTTAGTTTCATTTGATTAATTAACGATTCAACAATCTAAAAGCAAGAACATAATAATATATGAATATATAGTTAATAAACGGTAATATATTAAAAAATCATAGAATGAGTAGATTTTTTGTGCAACCAGCCGATTTAGTATATAATGGTCTACGCTGCATGTATAATATGGCGGAATAGTTATTTTTTATGCACTACCGTGATATGGGTATCAAACGAAAGGGTTTGCTAGAATACGAATACGAAAATAAAATGACATCACTCTAAATCCAATATGGCGGACTCCCAAAGATGGTGTACTTTTTTTACGCATCCCCATGGTATGAATATCAAATGAGGAGGTTAAAGGGAAAAAATTTAAAATGGCGGAGAACAAGATGACAAGGAGACAATATATGTAACATGACCTAAGTCCCTATTTCCTAAAACTCACCCTGTATATTTCTATCAGGAGTTGGTACAATAATTTTTCTTAAAAATTTTAATTAGTTTTTTCATTTTAAATTTTATGGCAAGAAGTATCTATATCTTATAGATCAAAATTGTAGAGAAATAAATTGTCTATCAAACAAGTCTATTTTTGAAAAACCGAAAGAAAACTATTCAACCCCGAAAACCCAAATTATTTTTAAAAAATTAAAACGTCCTACACAAATGCAAAATTCAGTTAAATTTTTTTAACATTTAAGTAAATGGACTAAGATATTATGTCCACAGCCACAGCTTATTCGGAATGTAAATGATCATAAATTATTATTGTTTTCATGTTTTTCAAACTGAATAGGATTTTTTTAAATTTGAGATAATACCTACCATAATAGTATTAAGTAAATAAAATAATACTCACCTTTTGCACAATACTGTTATTGCGTTTCCTATCGGTATCTGACAGAGAAATAAAACGTTTAGAAATGTTGTTCAGCACATGGTCCATTTTTTTGTATTTCTTTACATTGTCACTATTGTCAGCCATCATCGTCGCCATGTTTTATATTATTTATTGCTCTCTAGTTAGGTATATTATCTGTTGCTAATTTGGTCTATCCTGACCTTTCCCAGATCATAATGTTTTTATACATTATCCGGATTATCTTATTATAAGGTAGCTACTGCATTTTGACTTTTCATCATTTGTCAATGATTTGTACTAATCTTTCAGTTCAGTTTTTCATTAAACAAATAATATGATCAACAATATCTGTTATATTATTATACTACACATATATTGTAAAACAAAATGTATCTGCAACTTTTAATTGGATGTTTCCCTTTTTTTATTATGTTGTGTGCCCCACCCTGTTAACTGTTCTCGTTTCTACCACTGGTCATGTTTAGTAAATTGACTTACTTATTGCTATACAGGACTAATATTTTAGATAAGATTACACTTGATTGATAGTCATTGTATACATATTATATTGTAGAGGTACTGCAGCCTGTACTTATCACCTGCAAAAATATTAGGACAGTGAACAATTTATATGAATAACATAAATATATTTTATCAAAGCAATGTCGGTATCATGTTAGGGTTACCACCTGTATCCAAATAAAGAGGCATTGTCTTAACTTTGCACAAGAATAGGAAAATGAGTTGGAAGTTTGTACCTACCTAGACTAGTAGGTATCCCTTAGACCGTGAAAAAGGTTGATAAAGCTTTCTAGGTATATACCTCTATTCATATATTTTGTTTCACAATTACTGCCATAGAAAAAGAAAATATTAATCAGATATGATACAAAGTACAAAGACAAATGGCAGAGAACAATGCAGGGATGCCAGATCGTGCGGCTCAATTTCCCCAGTCGTAATTTAAAAATCCTTCACTCTGAACTTTTCTGAAAAAAAATGTTTTTATGTTCGTAGATTATGATTTTTTGTTATTCCTGGATTTTGCTAGATCTTTTTGACTGAAATATTTTCTGAATCTGTATAAAATACCCAAATATGTTACAAATAAATCCCTAAGAACTAGAAAATATTTAGAGCAGATAAATCCGACTTTGTCGAGGAAAATTTTTATTTCTCAAATGAAAGAAAGAACTTAAGTATACCCAACAGTACAAACTAGATTAAAAATATAAGATTTCTTGAATGATTAGTATATTTAACCTAAATATCACACATGAAATATTATTCCCCAGAATAAATCACCAGGAAAAATAACCTCTAAAAATTCCCAAAAGAAAATAAAATCCCCTAATCTGGCAACCCTGGAACGCCCGCGAGCAGTTGATGTAGCGTCAGGTGAGATGGATGGGACATTTCCAGTGACTCCGTAACAGGGTGCCTACCTACCTACACAGACCATACACGAAACCCATGACACTAACAGAAACCTACCTACCTACCTATAGCGGTGTAGATGTCTAGGATGTCGTTTTTTTATTAAGCTGTAACTAAATGGGACATTCAACATCTTATAGAGCATAGTTTTGGCCATTCACCATGTGAATTACAACATTTTTTGGGACGAATTTTGTGATTTAATTTTTTCCTTGACCGCGAAATAATTTGAAAAATACGTTTTTTTAAACCTACATTGCGCTATTACATTAACGCATTAACGGCTCGGGATATAACTACGAAATTTTGGCTACTTACAGTAGAAGACATTACAATTGCAGTGCTTCCGATGGCAAGAATTAAGTTTTTAAAATATGAGATGTTTTTGGAAAAAATAGCCTTAAAATCGCTACTAGCAAATCTGTGCACTGTGCACGGAAAACTTCACCCTGCGGAGAGCTATGTTAATTATTAGGAATTTATATATGAATATATCGAACGAAATGTAGACAACACTCTACGTGTATGTAGTCAACAAAACTCATCTTCATCTCTTCTTTGCTGCTGCTTCTGTGCTTCCTCGTCTCTTCTTTGCTGCTGCTTAATATCTCCTTATCTTTGCTTCTTCTTCTCTTCTTTGCTGTTGCTTAATATCTTCTTCATCTGTTTCTGTGCATCTTCAAATCTACATTCTGTGCATCTACAAAAGCATAGTGATGCTTTTGTGCTTTTCCTCTCCATGTCTTGGAATATTTTCATTAAATCAGCAATGTCTGTAGGTTGCACTGTGCTTCTGGACTAGCTTTCGCTCGTGCCAGGCACATGCTCTTCCCCGGATGTGATGCCTTCCTCCTCTTCTCGGTATCAAATCTTCTTAGATCCATTATACATTTTTATTTTACTTTAATAAATTGCCTAATTTTCTAATATCCTAATTTTCAAGCCCCACGTTAGGCGCCAATTGTGACGTTATGCAAATTTTGTCAGATCTTAATGCCCTACGTTGGGCTGATAATTGAGATGTTATGAATTTTTGTGAAAGCTTTTGCTATTGGTTGCTAATTGTAATATTTATGATTTATGAAAGTTTGAAAATTTCTAAAAGTTATTGTGATTGGATTTTGATAACTGAGATAATCACAGTGATAACACAGCGAAGAAACGTCTGACAAGTTATCAGGATACTTACTCTGTTTCTTCCCTATTGAATTACTCCTATGGGCGCCAGTTCGTATGAACACTATTTTATAATTTATTTTTTTATAGGTTCACTGAGAAGCATGAGTACCCTATAGTCATTAGGGAGGTCCAATTAGGCCTATCTATATTTGGCAATATTAGAATTTGAAACTTATCATACCTACCTACCTTATGATACCTACTATTATACTTTATGAAAGAGGTTGAACTTCAAAATCTTTTAAGTTATAGAATTTAAATGTCCTGCAATGTTTAAGATAATAATAATAATAAAGAAGAAGTTGTATATGACTATTTTTATTGTCATGCAAAAAGAAGTATGAACATTAATGCAAATTATAATGCAAATAGAAGTATGAATATATATGCAAATTGTAATGCAAATAGAAGTATGAATATACATATATGCAAATTATTATGCAAATAGAGAAATTATATTTTTAACCTTATAGCTACTCTACGCAAACCTACGTAACTACCTAACTTATTCTAAAAACATGGGACTTAGCCTCTGGAACAATATATTATACTTATACTTAAAATACTTAAAATTAGAAGTGTTTGAGATGGTTATTACCTTAGGAAATTTTTATATTAATCCTTTTTATTTTTTGAAGCACAACACTGACCACTATTTTCATTGCACTGGTTTGTTGACAATATATAATTCATTTGTTTGTTTCAATAGCAAATTCTCAGATGCAAATTTTATGGCCTTTCTCACGTATTAAGTAAAAAAAAACACGGCGGAAAAAAGCGCTTTTTTATTTAAATTTCGCGCCATTTCCAATTTGTCAGATTCATAAGCAGCCACCATGAAAACTCCCGAGTATAAATTTTCTCCGAGATATAATTAATATTAAAGCATTAGTAAAATAATATATAAAATGCGTTTTTGGATGCAATCAAGGGCTAAAAATTGCATTTGGATAGTCAAAAATGACTGCACAATAAAGTTTAGGTATGTGAAAATAAAATCAAAAATTTCCAGTCAAAAATAATTATTTTTAAACGATTGTATTTGAAAAACTATCGAAAAATCCAAAAAATTGCAAAAAAAATCACTTATTTGCATAACAGTGCATTTAAATATGTCCTCCAGTCATTTACAACCAAATCTATCCTTCTATCTGATCTACCTTCTATTCTATCTATCTTCTAATCTGATGGAGAAAAAAACTTCTCTAAAATCGTCCTCAACTCCTCCTATCGTCCTATTCTGATGACCTCATCCTATTTCTGACAATCGTCCTATTTCTGATGACCTACTACCTGATACAGCTATGGTAGAAGCTATTATTTTCTGATAATTTATCGTGATAAAATAGAAATATACTATATTTTATTTATTAACACTGGTTTAGTTACACCAACAAGGGTGTCTAAAACTAAAGTCCTTTGGAGAATATGGGTAGCATTCCATTCAATGCCGCTTCTTAACTCGGTAAGCCATCCGCTGATGCTAATTAAATGCACCCATTGATTGTAATATAAAAAGCTTTATTTTTCTCTGGTCTGACAGCAAAATGTCAATATAAACTCTTAGCATTAGTAAAATATATAATACAAAACAAAACAAACACTATAAATAAAAATTAATGAAATAAATAAAACATGATTTATGAAAAAATATGACCATAAAGTTTCTACCAGTCATTGGTATCTGCCAAATCTGTGAATAATTTATCCTTTATTTTGGGCCTGGGGTCATCTTTAATATTAGTTTCTATAGCACCAGCTTTCCCAATGATATACTCAAATTCTACAAAATATACACTTAAATCATAGCTCCTATGTCTTACACACCTCAAATACCATCCTGTGTTAAATTTGGTCCACGAAATTCCAGCGGTCCCGCTATTTGTTTCTTTAGTTCACCCTCAAAATACACAAATATTGTAGGCAAATTCTTGTCAGGATAGTTCGGGATACAAGTAGTCGAAATAGCTTTTAAAAATTTTACCCTTGGATATTTCGGGGCCAAGTACTTCATATATTCATTTATTAAAGCACAAAGAGGTATCCTAAAATATAAGTACACCTTAATACACTGCCAATAATCCGGCACATAAAAACATATTTTCATTATGTCTATAGTCAGGCATTTTTTACACTTAATATCGGGCAATCCAGTATTTTCCAATAATTCTGCGTTGTCCTTAATCCGGCCACCACTTGCAACCAAAAGTGCCGGATTAAGGGAGGTTGTATTATACACATTTATCCCCGTTGGGACTACAATAATATGGCAAATATTTACATACAGTAGTGCAAAGAAACTTGCACTTTGCACATCATTAAAATTGCAAAACTAATTAGGCAACATCTGCATTTTCTGCAGTTTTTCTTTTATCGAATGTGCTGAGTGAAAAGGGATCATGCACATCCAATTCTATAAGCGTGCTCATGTTACATGCAGAATAAATTCCAAATATTGTAAATATTCCCGACCGAAGGCGTTGATGGGTAGTGTAAAACAAATTTTGTTTAACGCAAGTTAGATTTCAACGAGTTTTCCCTATTAACTCTTTTAATTCATAGCACTAGCACAGATATTGAGGGATATATAGACCAAAACATCTGTGATAGGTTAAATAAAAATCGTTGAGCGTCTGACCAACATAAGAGAACTGATATACGCTGACTGAATTTCTTAAGGTGTCAATTTAGTTAGGTTTCCTTGGCTGAGCAAGAGAATAAATTCAAATTATTAATCTACATTTACATTCAATCACAATGAGAATTAGTTTATGGCCAAATTGACATTAAGCCGCGCTATTGACCGAGCTATTTACATTGTTGAATTTGGAATATGAAGTCAATTACTGAAGAATCTGGACTATGGAGGATACTATAAGATCTGACTAAGACTGATATAAGAAAATATCAGTCTTGATCGACATTATTTTGCCTTTCAAAATATTGACCTAAGCAATTGACTGGATTCCTTTAATTATAAAAATGCCCTGGTTGTAGTACAGATATGAAAAATTATATCTTACCCTTGCTTGTATAAATGCAAAACCACCCAAATGCCCTCTCCGGCTCTGTTAACTTCATTAACATAATCTTGAGCTGAAATTTCTCCAACTGTTCCAAATTTATTACGATCTGCTAATGCTTTCATTTCTGCTATTCTCTTTTTTCTATATTCTAACAATATAGCTTCATCTTCAGAATCTTCTAATTCATCTAGTTCATCTAAATCTAGAGCAGATATGTTCTTTCCACCTAATGAATATAATTGACTTATTAAGTTTAATTTAAGTTTAGTCTTCTTGTCAACAAAATTTGGCTTAGTTTTAAAGATAAATCTGCACCCTTCACAACTTTTAACTTTTAGAATTAAGACCACATAAACGATCATGTTGCTCCTTTGCTTACACATGAGGAATCTGATCAGTTCATTGGTCATTGTTTCATTGGTTAATTGGTAAGACATTAAAGTCACTGCATAAACGGCTCAGTCTTAATTTCTACACACATGTTGAGGTAGGAAGATATCTGAATGCACATTTATCTAGTCTTGTCCTAAAAGTCAGGAACTTTTAGGACTAGAACCAAAATGTACTAAATTTGTGTTTCTTAAAGTCTTAAGAAATTCATCAATTTCGCTGTATAGACACGCCATAGGATTAGGGCTAATAATAATAGTAATTTTGCTGCATAAACGCACTGTAAGCAGGTAAACTCCTGTTCAGCATTAACCCACCACCAAAAAATTTGAAGTCAGTTGTATTCTGAACTGTTCATCTGATATTTTTACTCTGTATTATAGGTTGACTCTATAGGAATGACTCTATAGGAGCTAACTGCCTTATCTTAGCGTGTTTTTCAGTTTATTCTGTTGTCTTTATTATTACATCAGATCCGCAGTTTTATCCGCACCACGCTTTTTTTACTAGATTTATTTTATGAACGATATATTGAACCTTAATTTCTGTAATTATTTGTTAACAACCTCAACCAAACAAATGATACCTATTGCTGCAATTTTGTCTATATCTCTTTTCATCACCACAAACCAATTAACAATAATTGGAATGATACAAATTATTATATATACTATAAACTAAATGCAAGTTAATGTACCTACCGATGAGATACCTATTTTAGAGAGTACTTCTGTTTTTTCAATGATGCGACTGCAATCAATTAAAACACGCTGTGCAATAAAACAGTGCGATAAATAATATTCTAATAACAGAGGTTATAAAGGTATTAGCTCCGCGTATAGGTACCGCTGCTGGTGGTATACTACACAGTGTTACATCCAGCAGGTATTTAAGCAGGTATTTTTTTTCTAAAAATCAGTAAGTAGCATGGATATATTCCCGACGAGTTAACCTATACACATATAAGTTAACATATAACACAAACAAAGATCCTCCTAATTTTTCTTCAGTATTAACAACAATATATTCAACTACTAAGATAAAACTAAATCTAATAGTAAGAAAAAATGTATTGCAGAATTAAACACATATATAGGTATTTGAAATTAATATTAGGTAAAGTAACACATTTAATTACTTACTTGACGTTTTTTTCTCAATAGTTTCCTCTAGCATAGAAACTATTTGATCCTCCGTGATTTCCTTTTCCTTTTGGGGAATAATTCCCTTTTCTCTTAAAATATCATTCCATTCCGTATCTTCATTTGGATTCTTAGAATTTGTTTCAAGGTTAGAAGGCATTAATAAAATTCATATACTATTTGAGTGGTTTTACATACCTGCATATTTGTAACAATTTGTTATATTAAAAAATAATTAGATTTTAGTACCTATAATATAATAAGTACACTTTAGATTTCGATATTAATTTGTTGATTTAGGACAAGTCAGCGGTGAGTACCAAGAACCAAGAAAACTATGGGCCAAGACTCCAAGAGCCAAGACCGACCATGTGCACATGTGCTTTTGTAAAATATTGTGGTCTGTGGCTTCAGGCTTTGTGATTTTCTTCTTCTTATTGTAACTGTAACTACACATTACGGTTATGTAGCAATCTCGTATACTGGCCTGCGACTCCTGCGAGATCCTACTGTTAGCAAAATAGGTTACATGTTTGGAACGCTGTTATATAAACTGTTACCAGCTCTGACATTACCATATCCATATATGGACATTACTAACATCAAAATCCACAGTTTGTGTAATATAATTATTTAGGCCTTGTCTATATATAGAATTCAGGGTTTCATAATTATATTAGATTTAAAGTTTCCTCAGGGTAGGCCACATACATATATTCTAATACCAATGATTTATGAATAATCAGTATCTGCTAATAATGACTTATGAAGGTTTCTGGTAATACTAATTTGAATACGAATAACGAAGTTTACGGAATAATAACTTATCTATGATAATAACAATGTCTGTGGGGTCGGCGCAAGATTAGGGTACGAAACCTGTCAAATGTCAAATCGTGCTAATCTGACGTCACCCATACTATAAAAAATCTGTAAACAGCTGTCTGTGTTGTAGTTGTATGAAAAATTAAAACTGTCAAAACAAAGGTGAAAAAGGACCTGTAGTAATACAATGAGTATAAATATTAAAAAAATTCCTGTGTTTGTATTTCCAAATACTCTTAAGTTTTATTTAGGATCTAAAAATACACATAAACAACTGTTGACCCTCTACAATCCATATGATTTTCCAGTGAGGTTTAAAGGTATGATTTTTTGTTTCCTATACCTACGTAATAATAATTATTTTAGTAATTTAGGTAATTTTATTTTAGTTTTGTGTACTGCTCCAAACAAATATGCTGTAATTGACCCTGAAGGTAGCATAGGTCCACAAATGCTTGTTGATATTGTAATACGGCATATGATGCCAGTAACTGCAAATTGCCATGTTGTAGATAAATTTAGAATATCTATGCAAGACCATACTACTAAACAAGTAAGAGAGTAAATTACTAAGTTGGATTTACTACGTCCTGACAACTACTCTGTAAATGTTGATGTTTGCGGTTAAATGGCTTTTAAGAGGTCCAGTTTATATTTTAAAAACTTTGACAGCTGCTACAGAAGCGGCTAACTTCAATATAAAGTTTTGTTATATAATAATTCTCATCATATTAAATTCTAAAATATGCTTTTACACTAATATAATTATTTATTCTAAAGATCTAATGTGGTTCAATGTCTTCCAGTAATTAACTGTTTATTGACGAACCCCTTCTCTCTATTCAACAAGGGAAATCGATAGGTACCGGTGTTGTCATGCAGAAGGGAAGGGTTAGGTTAGATGATAGTATAACTAGAATCACAACATGGAACAAATTAATATTTCCGCTGTCTGAAATGTGCAATATTATATACATATATATATAATCCACAGTAAAGCTTCGGTTACAATGTTAATAAATCGAGGTGCTATAGCAAAGCGTAGTGTTGCTCTTTTGTGTTAACGGTCACCATTAAATCCCTGCTGTTTTAATAAGGGTCAGTCACCTGGTTTATTTTTAATAGGTTCAGCTCATTCATACAAAAAATGGTATTTTCTGATTTGCGTTTTTTCCTCCTATATAATAGGTTTCGTTCTCATAGACAGCATGGTGCATTAAATTACCTGTAAAAACTGTTCATACTGCAATCGGAATTTGAGGGGGGCGTTTCGTTGCGCATGTAAAGATATGCCTTCAATTAATGCTATCCCTTCCAATCTTAATATTGGCTCAGGTGTGATGCATAGCGAAAATTGGTTATTCGCGCAGCGCCACCGTAAATTGCGTTTGCAATTTACTGATATAATGCTGTCCCTTCCAATTTCAATATTGGCTCAGGTAGGCGGTGCATAGGCAAAAATTGGGTGTTCGTGCAACTCCACCATAAAACGCAGTATTTGCATATACTTTTTTAATATCAAAGTCAAGACCAGTAGCCTAACCTATCCTAAAACGACTTCCAGACAACAAAAAGGCACAGATGAACTGCCCTTATCAATTTATTATTAAGTAAATAATTATATCAGCCACAACAGTAGTGCAATTCATATACATATATTGAATTTTACTGCTGCATGATGGCATTTGAAGTAGGAAATCTGACTTTTTTCTATGATGGGATGCACGAAATAATAAATTTTGTATACATATGCCAAAAACAATAACTCTTGTTTTAAAATATCCAGGTAGTCGTAATTTAAAAAAAAATTCCTTTATAGCTCATATGTTTCATTTATAATTTAAAATAAACCTGTTATTTCATTTCTGTTTTAGATTCTTGGCAAAAGAGATATTGAGGCCACCTTAGTTCAAGGTGAGGGGGACAATATCTCAAATGATGGAGATTTCCACAGTGTCCCCTATACCGAGAGGGCAAGTAGTACAACAACTGAGGACCAAAGATTCTTGACAAATAGGTATGATTTAAATGTAGGATTGTTATACGACCATTGATTGTTAAACTGAGTAGTAAAATACAAACTATTTTTCATCGGCGCACCTAAATAATATTCATCACTTTTGATATTCAGTAAGTTCATCATAACACTTCCATATAATTACTCAATTATAGCCTTAGTATGAGAGTGTATCAAATAAAAACAGGATTTGTTTTGTAAAAAATTTGATTATTTATTTAAGCTTACCAACATATATTATTTTTCTACATGGTAGTAGAACACACAGCGCATTTTGCAGAAAATATGCATAAGTCGTCGCATTTTCAGGATGCAACGACAATATAATCCGTTGCTGTGGTACCATATAACTAGGTACCACAGACGACCAATTATTTCCTAATTTCTAATTGTTCTTGCAAATAAAATTTCATATTATACAAACATAGTTTATTATTTACTATAAATGTTGTAAGTACTTTTTATGTATATTTGTTTTTTAGATCACTGCCAGTGACGCATTCATCAAATTATGTGATAGCTATTATTATAGGACTTGTGTGTGTAGTAACTTTGCTATTACCGACTCAACAAGAAATACCTCAAACATCCAATATACCAATATATCTTCATGTTAGTGTAAATTTTAAATTAGTTTTAGCCTATGTTTTAGGATTAGTTAGTATGGTAATATTTAGACCATGAACAAATAATAAATGTTTTATATCAAATATGGTGATAATTTGTTTATAATTTAAGTGTGGTGTGTTTTATATTTTGATGAGTTTATTTTGTTATTTCCTGTGCATTATTTTGAATAAATAAGTGCTGCATAGTGTATTTTTTATTTATATAAAAAATACGATTCTCAAATAGTTGTTTATACAATTATTTGAGAATGATATTTACTATGTGAAATGAATTGCAATACGGAAAAGTTCCGCAATCATTTTATTTGAGTGTTTTTCGCTTTTCTCAGGTTTAGTCAAAAGCTTTTCTTACTTCTTCCTCGAAAATTTTCACTATTGTCCTTTTCTAGGAAATCCAATCACTGATTTAACTAATGATAATACATTATATAGAGCCATTCGCAATGTGTTCTATACATCTCTCGTCTGGATTTTAGTTGCTGTTAAAGGAAGAGAGTACTTCCGTAGAGCAATTTAAGCAATGGATAGGCTGAGGTGAGGTTGTAGGATCAGGTTAAATCAGTTTGAATTAGGTACATAATAATCTGCGAGCCTTTCATTGTAAGTGGTACATGGCGTTTACATGGAAAGGATTTTGTTAAAAAATATATCAAACCTTAAACAATTATAGTAATATATTATGTACGAGTCAAAATATGAAATGATACAGCATACATTTTACGCAAAAGAGTTTGAGGTTATAATTATAATAATTATGAATTATCTTGTTAATTGTAATCATTATATGTGGTAAAGACGAACTTTATTATATTTAAAACATGAATTAACGAGGCCTATGTAAACGTTTTTGAGTTATATAAATGTATGAAGTATTTCGTATTCTCATTGAAGAGTAAATAATATTTTATTGACAAAGGGAAGATTTTCGAAGTAAAATCTTAAAACATTTTTAACAGTTCGGGCAGGAAAAAGCCGGCGAAAATAAAATTAATCAATTCCTGCCTTCCAAAATTCAAAATAAAATGAACCAATCAGATGATCGCCGCAAAAAAATTAAACGTAAAACGCGTTTATGAGTACTCACTTTAAATCGGTGACAAAAAATGGTGGGGAATCTTAAAAATAAAGCTACTGTGTCAGTTAGGGCCAGTAGTATCAAACTCATTGATCATAAACTGATATGTAGTTTATAATTTCTGTTATTTATTAGAAAATCCAACTATTGTTACAAATTAATATTGTTATAAATATTACAGACAAACAGAAGAAATAAAACTAATATTAGCATGAAAGTAAAGACTAAATAGTAATTAGAATTTAATGAACACTATCTGGGTAAATAAAAATTAGTGCAATCTGTAGAGCCCAAGTGTATTAATACTTGTGTGCAAATGTGCAATTGGTGAGTTTAAGTTTTTAAATTTATTTTGAAAACAGATAAAATAAGTGAGTATATATGTATAAAAAAAGGATATGTAGGTTTAAAATACAATATTAAATGATTGACAACAAAATTTTTTTTTTCTGTTAGCTGCTACAGACATGATTGAGTTAACGAGTCCTGTAGATGCAAAACTCGGTAAATGTAAAAATGATTAGGAGGGTATTATTTGATGCATATCGTATCACCATTACATATCAGTTGATTGAAAACATTGCATAGTTGTGTAACAAAATGATACAAAGAAACGCAACGGCTCTGATCTATCATTTGCCTTCACATCAATGTATATTCTTTATTTTATTTTTAAGAAGGATCAATTTACATTAAAAACTACTTAAATTTTAATAAATCTGAATTTCACTCTTGGGACATGCAACACGACTTAAAAAAATGTATGTTTTTTGAAAACTAATCTTTAGCGGCATATACATTTTTTCCCAGTAAATTGCAAAGATTAGCTACAAAGGAGAGGTCATGACGAATCACTAATAAGTGGAATTCTCTGTAATAGCACATAGTTGTAGTCCTTGATATTTCTTATCGAGATCTAGATCTTGATGTGGATCTAGATATTGATCTACTGTTGGACCTTGACCTAGATTTTGCTTTGCTGTTGGATCTAGATCTTGACCTAGATTTTGAGGTAGATCTTGACCTGGACTTTGCTCTACTGTTGGATCTTGATCTAGATTTTGCGTTACTGTTTGATCTTGATCTAGATTTTGATCTACTGTGGGATCTTGATTTAGATTTTGATCTACTGTGAGATCTTGATCTAGATCTTGACTTGGAAGAACTTTTTGATCTCGATCTAGACCTGGAGCTATCTCTTGATATTGAACGTTTCTTGGAATTGGATCTGCTTCGGGACCTTGACCTACTCTTTGAACGATCAGAATCAGAACCAGAGGAAATCCGCCTTTTGCTGCTATGAGCACCAGTGTCATTGTCGCTGCCCCCCTTATGTTTTCCTTCGTCACTTTCATCATCGCTTGAGGAAATTGTAGCTTTCGACACAATTCTGCTTTTCTGTTTTGAACTTAGGCCGTCATCCTGTTTTGTTTTACTTTCCTTCTTCTTCCTGCGCTTACCTCTTGGCTTATCACTATCATCAGAGTCTGAGTTACCTTTCTTTTCCCTACGTTTACGACTACCACCAGATTTCCTCTTCCTTTCGTCACTTTTTTGTTTTTTCCTACCTCGCTGTTTTTTCTCACCTTCCCTTGAGGGTTCTCCATTTTCTGGTTCACTATCAGATCCAGATAGAATATCACCTCTACTTCTACCTTTTCCTTTACTTTTCTTTTCTGATGGCGTTGCAATAAATAAGAGAGCATTTTTAGTTTTTTCTTTATATTCCTGTCGTTTCTGCAGTAATTGTTCTTTAGTGAGCCTTTGCACTTCTTGCATTTTTTCCTAAAAACAATGTTGGATTTAGACATTTTCTAATAGTAGATTGAACAATTCCTCAAAAATCAACTGTATTTATTTTCTCAGTAACATACCATCAGTAATTAGGATAAGGATTTGTATTCACAGGTAATATAAGTTACGATATGAAATGTATATATAACTCACGATTTCCTCTAATTGACGCATCTTAAACGCTGCACGTTCCTCCTCTTGCTTTTTGCGAATTATCCTCTCTTCTTCATCCACCCTTCTTGCTCTAGAGACATGATACTGTGCTTGGGATAATAAATCCTTGCATTGCCTAGCCTCCATCTCTGCTATTGCAACATCGTATTTGGTCTTATCGCCCAAGTCAATAAGATAATTGAAGTATCTATAAAGGGCAATATTGAATGTAGAACATATTATTTCCATAAAACTTTCATAAACAGAGAATATAAACTGCTAGTAACAGATAATTTACCAGTATTTACTTACTTCAAGGATAAACCCAATTCATGAACAGCTTGTAATACTGTCGATAAAGTGGACTTTTCATCTTTTAAAATGAAAGTAGCTAGTCTTTGTAATACCAAAGCTATGTTATACAATACAATAGTATCTTGTGGTGCCACTCTCCTAGCTTTCAGCAAAACCATCTTGGCTTCTTTAAATTTACCAGCTTTAAAATATGCTCTAGCAAGGTACTGCAGTACATCAACGTTGTTGTACTTATAAAATTTTCGCAAACAATTTTCATACTACAAAGAAAGGTTAAGGTTAGTTTACTACTCTTTACATCTTTAGAATTGGCGGTTACGTCACTAAATTTTTCTTAATCTACAACATTGTACGAGTGTTCCTGGTAAAAAAAATAATAAAATTAGAGAGACAACAAAAAGAAGCCAATTAATTACATGTGACTGTTGATATATCCGAATAACATTGTTGTAAGCTGCTGTACGAAAAAGAAAGAGAGGGTATGATTTTGTACATCGTAACTCTAGCGAGAATATTAGTAGCAATACCTCCCATTGCTTAAACCGCGCTCAATCTCCTGTCACTAGTCATATTTTGTGCATTTCCTTTAGAAAATCACTGCTCCATTTTCTTACAATAATGTACAGAAACAAAGCAAAACAGAATTCGTAGGGGAACGCACAAAACATAACCAAAGCGTGAACAACTACAGCTGTGGGCTATTTAGGCGTTTTGACAAATTATTCCAACGTAATTCCGAGTTGTGTAACGTCACTCAGCCCCAAGGTCAAATGAGTTTTCAAATTGCTATAATATTTATTTTTTAATTAAACACCGTGATATTTATATTCTAAACAAAGTTGCACGAGGTGAATATCTATCAGTTAGCTTTCAAATAAACATATTTGTTTTGAGATTTAAGAATCTAGTGAAAAGTCCCATTATGATCAAAATTGTTCAAGAGCGCCACTTTCACTCGTAAGCTGCAATTCACTTTGGTGTAACACTTGCCTCTAAATATTAAAATATTTTCTAATTATAAAGAAACATACCATTTGGACAGCACTAACATATTGCTTCTGTTCGACATAAATATGGGCAATATTGAGCCAGACATCAGAAAATTCGGCAGTTGATTCTCTAACTTGCGCGAAAATATCTCTTGCCTCGTTCACTGCACCCTTGTGAGCCAAGATAGCCCCAACACCATTCGCAGAAAATATATTTCTTGGGTCGATTTTCAGAACTTGCTTATATAGTGATAGGGCACGATCTTGATGCCTTTTAATCTTTTCCCTATCTTTGGTTGGCTGATGTAATGTCTGTAGCCATACATTGCCTAATGCTATAAGAGAATATGCATCTTGCGATGTTGTAGGATTCTGTAAAAAAATATAAATTGCCTTTGAATTAAATATTATCAATTATTATTTATTATAAAATTTATCAATTGCGACATTTTATATACATGTTTGCGAAGTTTTAGTTCAACTAGTGTAACCGGAATTACACTTTACCTATAAAACCATCCCCAAATGACATGGAATAAGTCAAATAATTGTGATTTAGCTGTAGCCTGTGTTTTCCTTCTAAACTAAAACCCAGTAGAAAGTGTTTGTTTTTCTCTGTGTTGAGATATTAGTTGTATTTAACTTTGGGTTTGGTTCTTTTGAGTCTAAGTTGCAGTTTTGACACAAAGTGGTTATTTCTTGATATTTGGATATGGAGACCAACTTTGAACACTGATTTGAAATATCTCGTATGAACTTACTTACTTTATCAATTTCAATTACAATACTTTATCAATTTATATCCTAATTTCAATAAAAACATTGTGTGGGCAGCGCTGATTGCAATTCATGTAGTACAACAAAGACTTAAAAAACAAAGTATGTTTTAGATGTCAAATTGCCTTTAAATATGGGTTGCCTATTTAAAGTCTATATGATCTTCCCTTGAAATTTAGAACTCGCATAACCATAAAATGCCGACAACTATATTACATTCAATTTCTACAGGTTATTTTTGACCCAAAAGAAGTGGATGGCAGGGGTCCCAACGGAATTTGCAACAATTAACATATTATGGACAATATAATATTTTTTACAGTAATTTTTGCTTCCCATAATAAATATTATTTTTCATTCATCCCCAACCGTTTTAAGCTTTATTAAGAATAATAATGGCTTTTCTACAAACCTTTAAAATCCTCTCAAACTTTTTCTGTCCAGGGCCCCATTCCTGCTTTGCCAAATGTAGATTTCCCATTAAAGACCATGCATCCGGATGTTCTTTATCTATCATCAGAGCTTCTTTATACCAATCTGAGGCTTCATAAATATGGCCTTTATCCCTTGCCATACACCCTAATCGCAAATAACAGTCAACGTAATTTGGATGCTCTGTAAGAATATTTTTATATAGCCTCTCTGATTTGTCAAAAAGGCATAAAGCTTCATTGAGGCGAGCCAAATTGTAAGTCATCGTAACCGAGATTGAATTGTAATATTGGGGGTCATGGGCTGCTTCTGTTTTCGCGCGATTTAGCGCATCTTCGATATTCTCTTTGGCTTTCTCAAGGTTGTTAAGCCTAAACAAGTTAACAGAATATAATACCATTATATCATTTCAGCTAAAACTAAATTATTTAAATCGAAAAAATGTAATGGGTTAGTTGTTATGAGAAAAATGGATGAACCATTTAAAAAAATACACGTTTACAAAATTAAGTGCTTTAACTTTCTACATATGCTTTAGCCTTAAACTATCTTCTGACAAGTGAAAAGAATCGTGAGCTAATTGCCTCTGACGATTCTGTAACTTTACCTTTGCTCATTCTAAACAACTGAAAAAGAACAATTTAGACACCGAGAATCTAGTCTTCACAATACTGTTCAGAGATTTTAAACACGGTTCAAAAACATTTAATTTTCCGTTACTACACGAATATGATAAATCAAGAAAAAACAGATTCGGCCATAAAATTGACATGATTTTTGCCAGTGGTTCCACTTTGGCAACTTTGGATTCTGGAAAGTACCACTTATTATATGAACCCAGTGGCGTAACAGTAACACCACAGAGACAGGTAAAACTAATCATTGCTAGGAAAATGTATGTGATGTCACTGATTCAATGTGAAATAATATGTATTCTAAGATCACCAGGTTAACAACCGCTAACAATATCAAACATTGTTTCTAACCAGTTTTCACCACTGATAGGAGTGCTGCGAAAACAAGCAAATATGTAAATATTGAAATACCAAATATATTGCAGAGCATATTGATTTTTGGAGTTGTAAATATTATGATTGCTAGTTTCTTCAATTGTTCAAAACGAGTTTTCTTGTGGACAATCTAAAACAAGACTGGAGTGCTATATATTCTTTGAAAATATAGTCTAGCAGAGCGAAGCTGTTTAGCCAAATACAAGTATATAATAGACTAATGGAAACTTGTTTACATATACACAGACAGTTCGAGCAGATATCAAAAAATGTTTCCTATCTATAAATGTATTTTGAATATTGTATTTTTGTTAATTATCAATTGAATGTGTTTACTAACCTGTAGTGTAAAGCACCGACATTATTTAAAATCTCCACAGGAATTTCAGTCTGCACATTCTTTTTCAAAAGTTGCATAGCTGTTTCATATGCATTTAAAGATGCTTGTAAATCAGACTGCTCTAAGATTTGTGCTAATTCAATCCAAGCCTCGATATCATCTGGAAATTGGTCTGTAACTTTCTTCAGATGGACTTTTGCTATGTCCCTTTTGGACTGAGACGAAGAAATTGCATAGAGGGCCCCTAATATTTTCATAGTTTCGTAGTTACCTGGCTGGGCTTTGAGGACTTTCTCAAAGCACTGCGCTGCCTAAAGAGAACCAAATTGTGTTATATCGTTGAGTGAGAAATTAGAAAGAGGCGCAACGCTTATGGCGAAATGTGTGACCAATCCGGATTTGAGATATATTACGTAACAGTGCTCTTGGTTCCAAAATTTGTCAATCTATCGAGAACCTATTGTATGCGAAGGTTTTTGCAAACAATAGGCAAACCGAATCCTTGCTATAACAACAGTTCTCGACAGACTGAAAATTTCGGATCCAAAATGCCACTATATTTGACAATGACTTGGAGACGAATGAAGAATTGTCGAAAAATTTAATACATTCTTTCTTCTGTTTCACCTTTTCCTATAATGCAATATCGAACATATTATTAGTAATATGAAAGTACTAAACTGTAGTTTAGAAAAATTTATATGGATTGATAGTTCCATAAAAAACTTAAAGAAATATTGAAGTGCATACAAAATAAAAAAAAACAACTAATACAACTAAGGGTTTCATTTCCAAGATACAGGACATTAAACTTGTAGCTTGCACGCATTTTGCTATGAGAGTTGCGCCCCTTTATAATTTCCCACTCAACGGTTATATATATATATATATATATATATATATATATATATATATATATATATATATATATATATATATATATATATATATATATATATATATATATATATATATATATATATATATATATATATATATATATATATATATATATATATATATATATATATATATATATATATATATATATATATATATATATATATATATATATATATATATATATATATATATATATATATATATATATATATATATATATATATATATATATATATATATATATATATATATATATATATATATATATATATATATATATATATATATATATATATATATATATATATATATATATATATATATATATATATATATATATATATATATATATATATATATATATATATATATATATATATATATATATATATATATATATATATTTAAATATATTTAATGAATATATAGAGATTAAATTATGACTTACTTTGCCCAAGCAGCAGAAAATAAAATAATCAATAAATATTCGAATTAAGAAAAAATAAATAGACCAGGGTCGATAATTTTTGAAACCAAAAAAAATAATAGTAGGGTGAAACCTATTGGAAAAGGAAGAGAATATAACAAAAATGAAAGGAAAAATAATTTACGGGCGACCTGCGCGAGAAGTGGAGGGGGTGAGTTTTTAAGGGTAAAAAACGGTTTATCTCGATTTCCGGCAAAACTACTAGTCCTATGGGAAAAAGTTAAATGGTAAAGTTGTAGGTAATAAAAAGATCTACAACTTTTGTATTTACACTTTTTTCACATAACCTCAAAATTTATGTGAAAAATTCAAATAACCAAAAATTACAGTTTGTTTGGGACATAAAAATGTGTTTTCACCAAATTTCTTTTAAAAAAATTGTTTTTGTAAAAGAAAAATAAAGACCAAAAACTTGGTTATTTGAATTTTTCCCATAAATTTTGAGGTTATGTGAAAAAAGTGCAAATACAAAAGTTGTAGATCTCTTTATTACCTACAACTCTGCAACTTTTTTCCATAGGACTTGTAGTTTTGCCAAAGATCGAGATAAACCGTTTTTTACCCTTAAAAACTCACCCCCTTCCACTTCCCAACCTCAGATCGCCCGTAAATTATTCTTCCTTTCATTTTTGTTATATTTTCTTCCTTTTCCAATGGGTTTCTTCCTACTATTATTTTTTTTCACGTTTTACCATTTTCAAAGGCTTCCTGGTCTAAAAAGATATTAAGAAAAATAAAAGCATAAATATGTGGAAAGATAATAAATCCCAACGCAGGTTAATCGTTGCACCTAAAGTACTCCTGTATGGTACAAACATTCCTTTGATCTGATAAATTTTATGATAAATTTATTTTAAAAATCTTCGTAGATATTCCAAAAATAGTACTACAGTGTAGCATCCATAATCCGAACACATGATATTCCAAACCTCCAATAATCCAAATCAACAGTTAACTCCAGCAGTCAGAATATCTTAAATTCGATAATCGGACTTGTTTTTTGTTTATGCACTGTACGACCGGACGTGACTAATGGGCCTAAAAACGACGCTTCAATTGCGAACATCAAATATAAATGCCAAAAGTCTGGTACGGGTTACTGGTATCCGTCGGCTGTGGTGAACGTTACTTTACAACGTCTTTAAAAATAAAACATACTATATTAAGTGTTTTTTAAAAATCTGTAATTTTCAATAAGCTTGATAGTGGATAATGTGCGACAATTAGTTAAACACTACGCTGTTGGAAATCTACGATAAGTGAAAAAAACAACAAAATTCTTTATTTCATCAGTTTCGGTGATAAAGATCTGAAGAAAAGAAAATCTCTAAGGGCAACTGAATATCCAGGAGATGAATCTACATTTTACACGTGGTTTATTCAAATTTTATGGGAAAAGGCGACATTTTTTTATGCGCATGTTTATAAATAAGAAAAAAAAAGTTTTTGAGATGTACATTCCTAATTAGTTCGGATTTTCGGGGGTTGCACTATATTTAGTAATTCGTAATAGTACTATCTATTATATTAGATATATTAATATTTGCTAGAAATTTTATTTAAAATCTAAATACTAGTAGGTACTTACGTTTTCAGTATCACCTCTGTAGATATACATTTGCCCAAGTCCAAAATGCGGTAAAACAAACGACGCAGGGGAAAACTGAGTGGCCTGGTAATAATATTGAAAAGCTTGATCATAATCTCCCTGCACTTGAAAAGCCCTGGCTAATTGGTAACAACTTTCTGCTCTCATGGCTTCATTTTCAGTATTGTGGAATGCATGTAAAGCCAAGTGTTGAACTTTGCTATAGTCCTGTTTGTAAATAAATATAAATATAATAAATAAAAAAAATATCATTCATGAAAATTTCAGCAATATTTCAAAAATGCTTTGCCAATATATTCCCATAGACCATCTACAAATAGCTTATCGAGTCATACAGCCTGCATTTAATTTTAAGTTCATAAGAATAAAGCATATTTGAGTATTCCAGTTTACCGGACGCGGGCCACAGGGACGGATCCGTACATCCAGTTTACTGGACGCTGGGATTCAACGTGTTAAGGAATCACTGCTAATACTGCCATGGATATTGAAGTTTAAAAGGCAGTTAAACAGAGTAGATGTACCGTATTAGCATTACAATCACATAATAGCAGATTAATTTTAATTTATATAGCACAAACATGGTGAGCTTTAGCATACGGCTAAAGCCGGCACTGATTTGGGGGAGTTACTGATATAAAATTACTACTCTTTATACATACTCTATTTTCCTAACAGAATTAGTTACTTCCCTTCTCATAAATGTGCGGTTTTTTCAGTTTTTGAAAACCCATAATACATGCCTACGACCAAACACACTTCTTCAAAAGTAGATTTGACATGCGTTTTAATTTGTATTTGTGGCGGTATTAATTTGTAGCGTGTGAAACTGGTTATTAAATACATTGATTTATATTAATGAGGAGGTACTCAAGCATTTCTGTTAAGTAAATAGAGTAGGTATAGTAGCCCTTAGTAGGTCCCTAATCTATTACCTTTTTAAAGAAAAAATGATTAGCTAGATGATTCAAAACCATAGGATCAGAGGAATCTATTGTATATGCCTTTGATAGCATTTGAACACCTGTACGAATAGATTCTGGTTGTTGCAAGTTTAATTTTAAAATAGCCAGGCCAACAAGCGCTCCTACACATTTAGGATCCAGTTCTAAAGCTCTTTCAAATGCCAATCTCGCTTTTTCTAGATTGTTAAGTTTTATGAAACAGTGGCCCATCCCTTAAACAAAAACATATTAGGCTTAATATTGGGAACTGCTAAACATGCACTCACCCAATCTTACCGCTGCCGGACAACTTGGATTTGTTCTTAGAGCTTTTTTATAGAATGCTAAGGCACCTCGAAAATCTTTTTTATTATATGCAATACAAGCTTTTCCTAATAGAGAAGGTATATTACTTGGGGACTGATTTAAAACAAAATTAAACTGTGCATCGGCTTGTTCCATTTTATCACCTTCCAATAGGCAAAAGTAAGCTCTTCCCAAAAGATGATTCTAAAATGACACATTTATAAGATAGATAGGTATATGATTCTTAACACAATTTAAAAAATACCTGGTCGTACATAATAATTTTATCGGCAGTAGTATATAATAATGTAGCTTTAGTGAAGAGGTCTCTTCTTCTGTCCTTATTTTTCTCACGGTTTGCTTGTTGTACGTAATACGCAGCAAGCATATCGAGGGCCCGCATTTGATCTTTTTCATAATCTTTATAACTAACATTTGCATCATTTCGAGATGTTTCCAGAATCTTAATAAATTCATCAATTTTACCCTGTTTGTAATATTCAACCTGAAAAAATACAAAACATGTAGGTACCTATAAGTACACACAAATTCGAATACCTATATGTAATTATACTTACAGCAAGATTAACCCAAATTGATAATTGAGCTTTTTCTTGTCGTAATATACCAAGCACCTCTTCTCCATCAGGTAATTGATCCGAATACAATTCTATTACCTGTAAACATGCGTGGACATATTCAGGTTAAATTTATGTTTTAGTTAGTTTCAATGAAAATACAAACCTCATCCGTATCCCGAAGAGGAATTTCTATAACAGTGGCCATTTCTAAAAGTAATTACTTATTCATTGAGAAATATATGTTTGTCTATCGTTTTAACACTAATAAACACGAACACAGGTCATAAAAATAAAAACAACATAAAACATCATCAAAAATCAGAACCACAGTTTACTCAGAATTCTGGGTTGTCACAGAATACAGAATAGGTACAAACATAAAACATCGTGCACACAACGATATGTAAACTATAGGGTAACGCTATGAATACGGTAAAGTGGTGTGACAGTGGTCGTTATTTTAAAGTTCTCGTGCTTAAATCAGATCGACATAATACATTAATTATATAGAAGAATTTTATTACTGACACAGCACAGAATCTTAAAAATTTTTCGTTTTCCATGATCTAACGTTACGGTATTGGTCCCGGTAACTGCCGTTAAATGGAACCTGCTAACGTTCTTGGCGTATATAATAATTCTGTGGCGTTACCATATAAATTTACACAAATCACTGATCTCTAATATAACTACTTTCAGTTGTGCGCTGAAGCGGCCATGTTGTTCCGCATGTTGTTTCCAAAATTTCAGATTGTGGGTAAAACAGAGGCGCGCAATATTAAGTTAAAACACTGCTTTGTAGACTTTAACGTCAGTAAAGTGCGAGCAAAGTGCCTAAAGTAAAACCTAATCTAATATTTTGGTAGCCTTTTGTACAAAACGTCACAGACGTCAGTTTTTAGAAAATGAAGTAACTCGTGTATATATATATATATATATATATATATATATATATATATATATATATATATATATATATATATATATATATATATATATATATATATATATATATATATATATATATATATATATAGAGCAGTGCTCTCTACATTACCAAAACTGAAACCATTTCGGAAAACTGGAAGCAAAACTGCCAAACAATATGGCGGTATCAGTCACTACTCTGTAATATAAAATATAACTGAATATCGCATGGGCTGGGCTCTCTTCGCCGTATTTTCAGATGTAGTTACGCTGAAGTGGCCATGTTGGTCGGTAATATTTGTAAAATTTTGGTGGCAAAATTATCTTAAGTTAAAAGCAAAAGTATCTAAAGTTAAAGCACCGTTTGTAGATTTAACAAGTAGGTACCTATGTGTCAAATTAAAAGATATTGAAAAAAATATATAATATATAGAAAAATATTTGTCGACAAGTTAACCGGGTGTCAAACTCCTAGAGATTGGCGGTCAATACGGGTGAATTGAAATAGGTGTTCGGCAACGCTCGGAGTGTAACATATAAAGGTGGATTTGGCGCCAATTGAATATCGTAGCGAGTGGACGTCGTGACAATTGGATGTCACGACATGATCCCCAATTAATCATACGTGCTTCTACTGCTTTATGGCTCCGCCCATTTACATTTTAGAAAAATGCACTTCTACTACCGACGCGACGTCAAGGATTTGTTAACCAATACCTTGGAACGAGTAATTTCAGATAAATGGCAACGTTTTATAAATCACGTACTAAAAGAAGAAGATAAAATGTGGGAACTTCTTGACTCTTATTGACATGACATAGCTATAGAACTTATTATTATTATTAATATATGAGCCAAGGATGGTTCGTCAGAATCTTCAGGGGAAGAACTTAAATTTTACCGATCTGGTTTTATACATTTACAACACTAGGTACATCGTATAGTTTTCAATTAACTAAATCACATATATTTCGAAAAAAATAAATAATTAAAAATAAGTCCATAATAATTTTATGACACTATGTAAAAACTCAGAACCCGGCTGTTAAATTCTATAAAGATTAAAATCGGCACAGGAAATTGACGCCGACTCGTAATGAGAGCTTGGCTGGTAATTTAAAACGCATGAGACAAGGACATATATAATAATTATTACATAACATATTAGACAACTTATTATAACGACCTGCAATTTATAGAAATTCCTTATATATTAAGCACCCGCACCGCATTTAGTGAGGATTTGCATTTTTAATAAGCTTTTATTACTCTCTTTCTTATCCAAACAGACATATCTTGTTAATATTTGTGAATTAGATGAGCCTCTTGAGGTCCCTTGGGATAACGTCGCTAAACCTTGGAGTTGAAATCCCAATAAAGGTAGGTGTGTAATATATTATATAAACTACATTGTATTAACCAACGGGGAACTGTCGAGCGGTTTAGCGCGCTGGCCCTGCGGCTGGGTCACCTAGCAGCAGTTGGTTCAATTCCCCACTGGTGCGAAATTAATTTTAACTAATTTATGCCCAGGATCTTAACAATGAGGTTTTGCAGGTATCCCCCAGTCCTGCACTGAATGGTGGTCAGAATTTACCAACCTAAGGGGATCATGGGCGAACATGCGGCCCAATAAATAAAATATACCACCCCTTCTATCCCACAAGCCCCTAACTTATGGGTAACCATTGCGGTTAGGGTTAGAATGAAGGGTAGAAAATCCACCGGAGGTACATATTTAAAATTTCAATGAAATTTTTTTAAAAATATTTGAAATAAGATTTTTTAGATTGATTTTACGTTGATTTATTTGATATTACATGTTTTTATATCATAATTTTAATGACAGTTTACTGGTGAACGGTACCTAAGAACGAATGATAAGCTTCCGTTAATGACGCATTTCAGTGTGTACGGCTATTACTTATAACTTCTGTACTGCAAGTGCTAAGCGCGTTACAAGTCAACATAGTTAGGCTTAATGGAGACGCGGCGCTTCCAAAATAGAATATCCAGCTTACCAGGTACCGATGAATAGGCGATAAAATATAAAATCTTACTACACTTGATATCAAGGATCTGCGCGAAGGATCCAGCGTCGACTCACAAAATTTTGCTCGGCTGTAGACTACCCGATCGTTGGAATCCCGATCAGTAGTTTTCAGCATATTTGCACGCAGGCATACGTAAAATACGGATACTTCACGGGGTGACCCCACGGTTGTCAACAACCATAATAAACGTTCTCGGACGATACTTACACGGTTGCTAGTTTCCTCAAATTTTCTTTAAGGTAGGACTCCCTTAAAATACTCTAACTTTGCTAAAAGCGATTTTAGTAAATCTGTTCAACTTATTTGAGGATATGATGCACAGTAGCAATTTGAATTTTGAAATTGTCTAATGCAAAATTTGAGCTACAGGTTTTACTAATACCAGTAAGAAATCGGCTTCTTGCAAATATTGATTGATTTGCAGCAGAATATGTTATATAACTTGACGGTATTATAACGACCTGATTGAAAGAGACTTTTTAATTGTGATTACATTGGAAACTTATACCTATCACTTACGTATAATGATTTTGGGGAATTATTTGTTAATATGATATACTTATGAGATTCGACATTGGATATACTTTTCACATATATTTTTAGAGAATTGCAGGTAAAAGATCAATATTGTAAACAGTATATTAATTCACTTCATCGATAAAGATTAAAGGTATTACCTTCGCCTTCGCCATTAATAATTTTGATTTAAAGTATCCGGCGTGTATAGGTAAATAGGTATATGCTTATATATATATATATATATATATATATATATATATATATATATATATATATATATATATATATATATATATATATATATATATATATATAAATTTGAGAGGAAGATATATTATTCTCACCAAAAAAATTGTGAACGAGATTCTCACATAACTTATTTTAATAAGCTCTCTGGAACACATGCTACGAAAGAACCTTGTTGGAAATGATATCTGTGTGTCGCAACTTTATAGACATAATGTAGATTTATGTTTTTTTTAAATAACTAAATAATCATTTTCAAAGACAATGATCTAAAACGTATATTATGCAGGCATAAATATTTAAACCATTTAATTTTCTCTTCAAATATATTACCGAAACATATAGGTATATATTTTAACAGTCTAAGTCATACCGTCACTATATCTACAAATTATGATAATGCGATTTAATTCCAAGTGATTTAAAATTATATGTATGATAACACATGTCCTCTAGTGCAAATATAGCAAAAAAAACATTTTAAACATTTTAACTAAATTAAACTCAAAGCAGTCTATATAATGTGGAACATAATAAAGTAAATAAATATACCTAATAATAAAAATTAATAATAAAAAAACATTTTTAAAAACAAGCTTTTATTCAAATGCTCTAAAAAGAAGAAAATAAACTTTAAATTAAATTAAACCCATCAAGGCAGGTAGGCAGGCATGCAGGCTGACATGCAGGCAGGCAGGCAGGCAGGCAGACATCAGACAGACAGAAAAAAAATTTAAAAATTGTTAAGTTATAAGTAACGTATATACTTTCATATGAATTTAGTAAAATGCTGTTATTTTGACTTTACAAATAGACACTCCAATTTTATTTATTTGTATATATTATATCAGAGTGTTATATACCAGTTTCCTTCTACAGTGGCCATTCAGTATTTCAGTTCTCAGTTAATGTTTGTGGGCCAGCTTGTAATCTGGTGCCCAAATTAAGCGTGAGTATTGTTCTACAGATGAAGGTAAGCCTCAAATTTTCCTACTCAAATCTAGAACCTTCTTTAATTATTTAAGTATATTATTTTTTGATTGTAATAAATACTATGAGATCTAATACTACATATAATTTAGAAAAGAAATAGCATGTCAATTACTAAATCAGAAAACTCAATAAATCCATTAATGACAGGGATCGTCAACAACTGTATCTATTAAACGTGCTTTATAAAAATATGGTATTTTATTATACATTAAACTATTAAATATCATGTAAATATTAACTATTCACCGGATTAAGGTCTTTTTATGTGGCTTGTAAGTTGTTTTTATGTAGCTTGTAAATGGCCCAAGTAATTGACATGAATACCTTTTAATATAAAAATATTTTCATTTATTAGCTATAATTTGAACAAGAATGATTAGTTTAGTCCGTGCATTGGTACCATAGGTACCGTATAACGGGGTGATATGAAACATTATTTAAACATAAATGCAGATAATTATTGAATATTGCATAGCGCTTCGAATTTTTTTACAAAAATATGACCAGGTCGTCTAATTTATCAGATTAACTAACATTTTATCTTTATCTTTAATACAAAATAAAATTCTTTTTTCATTTTCATTTAATAAAAAAAATCTGAATTCGAAATTTTTGTTTAAAAACATTAGGTACGTTGTTGTTGAGGTTACGAAGCCACTTTTTCTTCATTGAAGCAACGCTCTAATAATAAAGGCTGGGCAAATGAGACTCTTCGGGTTTAAAAAAAACCTTTTTATCCATAATTACAGATTTTTTTATAATGTTTGGGGCTTATCAAATTCAAACCGATCAACCACAAGCACCTTTTTGCTGATCTCTGAGCCACTGTCACAATTTTTGCAGAAATCTGTAATATCACTGTCTTTTGGGGCCATATTTAAAAAATTACCTAATGTTTCGTATACCTGGGGTGTTTCATATAAGTATCCAGGCCCGGATTTATTAACTTGACGCTCCTAAGCAAACGTATATTTGCCGCCCCGTTTCCCCTCCTAAATTGTTTAAAAAATATACGATCATTAGCGAACAAATTGTTTATTGAGAGTAAAATGAATATTGTAATGTCAAAAATGACGTATTTGAATAAGTTTGCGAAGCAAGTTTTATGAAATCTATTGGTTTATTGTTTCGCATACTGCGGCCGGCCCTTACGTACCCGGCGCCAGGGTGGTGCAGCGCATCGGCCGCGAACATAAGAAAACTAAAGGTTTTAGAAAACAAATACCTACGCCTTATGACGGACTACAATAGATACATCTCCATCAGAAACTTACACAACCTTTGCCCCGACATAGTACCAATAGTGAACTACATCGTAAACATTTCACTGAATTTTTACGAATTTAAACTGAATGAATATATCAAATGAATATGAATTAATATATCAAAATTTATCCATATTCAATCAACCAATGTAATATTTTTTTCATTTTTAACCATAATTTTAAACCCTTTAAGCTCTTTTAAACTATTTTAACTTGATTAATTTACCCTTTCTGTATGTTTATTTGTTTTTTACTCATTTTTATTTCCAAATTCTACAAAATTCACCAATTTTATTGCATTAATAAAAATCAATAAGTAGATAAACATTTTTAACTCAATTTAAATGACAAAATCAGTCATTCTATTTTCCCTTTTCCCTATTTTTGTTACTTCTTCGCACCTGCATTTATGGGGGTTTTTCATTTTTACCCCTAGGCAAATTAAAATGTCTCGAAGAGAGACAACAAAACTATTTCTTACTGCGCGTGGCTGTCTGACTGGTCCTGGGCATGGCATTATCCTTGGACGTACGTTCACTTGTACTATTTAATTTAAAATAAAATAAAATTTTCTTTTTTCTGTTTCTTAGTGTGTCGTGCATTATAGAAATATAATTTTGCCGCCCCTTAAAATCTGCCGCCCTAGGCAGCAGCCTTCTCAGCCTATTGGGAAATATGGGCCTGTAAGTATCCCCTTTCTACGGTACCTAAATATATTTAACTTCAAATAAATAAAATGCTAATATGGTTTTCCTAAAAATTGTCAATTACTGGTAGTCAATGACAGGCCTTGTTATAATAACATATGCGATAATTAATGGTGATTTTGCAACTTTTAAAGAATATGTGCTATAGCTATAAAAATAGAAATATTAGAGTTTTTTCAGATAACCTGTGGGTTGTTTCCCCTACAAATTCCCCTACATTTTAGTGTTTCTTTAGTGGATATAAACAACATACATAAAAATTAGAAAAGCCCAGTGAAACCCAGAATTCTATATATCCGGTGCCATGTCCTTTGAGTACAACTTCAAAGTTGTACTTCAAAACATGTACATTTTAGCAGTCATGTCTATTTCTAATAAACACGGGCATCCTTTATCAGTTTATACAAGCATTGAGGCATGTGCCTAATGTAAATAAACAACTTAATAAAATGTAGCACGTTTTATATTGCAGCCGGTCTAGTTAAACCATCTTTATTTTAGATTTTATATATTTGATTCGAAAGAAAAATCTGAAGTATAATAATTTATTAACGCACACCAACGTCAATACTTAATTTACAAAGTACGTGGGTCTGGAATATACTATATGACCTACATACTTCAGATTAATGAAGTTCTAAATATAAAGTTTGTAACATGGCGGTATATTAAAATGAAGGGCCAGTTTGATTGCGCAATTACCACTTCATATGTGCGGTACTTACTTCTGGTAGCAGTAAACTAGGATCATATCCATTTAATTAAACTTTAGCATATAACCTCGTATACAACTAAAAATAACAATATTTCTTATACCGGAGATCCTATGTTAAATGATGTCAAAAGCAAACAAAGATATATATTACATGTTTGTTAAATGCATACTTTAATAAGCGTATCTCTATTCACAAGTTCCCAAAATTTCCAAATTTTGACGCGTACAGTAACATTTAACAAATTATTTGTTATTTGTTTATTTTTTTTCTATTTGAATACAATATCCTCCTAATATGGATGCCTGCAAGTTTACTTCATTCAAATTACATATTAGAAAACGATACTTCTTCATACTTTTGTTAATATATAAAAAGCTAGAATGAATTTAAGATAAAAGGACTATTTGCATATTTTAATTCTGTAAATTACTTATATGATTTCTCTCTCTACACCCACTCATTTTTTAGCTCTTGTGATGAATATACTCGCCATATACTTTATAGAATATAAGTAGGTTTAATTGCGTCTCTTATTCTCTGTTTGGGGCCATTGTGTAGTATTCCATCACCGTACACTGTTTATTTTAAAGTGTTGTATACAGAGAAGTCCATAGGTGACAAGACATATGATCTAGCAGGTTATTCGATTGGACTTGGATTGGATTGGTCATTAAATTTTTGCCCTTAATATTTTTTAATCTTACTAAGTTAGACAATCAAATTGATTTAAAATAATACTATCGTAAAATAACATTATTAAGTCTCTTCTTATTCACTGTCACGTAATTTACTTATTAATAACGAATAATAAAAACAAAATGTAGGTACCACCAAATTTTGCTTTTACCTTAAAAAATTGCTACTAACGTACACTATTATATAACATACTTATATAACGTATACATTTAAATATACATAATCTGTATAATTAAAAATTACAATTTTATATCAAGAATGACTTTTCCGTAACATGCCAAATACAACATTTTTTCTCTGTGTAACCACATCCGTGAACACACTATATACTCACACTGTATATAGGGAACTTGTATTGATATTATCTGATCTGAATATTTCCAGATTTTTTTAAAGGTGAAAATGAATGGGAAAAATATTTCACGAAGTCGTTTATAAAATGATTAGGACTATCTAAGATGGTATTATAAATGATGCTAAAAGTTTAATTTCGCATTGATATGATATCAAGACTTCTTTTAATTAGAGAAAAATTGTCTTGAAAAGTCAAGATTTTTTGTACTCTATTTTAGTAAGAGACATCTGATCTTAACTTTTAAATTCATTATGTCATCAGTCATCAGTATTATGTAACCAGAGGGGTTTTATCATATTTATCGATGTTGAAATGAAAGCGAGATTGCTCGAAGTTCATGGGTTCTCCCAAATACTCGAAATTATAACTACAAAAATTTACTTACATTGACCAAATATTTCAATATTTCAAAAAGTATGTCTTGTTAATTCATCTATACCCTCACTAATAATAAAGAATATACTAATATAAATAGGAAGGGCTGAAGGTATTCAATTACAGAAGTCTGTTGGTATTCTCAACACATACCTCACATCTCGGCATCACTGCCTGTATATTGTTTTCTTTCCAGACTTTATTTTGCCTTCTCTGTAGTATTTAATCATCAAGATTTCCATATGCCCGAACCGTATATGCATCGTACAAACATAAACTGTCAGAAACCAAAAATATTACTTCTACTGCATCACCAGCCGTCAAATGGCTAAATACATTATTTTGGTTTGATTCGACATAGCCGAAGGTCTATCATTGAATCCCAGAAAAGTAGTTCCTTTAATTTTAGATGTCCATTTCGTAAATCTTAAATAATTATTAATGAGATTAATTCTTAATTATTAAGTTTCCAATTTTGATTGCAATCGTACCGATTTTAGTGATATAGGTACTTATTATATTTATATTATATATATTATTACGAATATATATTATTAAGATTATTACAATATTATGATATACCTTTTATCCTTTGAGATTTCCTGAAATATAAAACATGTTTATCTTGATTACATTTATCATATTTAAGAAAAAATGAGAAAACCTATTCCAAGTGCAGATGCTGTGCACACAAATTGAACGAGACTAAATTTAATAATGTCCGCCTCACGAGAGTTGCACAACGGCGTGTGAGGGGCAAGGGCGATAAAATATACAATAGAAGCTTCTGTCAAGCTCAGAGCATAACGGAAATTTAGTTTCTTTGTGTAAGTAACTATATAGTGCAAAAATAAGATAGGAACATTCATTTATTAATAGAGAACCTGGGAATTTTTATCCCGCATTACTTCCCTTGTTCAACTTTCGTGGGGCGGAGTGTAGGTTCCAACCGAACCGTTTTAACCCGAGATGGGCTTGTGACTAATACGTGTTGTCACGATATATACGGACGTCGTAAAAATATCGCTTCTTTCGTAAATTGAATACTGCTGAACGTTTCTTTCCTTGGACTGCCTATTTCATGTGACAGTATTCAATAAAATTTGCAACATTTCTACGTGTAGGATATTTTTCTGGATACAAATAATATCAACAGCTTTGTCATTTTTACAGTAAATTGCTTGTGAGATATTTATTGGCAGAATTTAATGAAATATTTACAGAATTATTTGTTATATGGGCTCAGGTGAACATATTACTGGACCGATTGCTGCGATCAATATTGCCGTTTTATTTATCGGTAACAGAGAAATTAAACAATTCGAAGAAAAGCGTAAAACAAAATTTCAATTCTTGTTTAAAATGAGCAAGTATAGTTATTTAGTACCAAAATATATAATAATATAATTAAATACAAAAATAATATACGGTGATGATAACTAGAAAATCTTTGAAAATATACATTTTTGGTTACTTCGAAGTATGCCATACGTGTATATATTCAATTGCATGATAAAACGGTTAAGAATCAAGTGCAAGAACTGTAAGAAGTATCCTTCCATCTCTTTACTTAACGGATATATCGCGTGTTACCGATATTCTGGGACATCCTTGTATTATAATTATTATGTTAACATATTAAAATATATTTTTTTGAAAAGCGTTCTTTGTATCATAGCATAACTACATTTTTCCAAATCTCTTGCTTTGTATGTATTGATATCTATATTACTCATGTGACACAATAGCTGTAGAGACCCGAATGACGTAATACATTTCCGAGACGACCGACATATCTACATTATTAACTGCCCCAAGCGTATTAAAAATACATTATTTTATATTCCAAACTTAATTTCAACGTAAGATCGATACATTTCAACTTTGAGAGTGAGAGCATATAAAGGTTATAACTTGTAGAAAGCTATCAACAACTGTTATTAATTTCTCTCTCTTCCTTTCTTAAGCCCTTTTACATCAGGTATGGCGGAGCAGCTCGGAGGGGAGAAAGTATGCTTATATTGCTTATGCACGGGTCGGTTTGACTCTGCTAACTGCTACACAATAAAAAATTAAAATTTAAAGTAACACGCTGTGACGTTTTTGCAATCTATGTGGATTCAATCCGTATAATACTATCAAATTAAGAAATTTACATATGGTAAACTGCAATTGGTTAAAAATTGTCAATATCGAAAAACAAAATATAACAGGAAATCATGTACTTACTTAGTATCCTAGATACAGCAAATAAAGCCAACGTTAGTTGTTGATAAGCCATTAAGGGGTAAGCACGAAAATTTCACAACTCAGTGTAAAAAAATCAGAAAAGCCCTTGTAATTACATAATTTATATTTAAATGGTGATAATCCGGCCAAGGAGGCTACTAAATAATATTTTTTCGATATACAGTGTTTTAAAATTACAGTGCATTTTAATAAATATTGTGGGCCAAAAGTGGGACACCATGTATTCTACAGTCAAGTTGAAGGATCCAAGATACAAGTTAATAAGGAAAACGTAAAGCAGGTTGTATTCAAAATAAACAACAAGCCACATCATTGTAGTAGTCAGACGAGGAGAAACGAGTTGCAGATTCAAATAATCATCATCCTTCGCAGGGCGGTGAAATAAAAATTTGTTTCAGTGCTTCGTAAGTAAGTAAAAAAAAAACATTAAACAAATTTTGATTTTTGATTTAGCTTAAGATATATTCGTGATTATTAAATTTCTATCTATGTATTAGCATAAGATATATCCGGCCAGCTTAGGGTAGTGATTGAGGATTCAAATCCTAAATATACGATTATTAAAACAAATTTTGAATAAACATTGTAAATGAACTATTTCACCATCTTGCAATTATAATTAAACCAATGTAAAATCTTAAAAATCAGCTTAAAATTAAATTAAAATTTTGATATCATTCAGAAAGATACTTTTTTTTATATACTACAGATAAAATAATTTCAAAGTAAATCTAAATCATTTATAAGATCATATATATTGCTTCTCATGGGGAACTCATTTAAAGTCATATAATTCAAAATTATAAAACTCTCTCTCACGTTCATATTATATATCTCTATCTCAAGTGTTGCTATATACATATAAATATATATATATATATATATATATATATATATATATATATATATATATATATATATATATATATATATATATATATATATATTCAACAATATGTATGTATATTCAATCAAATATAAGTCTTGAAGGACTGGCGCCCATATAAGAAGTTACCATATGAAGTAAGTTATATATGTGTGTGTATGACGTGAAAAATTATAATTTCCACATAAACACTGAAATTATAAAAAGTAGTATCGCCAGAAATAAAAGATCGAATGTTGATGTAAAAATATTACTGCGAAATACCATTTTGTTGGCATAAATAACCATTTATTTACCAAGCGACACCCCGATTTCTTTCCACCGATGTTTAAATGATGATTTATAAAAGCCGAAAGTTGGTTTACGTTGGAGTTAAATAAACACTCAAGTAAACACAGCTATTTCCCTATAAGACTGGAACAAATAAGCTCGAATATTTTAAGGAAATGTATGTTTACAGTACTATGATGGAATATAAAGAAGAGTATAAAATATACAGGTATGGTATAGAATTCGTCTATATACCTGAATACGTTGTTTGTGGCATGAGGATATTAGGTTACTGATACCAAAAAGACTATAACAAGGAGACCGAGCTAGCGTGTTTCGGGCGGCACAGAATAGAGAATATGTCGAAAGATAAACTTAATGGCGGTAAACCCTTACCTGCGCAAAGCGGTACCGCGCACGATTGCACCTTAACCTGAGAAAACTCATTGGCTGAGAAACACATTGGCTGAGAACGAAGGATGACGGATGTTCTAGTATTCTTGATTGACATTATTGATTCATATAATATTTAACAATGATTTACAAACAGTAGGTATCTTTAAATTATATGTAGGTATATTTTTTATTATATGTAGGTGGTATGTAGGTATATTTAAATAATAATAATAAAAAAATGTATATTTATTTGTATCCTGGTGAACATAATACGACCATTATCACGATTCTTCACAATAATTGCAAACACTTTCTATATTTAACGACGTCTGATTATATATAATGGGCACTAAAAGATGAATTATTACAAAGCATCGAACAATATATGTCCATAATTATAACTCAGTTTCAGTCATATTCCGGTATATATATAATGCCTGTTTCAAAGCTTTACCTATCGGATATTAAATTTTATATATTACGTTATAGGAAAGACCTTATTATATTGCATACATGCTTGATGTATTGTGATGTATGACATTAAGGCTAAAAACACTCGATCTTTGTTGAACATTTTTGACATGAATATAGAACGTTATATATTTACGTCATTGTCGCTACTTAAATCATATTCATGAGGTTTTAAGGGTACTCTATAGCAGCTGATCAATTTTCGATCATAACGTGAATAATAATGCATATGATTAGAAAAACGGTTGAAAACTATATCCGTGGTTGCATATTTTCGAAATATAGTGTAGCCAAAGCTCACCGCATGGGGGTAGCACACGGCGCCGGCGCGGCGTGGTGAATGAATGAATCAGGGAATTTCGATTGATGAAAAATAGTCAAATATTTTTAAAAATTTTAAAGGGTAGATTTGTTTATTTTCGTACTTCCGGGACTGAAGTAATAACTTCGCTCTCTTATGACAGGGACTGAAGTGACGCTTTCTGTCCTTCCGGGATTAAATATTGAAGAAATATAATAATAATCGAGCCAATGATACTATCAATGTCAGACATTGTCTCGAAATTAATCTTTGTCACAACGCAACATTACTATGGTTACTAAATTAGTTACTCCCATTATTTGCCCGGCTTAATGCTTAATAATTATCTGTGTTCTATAAAGGTTTCTATGTGCATTTTTATATTATGTATACGTTTTGATTTCGGAAGTACGAAAAATATCGTATATAAGTAACTTGCGACTGAAGTACTTTTAATCCCTCAGATAAATTGTATCCCTCTCTACGGTCGGGCATAAATATTACCATCGGGATTAAAATGACGTACAACTTCAATCCCGTGGTATATAATATACTATTTTCTATCAGGCAGAATGGAAAGTTGGTCATTTTGAACTGGTAAAATATATTTTTTTAAAAAACGTTCTAATTGTTTTACACAAAAGTGAATAACTTATAATCGTGTAGTTTGCTTTTAAAGTACTTTGTAGTACTTTGATTTTAAAGATACTTACTAAAAATAGGCTCATTACAAGTATGAAGCTCAAGATTCGAAATTTACTGTATTTACTAATTTTAATATATAGTATATTATATAGTATAGAAAGCTCATGCTCGCTCGTAATATGGCAGTTTATATTTGCAAAGTACACAAAGTACATATACAAAAATAAATAAACTGTATGCAACAGGAAATATGAATCACGTTTCATATACGATGCAAATTACAGATTAAAGGATTAAAACGTCTAGTTAGTAGTTGACGTCGTTTAATTAGCAGTTATTGGTATAATTTAAAAGTATATGCTCAGTAAAATACTAAAATCTTGTTAAAAGTTATTCTTGAATTGTAGATGCAAATTCTTCACGCTCGTTAAAAATACGGAACATTACTTAATATTATATTATACAACGACGCTATAACTATTACTGTTATTTCAGAGGATGATTACAATTACGAGCGAGCAAAGTAAGTATTGTAATAATAATAATAATAGCTTTATTTCCCAACCCATAGTAACCCATTAGCATGATATAATATAAAAAATAAATACATATATAGGTAGAATTAATAATAGGTAGATATAAAAAACCTTTTCTTTTCACCGATGGGAGCAGATTTAACCTGATTTATTCTGATGGCAGAATTTTAGTGTGGCGGGCGGGGACCTAATTCTAGATATGCCGAAAGAAATATGGTATAGCTCAGGAGGCTTTTGTTGGAGCAGGTTGGGCTGGAGTGAAGTGGAATGGTAGAACAGAATTGTTTACTACCCATGACACTGTCACAGCTCAGGGACAATGTTTTGCCTCATATGGTTTACCTGATTTTGGAAGAAAACCACGTGCATAGGATGACTTGCAAAATCACCCGATCTAGAGCGTTTGGTCTTACTTAAAATTATTGATAGTTTCAAGACTCAGTTCACCTGAAACTCAAGAGGATCTGACTCAAGCCATTGAGGAAGAATAGGAAATACATCAATAACCTAGTATTATATTATCTTCTAATAAAATTATGATAGGAAATTGCATACCATTTTTCTCTATGTGAAACGTTTTCGAGAAATCTTAGTTCAAATTGAGGAATTTCGATTACCAAAGTTAATCCGGTGGTGACTTGATTGTTACAATACTTAGCCCACCAGTTCATTAGTTACTACTGCAGGTTTTATAAATGTTTTATATAGTGATTTACCGTGTACTTTTCCGTGTAAATTGTAATTTTCCAAATAATAAAATTTTCCAAATAATAAAATTTCCAGATACGTCCTGAAAACGGCACATTGGTAATCCATATTATTCAAAAGATATATATATATATATATATATATATATATATATATATATATATATATATATATATATATATATATATATATATATATATATATATATATATATATATATATATATATATATATATCCAAAATTAAATTAAAATTTTGAATTTTTCCAACTCATTGGCCAGCAGTGTATATTACTATATATATATTGAAAATTCCCGAGATCTAGGCAATATCTGCACAATCAGCCAACACCGCACCCGACGAAATGACAACATAGCATATGGGGGTGCCAGATACAGCCAGATACATTTAGAATAGTTGCAACATAAGAAAATGTGGACTGCTTCTTGTAGAAATATTCATGAAACCCTGTTTACAATCTAAAATGAGATGGAATATTCAAGAAGCTTCTAGAAATTTTTAGAACCATGAAATTAGTATACAAGGGCCAGCCGATCGTCGCGGCAGTCAGTTTATCTTAGACGTTCTTAGAGACACGCATTGTAACACGCATTGTAACCCGTTGTAAATTGTTGAGTTTAGTGGGTGTCAGAAGGAGAATAAGTGAGTAGAATATAGAAAATATTATGGTGAAAACTCGTTCTACGGATTACGAAAAGATGGCAGATCTCAAAGAATTAATGAAGCTGTCAAGAAAACAGAAAGAGGAGGAAAAATACGACGACAAGCAGAAAAAGAGGAACAAGAAAGACGAAGAGAGGAAGATTAAATCAGACGAAAGAGAGAAACAGAAGAGGTAAAAGCAAAAAGCAGAAAAAGAAGGAGAAGAAAGACGACAACAAGCACGAAAATAAGAAGAAGGAAGAGGCTGACGAGCAGAAAAGGTGGAAGAAAGAGAAGCTCAAAAAGAACAGTTGAGGGAATTAACATGCTGGCAAAACAAAGAGAGAAAGAAGAAGGAGAGAAGAGAGACGAAAACAGGCATTTGAAGCAGTAAAAGAAACGCTTGAAGTTGAAATTAGTACAGTTAGAAAAGTATTAGAAGAATTGGAACAACAATGTATGAACGCAGACCGGCAATCAACCAGCGAGCAGAACGGAAAACAAGAAAGCGGAAATGTGTCCAACATCCCCCGGCATCTTATGTCGTTTGTCAGCGTTGGGTTGGAGAATAAAATTATTATCATCGACTTCATTAGTACTTTTTACAATATGAGTGAAATATTTAGCGAGTCAATAAATTTAAATACTTGTAGTGTAACTAGGACTTGTAACGAGGACTCCTAGTCAATATAGACTCCTATATGTTGAGTAAGTTTTATTGAAGCATATAATTGCGTGCTTTTTTATTTATAAAATACGTGCGCTAAATACTTAAAATAAAAAGTAAAAGTAAAATATAAAGTAAAAACGTTCGGTAAAAGTACCACCAGTGCCAATACTAAAAGACATGTAAATTGCTCCTTAGGTGTTATAAAATTCCAAGAAAATTGGCGCCAGTTCTTGTGTCAATCCGTCACTCTAACAAATTGTTCCTTCGATATAAGATTTTAAAACTCTCGTTAAATAATCGAACAAAATTCGTCGCCGGTGTTCATATTCTATAAAGGTTAAGTTGATTTGTTCCAACATGCAGCGCGTCCGTGACAAATGTCAAAGGCTATTTTCAGCAAACTTATATTAATGATTTTTTTCTCGGATGCTCTGGAACTGTGAGCTGAAAATTACAATGTTTCAGTGTTTGGTCCAACTTATACAATGCTATCTTTCCACCTGGAAATACATCTCATTGTGCAAATGAAAAATGTTAAGGGAAGTTAGCTTTATAGAATGTCTCTGCAAAGCTACTGGGGCGGTGATTATGGAAAATATAATGTGCCGTCTGCTGTGAAAATTATTATGTTTATATTTTATTTTAACACACTCATGTAAGTAAAGTATCTATTTTCTACTAAATAGTGAAGCTTGACCATTTTACATGATCTTAATTTTTGGGTGTTTTTTTTCAGGTGTCAAATTTGTTATAAATAAGATATATGAATATAAGCAGAAACAATATATATATATATATATATATATATATATATATATATATATATATATATATATATATATATATATATATATATATATATATATATATATATATATATATATATATATATATATATATATATATATATATATATATATATATATATATATACCATTTTATTCTATCAAATGAAATCAATTTCGCTAACGGATATTTCGAGTTTATGATTTAATTCGCTCGGTTCTAAGGTGATTAATATTTAGTGGGCCGGTCCTGCTGGCAACTTAAACCCATTATAGTTGCAACACACGAAAACGCGAAATCGTTTCAGATAAAATCTTCAAACGATATTTCAGTTGACCTCAAGGTGGACGATCGGATATAGCATGGCAAATAAGGGCTGCGTAAACTTAGGCACGAAGGATAGGTCCTGGATTAGTGCTTTTGCTTTCATGTTCAGCTCCACCCCAACAAACAAATATATTGGCACAACTGCTCGATAATACCAACAGCTCGCTAGATAAGCCCAAAAACTGTGTGTGGGCGATATATATGAGGCGTAATGTATTTTCCTTGTGTTCGCAAAAGCATTAAAAATAAAAACCTAATCTTGATGAGTCTTTCCATTTCCTCTACCTATTTTTACTGAAATGAAGTATGGATTATGAAATAAAGGAATATGATCACCATTAAAGGTCTGCCTAAAATTTTAATACCCATGGGGATATATATATGTAAATATATACATTGTAATGATTTTATATATGGCATTTAGTTGTGCTAGAAAATATTGTAATAAAATATTTTTGTGACACTTTTTAGGGTTCCGTACCAAAGTGTAAAACTATTACTAAGACTCCGCTGTCCATCTGTCCGTCTATCCATCTGTCCGTCTGTCCGTCTGTCACCAGGCTGTATCTCATGAACCGTGATAGCTAGACAGTTCAAATTCTCATAGATTATGTATTTCTGTTGCCGCTATAACAACTGAATAAAATAAATATTTAAGGAGACTCGCATATAATAAATGGATGCTATGCTCATGTGTGCTAATAAATGCCGGAGTCGCCGGTCGGACGAAATTAATTAAAAGCTTGTGTGATTTTATAGAAAATGATACGGAACCTTTCTTGCGCAAGTCCGACTCGCACTTGTTATTTATACTTAACCTTCCTATACTCACCTTTTACCTTTTCAAATTCTTAATTCTACTATATTTAATGGGCGCCAGTTCAGGTGAGCGTTAAGTATTAATTTTAGAGGTATATTTGTTGTAACACTTGAGAGGATGTGTTTGTTTAGCATTTAAATTGTTTTATTTGACCATGATGAGTCTCAACCTAATAGGTGTGTTCGTAAAAACAATGATACCACGTCAAAACTTACTAGAAGGTACTCGACTAAAAACCGAAGCCCGAGCACCTTATAGTAAGTTTTGCCAACATGTCATTACTTACGAACATACCTGTGGACTGTGTGGACGAAGCTTTACAATTAATTAGTAACATAAAAATACCAGCCAGAAGGGTTTAATTAATTAAAAACTATTTCAATAATACATTTTTCATATACAATGACAAGCGCTACGACAGACAATCCGAAGGACCACCTATATGATTACTTTTATCCCCAGGACCACCTATATGATTACTTTTATCCCCAGTCATCACAACATTTTCATCGAGGACATTGAAGTCTCGTACTTCACATCAGTATTACAGTATGTATTACTTTTCACACGAGTTGCCATATTTGCGTGGATCTTGTGGTCTGATTCCTCAGTCCCTGCTGCCGCAAAAGGATCGGTGTGGTCGTCAAATTCAATTTTTTTTCGTAACACCTAATGGCACGGGTACAGTAGTTTCATCATTTATTGCTGATACTTTCTATTCAACGCAAAAGTCAACAATTTAGTCAGTGTTTATTTTAGTATTTGATAGCTAGGATTTACCTTACTTTACTGTTTGATTTATCTGGAAGTAAAGAGAAAGAAGAAGACTGATAGTAGTCTGGTTAATAGGATAGTCTGGATAATAAGATAAATGGTAAGATAGTCTGGTTGAAGATTATGATAATGATAACTTTCTTTTCACGTTGTGGTTCTGGTCTATAAGTACCAAAAATAAAATAAAATTATGATCAACCCAAATATAATAATATACCCAATATACTGTATTTATTATATAATTATTATTAATTATATTTGTGCATTCGTGCTTAATTTTATACGGAACATGACTTTTTAAGGCACTGCCTACAAAATACACACTTGGGGGTTTTTAGACAAATACTGTCGGTTTTCAGGTAACACTAATACCAAATATTTGGCTGAGGTAGGTCGATGACACCATTGTGATCTTGACATACGGACAAGTTAGACTTGAAGAGACTGGCTCGTGATGAAAATGTTCACTAGGAGAGTTCATCCAAAAAGCATCGATGAATGATCTTGGGAAACCAACTATGAAAGAGAAATTAAACAAGAATACTCACTATATGCACATTTGACTATATACTGAAATGTATCATTTAGAAATTTTTCTTGGAACTCTTCAGAATGATGTACGATTTATCTATTTAAAATAGTACCTACTTTGGTTTTTCACATTCAATTGTTAAGTGCTTACAGTTGATCTAGCACAGCATGACTCACGCACCAGTACTTTTGTGTGCGATATAAGCTTGACATTTTTACAGTGTGACACAAGCCTGAAATTTTTCTATGGTAGAATTTTAACTCTGGATCTTAATATAACAGCTATATCGTATATTGTCTCAACAGTCGCTAAATGAAAGCATGAGCATGCTTTAGAGGTTGTTTCGTTCTATATTTAGAATGAGTTTCAATGAGTTTGTAGTCACGTTTTTGCATTTCCTGGACAATATGGCTTTACGGACTGCTGCAAAACATTTTAAAATCTATCTCATCCTGTACATTACTGTCAGGATGACTTAATGATACTTTTGTCATTAATTAATTAATGAGAGCTAATCCAATTCACTTACCCAATTCAAAAGCAGTCCACACATAGTTATTACATATTATTATTTGGAAGAATTCACACGTTTCAACGCAGTGATAGTGATTATTTTATAAACTGCATACCTACCAATAATTTGTTCACCCTTCAAAAATCATATCGAGTTAGTCTGCAATTAATTTGAATTTTAGGAGACCTCAATATGTACATAATGTTAACTCAGAACAAATAACAAGTGTTTTGAAAGTTATTGTTACGTTTTCGAACTGACTCTGCTGCACACATACCCCTTTTATTTCGGTTAAATATACACCCTACAAATATACACCCTACAAATTAATTAGAGACATAACCACTCTTTACACACACATAGCTACGTGTACAACAGTAGCTAACACATCGCTGACTTATTTTGTTGGTCGTAAATTCATATTCACTTGCACGGTCGGTGTTATCTATCCTTTGAATTGTCCACCGTATACAAGACCACATTTATACGATGTACACAGCGCTGTGTAAACGAATTTAACAACTTTTACAAGTAAAGCATTGAATGTATAAACTCTGTCGCTGGCAGGTAGTTACCGCTTCAACTTTTACTTAGCGTCACAAATGTTTGCCTTTTGTGTCAATATTTTAATTAGTATAATCTTTTATATTTGTATTCTGATGTTTTAATAAGCAGCAATATATTTAATTAGAGTTTGTTTAGGTTCATACTTTAACCGATGGAAATTATACGAAATAGGTACTTATTATAGTCCAGTCAACGAGAGATTGTAGAGGGAAATGAAGGGAACACAATTTTTGACTTTGGGACTTTGTTTGGACTAGATAAGAGGTAAACAATAATATATTAAAAGCCCACATATTAAAATTCCAAAAAAAGTTCATTTAGTACGCCAATATGAAGTATTAGAATCCGAGATACTTCAGAATGACGATGTTCCCTACCAAAGTTAGTTTACAGAATAAATAGTTGTGTCAGGGGCATTGCGTGCCGCTTCTGCTTTCCCCTTCCTCGCATACCGCTCGTGGAAAGCGAGGAATCCAGCGCATACCTAGTGCGTCAGGTTCTAGCTGCGAACAGTTAGTGGAGATTTGTACAGAGTAGACCAGAAACGTGAAGCGATATTACAATGCATTAACATGCCTACGGTATATTGTTCTGTAGATGGTTGCACAACAAAGCGTGGAAGTGGATTATCATTTTTCCGGTGTCCAGAATATGAAGCTAAGTGAGTTTACATTTGTTTTAATTATTATATTTTACGATAAACTCAATCAATATTATTCCTTAGTTTTTTAGAATATGCTATAATTAACAGATTATAATTATAATTAACAGATTATAATTAACAGTAAGATAATTTGATTAAGTTTTATACATTTTCTTGACAATTTGATTTTTATTTGATTTGAGGTTTATTCAGGTTTATTCAGGTATTCAGGCCAATTTTAGTTAACTAATTTAAATATTTATATTGAAATCTGTATACTTGCGTATACATTGTTTATTAAACGGTTTCATTTGAGTTCGTATGTTTGTTTGTTTATAAATGTTTGTTTCAAATCTTGCAACAGCGTTTTCAACTACTTCCCGATGATTTGGTAATTTGGTAGATGTATAGTGTTCCGGTGAAAATACAGTAGTTTAATACCTATATTTTTTTTAAAAAAAAAATGGCTACTTTATTCTAGAGAAATATTTTAATTTTGTTTTATATGTTATACTTTTTATGTATACAAATATTTATTTTTGTTTTCATATTCGAGAAACCTACATGTTTTCATGAAACCTCATTAATCTAACCTCCCCATCCATCCTGGCAAAGATGTGTTCATACCATTTCGTTGGTCCTTGCTGAGCAATAACATATTTCAGTATAATGTGGGTTAACTTTAAAACTGAAAGTAATACATTTAAATATTAAGTTTTACCTTTATATCTGAGGCACTATCTACAAAAAATTTCTCAAAAATATGTTATTGGCTAAATGCACCAATAATAGGTATCCGTTACACAAAATATGAATACACTTTACATAAACGGATTCCTAAAATACTTTCTTAATAACAAACATTTCTAACTCCGCCCATGTACATTAAAGAGACTGCCGTTTTTATATGGTTTCAATTTCCATCGTAAACACTTTAGCAATGGTCACAAATAAATAAAAAATCGTCAAATTAACCACAAATATACAAAGAGTTTTGTGTCAGTAATTCATTGGCTATTTATTCTATCATTCAATTAGGTGTCAGTTAGAGAAAATACAATGAAATATTAATTACTAATAAATCAGAATGGAAATGAAAAGCCAAGAATTGCCAACGTTCATTTTAAAAATTGATTTATCTGACAAACCATCCAGTAGACCGGTAATTTCCAATCTAAATGCGACATCATTCAAACTGAATGTTTTCCTCTTTCGATACCTGTCAATCAGCACGTTTTTATATCACTGCACAGCATTAATACACTAGTGGGAACGTTACGTTGTATCCCATAATGGCAAAGTCTATATCAGGACGACCTGCCTCCGGGATTTTTAGATGTGCAGCTAAAATCAATGAATGCTACAAGCCACGTGCTTTGTCTTAAAATAGACTTGCAGAACGATAATATTCATTTCGAAAGGAACTATGTTTATATATATATATATATATATATATATATATATATATATATATATATATATATATATATATATATATATATATATATATATATATATATATATATATGATATTTTCTTAGATAGGTATACTGTTTGTAACATCGAAATATGAGACAAAAAAAAATTTCAAAGGATACCCACAAATGCCGCAATGGGAGATCGGGGCAGTATAACTTTTCTTACAGCAAGCTAAAATCGTCACTATAAAGGCGCTTTTATTCAGCAAGTTGTCATGTTTTGATAGAATACTAATAACTAATCAATTTTAACACAAAACCCATCAAAATAATATACTAAATTAAAGAATAACTCTATTACTTCTATTACTTCTATTTCGAGAATAATTGTTGACCCCACTTTACCACAATGGTTCAATGGTATTAGGCAATTTAGGCATCCAATGAATGCCAATGATGCCGATTTGAGACGGCCGAGGAAGGTGTAAAATGGATCCGTAATATTTGAATGGGAAACATTCTTACTGTGCATCACATTCACCATCCAATTGTTTTATGATATGACGAAAGGTATATAGTGTGATCAATGTTTTGTTATACTACATGATAATATTATAATACCACACATTTTTTCTCTGTTGTCTTTATTATTGTTATTATTATTATTATTATTAATATTATTATTATAGCTCTGCGCTGCTACCAGAAAAAAACAAAAAACACCAAGAAAATTATTTTTTGATATTAAATAGGTACTGTAATTTAAATATTGAATTATTATTGCATTATTGGATATCGTCTTAAGAAGACACTGCTTGAGATATCTTATATTTGGTTTATTAAACGTGAAATTTGCATACTTTCGAAAATTACTACCCCAAAATACACCCTACTTACTTTTGTTAGATTTAACTTTGTAAAGTAAGTTAAAGCATCCCTTTGATTTGCCTAGGACACGAAACGAAAGCTCACCGGATTTTCCCTAAAGATCAAGATGGCAGCTGATTAAAACATTTCTACTTTGTTTCCGAGCACGCAATGTTCAGGTTCATTAGAATTCTGGGTCATTCCGAGAGCGTTAGAATTCTGCTCGATGATACTAGTATTACCTTTGAGAATGTAGCACTTCTAATCAAATATATTACGTGCTTTCGTACTGTAGGTTGTACCTCCATATAATAAATTTATATTACACTGATTTGTGTAGCTGCCCGATCATCAGTGACATAAATATGACGTAAATTAATTTTGTGCTTGGTATAACTTTAGATAACATCAAAAAATGCTGTACAAACTTTTCAAGGGAGCTTTGTGTTTTGTATATTTCCCTATAGATTTCTCGTCTTGTTAGGGAAATGAAATATCCCACTTTTCCTCAACTCTCTACTATTTTGATTAATATTATTAAGGTAGTTTTTTCGAAAAAACTAAAACATTTGCCAGAATTTCACAGATTTTCGAGAGCCAGGGAGTAGCACAGGATTTTCAGTGTTGCAACTTGGGTGTAAACTAATCTCAGGGGTCCTAATAATATGTAAAAAATATATATTATCGTAGATAATAATAACACGCGCGTTTGCAATGTGTGCCATTTCTATGTCGACATTGACTGGCGTATATATATATATATATATATATATATATATATATATATATATATATATATATATATATATATATATATATATATATATATATATATATATATATATATATATATATATACCTGTGTATATATAGTATTACCTTTGAGAATGTAGCACTTCTAATCAAATATATTACGTGCTTTCGTACTGTAGGTTGTACCTCCATATAATAAATTTATATTACACTGATTTGTGTAGCTGCCCGATCATCAGTGACATAAATATGACGTAAATTAATTTTGTGCTTGGTATAACTTTAGATAACATCAAAAAATGCTGTACAAACTTTTCAAGGGAGCTTTGTGTTTTGTATATTTCCCTATAGATTTCTCGTCTTGTTAGGGAAATGAAATATCCCACTTTTCCTCAACTCTCTACTATTTTGATTAATATTATTAAGGTAGTTTTTTCGAAAAAACTAAAACATTTGCCAGAATTTCACAGATTTTCGAGAGCCAGGGAGTAGCACAGGATTTTCAGTGTTGCAACTTGGGTGTAAACTAATCTCAGGGGTCCTAATAATATGTAAAAAATATATATTATCGTAGATAATAATAACACGCGCGTTTGCAATGTGTGCCATTTCTATGTCGACATTGACTGGCATATATATATATATATATATATATATATATATATATATATATATATATATATATATATATATATATATATATATATATATATATTTTGTGAAAAGTAATCTTGGGTTTGTAGCATTTCATTACATAGAAATAAGCAAATAGACGAATAAGAAGGAAAAGACACTTACCAGTGCTATATCTGGACATACAACGAACCACTATACACACGAAAACGAACCACTTAGAAGTTTTACAACTTCTAAGAGACACAAAAAAGCAATCTCATGGATGCTTTCCAACATTTTTTTTTGTTTTCTCTGATTTTTAATATCAGTGAAAATCAAGTTTGCCATTTTATCACAAGAAAGTTACAAAAAAATAAAGTCTTCTAACAGTCTGTGTAAATGTGATTTCCAGGGTTCCAAAGGGCTGTCACGTGAAGTAGCAATAAAAAAAATAATTTTTCTAGTTATCATGCTCCATGTTTATGAAAAGAATGAAAATTTGGGTCGTAAAACTCATATAATTTTGGGGCAATCATTACAATATCAGAGAAAAACACATGTTTTCTGCAAGTGTAAAATAATTTGATAACGTAATTTTCCAGCTGGCCGGAAAGCATCCAGCGGGCTAGTACCCGCTTTTCTTTGTTGCCATAAGGTATATTTTCAGTCCTCAAAAAGGCATGCTGTATGAAATCGGAGAAAACAAACAGTTATCATATCCTGGTCTATAATAGCGTCTAGTGGTAGAATCATATAGCTTAAATTAACCTGAAACCTGAAAAAGAAAAACAAAAAACGAAAAGCGCCGAAAATAATATATTATAATTAGTTTGCATATGGTTTAAGGAAGCCTTTTCTGGGTATATTCCATAGACATATTAATACGGGGAGACCCAACGATCCATTCAAAAAACGCTGGAAGAGCCGATCTATTATTGTTCTAAAAACTGCAATGAGTGCGAGAGAGAAAATGGAGGGAGGTTTCGGCAACGCCGCTTCGTGTGATCAAAGCCCATGCAGTGGCGTATCTACTTATCTATAATGCATGAGTTAGGGTAAACTGGATAGTTACATAAGAAAAATACTTAATACCCTGTATCTGAACGTTGCAATAAATCAAATGAAAATAGAAAATATTCAGAGCCAGAGCATAGTGTAATTCGTGTACATTAAGATAATAGTTGATAACTGCAATAACACTTTTTCATGTGTTTTGTAGAAATTTATTTATAATTTTGTCAGTTAGTGGACGGTTTAATATTAGTTATTGGATACATTGTAAATAATTTAAATTCTATAAAAAAAGACATTTTAATAGGTGTCTGAACACTTAGTAAAAATTTTCCTTGCGTGTTTGTTGAAACAACTCATAAAGTCTGTCTATTTATTCTTTCTCTTCCTCCTCGTTTTAAAATTTTTTCATCGTCAAATTCACATTGTTCATTTTCAATGTCGCTGTCTCTGTTCTCTGAAATCTCATCATTTTCTGTATTGTAGCATATATAGTGACATAGACATGTGTCATCACCTTCTTCTGGAATGTGAACATGGTGTTTAGGGGGAACACAACATTTGTGTCAAAATTGCTTACATTTGTCATATAATAAAATGACATCATATATTTAAGAATTTTAATCATACATGCAAATTAAGTTATTATAACGCAAAGCTATTACTCGACCTATTATAAATGCAACAATCCTAATAATATGAGTGCTGTATTTAAACTAAGAAATGGAAAAACGTCTAGATTTTCCATTAGAATAACATAAGAAAATACTATAACAAATAAAATCTCAACATACTTTTGGGATTTACAAAATTCATAAATGTATATCATACATTTCAACATGAACTATAAATATAAATAGTAAAATAAAAGCAAGATTTTTTTCAAATTCTATAGACTGAACATATTAAAGACAGTTCTTTAAAAAAATCACAACTTCATGTCCTAAATACAAACAACACAGTAAATCAAACTTTGTTAATCAAACCTACTATAATTATTGAATCTATTAATTCCTAAATAATATGAGTTTTGTATTCAAACTTCTTGTTCTATTTCGCCTATTGTTTTCTATTTTCTTTGTTTCATAATAAATACATATTTTGAAAAATGTTTTCAATACCAACTTGACCAATTGAATATGGTGGTCATTCAGTAGTTCATCAACATACATAGATGGAGATGAAAATGATATTTTGCATCACCCGAATAAAAATAATTTTAAATATCGCACATTGATTATGTACCATATAAATTACATAATAAAAATTAATGAAATAATTATTGATTAATTATTGCAGCAATATAAAAAGTTAAAGTGTAAAAATATTTTTAGTTTCAACGCCGCCCCTGGCCAAGCCAAGCCGTTAAAACTTGTAGGTAACCTTAAAAATACTTACATTACTTACCGATGAAAAGTAACATTTTCCGGACTTAAATGATCCACCCTTTTACAAACTATACAAGAATGCACCATAGTTACACACTTATTGTTCACCTGAATCGCAATAAATACAAAGATTCGTAGAATACACTTAAGAAAACAAAAGTACAAGAGGTAGCAACCTGGCAAATTTCTTTCCATTGATTGTAGTAAAACTCGAGTAAAATTCATCAAACGACGTTGCCAGTGTTGAGATTTATATCTCAAGGCACAGTACATTTTCGGTTGTCTATGGTTTTCACCATATATTATTAACGCAATAAGGCAATACAATAGATTACTTTTGCCAAGAAGCTGTTTTAAATAACATTTTAGTCTTAAAATGAATCAGATTCGTTGAAATTGACAAATTATTGGAACATCTCTTACGGTATTTAAAGACCTCAAGTGAATTTCACAGTAAGCCTGGCAAACGTTTGGGAGAAAAAGACGGACGATAAGGATGGAACGATCTTGGATCGGCCAAAAATGTAAACAATTCTGGCTCTTGTATTAATACGTCTATGGTATATTCACTTATACTGTTGCAAAGCAAACTAAATTTGCTATAATTTAAGTCTAATCCGAGCTCTCTCTTGGTTGCGGAGATACAGCCAGTAAAATATGGGCATATTTTTCCAAAAAGTGAACACTTATCGGTAGGGTCATTTTCCAAGACACGTACCGGCTAAACTAATGGTCCTATCGAAAAGTAATTTGTAAAACGAATTTGTAGAGAATTGATTTGACTTCAATTTGATTCCAAAATCTAGGCCTCATAGTTTACTCAAAAACGAAAAAGAAGTAAAACATCGGATTTTGGGAAAATGATGAAAACATTGTACTGAATAACATTGTTGTATTTCTAACGAATTTATGACGAAATAACGGTATGTATTTCTTCAAAAAAAACGTGCAAGAATGTGAATTTAACATTTTATATGTAACATATCGCTTCAAATAAACATACACTAAACAAATAAACGTAAACATAAAATAAACAACGTAAACATAAATGGTAAACTATAAAATACTATTTACATTCAAGCACAAACACCGCAGTAGATCAGAACTTCGCCCTTTTGGAAGGGCTGGTCTCATCCAGTCTGGATTAGCGGAGAAAGGTTTTCTGGAGGCGGGTCGTCATATGGTGTTGGGTCGTCTACATCCTCGTCGTCTTCGTCTAGAACGATAGGGGTGACGTTGTTGCAACTTAGCCCTTGGCAAAAAGAGCAATTGAGCCGTGCCTTTCTGCAAGTGCATGAAAAATCCATTTACACAGAAATACCGACTTTCACAAGAAAAAGATTTGGAATTCTATACCTTTTTATAAATAAATATCAAAGTAATATTCCTCTGGATTTCCGCATTTCCGCCCAGCCTAGGGATCTAAAACTTTGCCAGGACTAACTTTAATATCCCAGTATACGGAAATTGGAGCTAGACTGCTCATTCGTTGATTGCCTGTTTTATTTCTTAGTAAAGTCTGTGGTAAAGTTTTCACACTTTTCATGGTCGAAAAAGAGAACAGCGCCAGCGCACAGCACGATTAATACATTATATAAATCAGTATCTTATTTAGACGTACTCACGGTACACACACAACGGCATGTCAGCGTGCAAGCGACTGTGACGTCAAGTACGAGACATTTCCAGTTACTTCGTAACACGGTACCCAGTATATCGTGCTCTCTCTCGCAATCTCCGCAAAAAAGTCTTTGCGATACATGCGCATAAACCGACCAATTGTATTATACCTTCTGTATCGTGCTCTCTCTCGCAATGTCTGCAAAAACGTTTTTTTGATACACGCGCAGAGACCGACCAATTTTGGTTCGGCAACCTGACATACCGTTATCTGTGTATCCTGGACTTCGATACACAGACAACGTGGCTTCTACTACGATGGAAAAATTTATACCACGCACTCAAAATTGAAGCGCAAATTCTAGTCCAGCTTCTTTATGTTCAGCTTTAATAGTCGAGGAAATAAAGAACTAAAAACGGCTTAACTACCGATTTTTTGAGCAGTAAAATGGATCTTAATGCGGTTTTGTGCGTTCGATTCGTGAGAGGGTCTACAAACTTTGTGAACTAAATTGATCAATGAATTTTGAAAAAATTCATTTTTGCATAAAAATATGCATTTTAGAAGGGTATCTCGAAGAGACAATAAATGAAAAATTTACAACTCTGTAAATATTGATGTAAATGAGTCAAGTTTTGCTACTCGGGGGGTTTTTGGGTCACTGAATACGAATATGAATGAATGAATCATTTATTAAGCATGTTCTTTGGCGGAAAGCATATTAAAAAATATTCAATGCTGCCGTCACCGCATTATATAAAGTTTAGTTCGGCGATTTACGTCATAAGTGCGTGGCCTACTGACGTCAAATGTGTATAACAAATTCACAAATATGGATTTGGCAGGCGTTCATGTCTGAAAGGAATGCTCGGGGATAAATGCCTCTTGAAAATAGTGTAATTTATATTCATAATATCGGAAAGCGAGACCACTTTCTGGTATTTATTTGCCGACAGTAATGCGAACCGAAGTTCGTAATGTACCTACTATATTATAGTAGGTATGAATAAAATAATCGTTACAGCAGGTTGTCAGAATTATACAAATAATATAAGCGGGATTAATTAAGATCATGCAGAGGTCAGACTTTACACATCCACGTTTTAAAAGTGGAATAAAAACCCCTTTCTTATTCCACTGTTCTTTAAATTCGTAAATTATGACACAGCTGCTGACACATGTCATAGCTGTGAATGAGGGTGGATACTGCAATACCGTGAACGTATCGAAATGAATAAGAAATAACTTTGTCTACTTGTTCAACGATTTATGACCGATTTCTCCTTCTTAGTTTGACGTGAGTTTAGTAGGTAGGTAACATAATTTAACGAGACTCTTTTATGCTGAGTGACTTGTATGAATCTGGCAATTTATCTGTTCTAAATATTGCGAGATGTTAATTATCATGTTACGTCAGTGTTGCATGACGCAAAAGCAATCCTTTTGGTTCAGAGTCATATTTACGCCCTAACGAGTTTCCCAATTAAGAGACATAAATGTTAAGTAGCCAATACGGAACAATGATTTTCTCCATACAGTTAATTCCGTGTCACGACTTGGTTTAGTAGATTCGTTCTATATAGGATCTAGGAAGCTAAATTCTATAATAAACGTGGTTGTATGCAGGGGTCCAGTAATTATAATAAAATAGTATCCCTGCATGTGTGTGAAAATATTAAAGACTACTCGACAATCAGGCACCAACGGCGCTTTCAAGTGTGATGCATATTCGGGATCTTTTATGTATGTTTTTTATCTTGACCATAACTTAGGAGTTGAGAATGTCTATTTCCTGTTAATAACATAATTACTTTTTGCCTAGATCATAACTCCATCACACTTATTTTGTTTGCTTTAATTATAAAACACATCATAGTTTTAAATATTATGAGCATCAGTATTATGGACAATATTAGTTTCGGACATAAATATTACATCAAATTAAGTTTTTAAACGTTTAAGGTATACAATAAAAATATTAAAGATTTTGTTTAAAGTCTTGATATTTACTTAAAATCTGAATGTCTTTTTGCGTATTTAAAGTAATCTAATATTATCTAAGATCCCAGAAAATTGAATAATGATGCATGTAGTTATCTACTATCGCATTAGTCATAAAAATTGTGAGTCTTTTTCATTATATTTCGATATTTCTAAATCTATGCCTAAATGATACCTTTTTTTTTAAATATTGTCTTCTTTGGACCATATATTAACCACTTTGTCTCGAAACTTTTCTAGCAAGTATCTTTCCGTGAACTATCTATCCAAATGTATTTACTTATAGTTATGGTTCCTCAAGTCCATTGCTTTTCTAAACAGGTCGCGTAATTCTCTGTTGTAATATTTTTGTAATACTTTTATAATAATTATAACAATGTGTCTTTAGCAATCTCTAACTAAAAATTCATTTGGGTGACGAAGACGTTTAATAGTGTTGCTTTTCCACATTTGAGCCAGCCTCTGATATTCCTCTTTCTTTACTTTTTCTTGTAAAGAAATTCAGCTTTTGTTCAATAAATTAAATCTGATCACTTAAATTTGATCACTATACTGGTGATTTTTTTTAGTAATTGCTGCTAGGACTTCAATGTCTTGTTCTGTCAAGTCAGGGTATACAAAGTTAAGAACTATCCGAATTTTCTTCTCTATTGAACTCTGTTGGTACAATGGTAAAGTTCCTTTTCCTTAAACCATTATATTTTAATTTTATTGTACAATTATTCTTTACTTCATTTAGTTCATTAATTTAAAGCCTTTTCATTCACTTTCTATTTTATTAAAACAATTTAATTGGAGAAATACACATTTTGTCTATTTTTGTTCCTCATGCTCCCCATAGAATTTTATATCAAGCCGTAGATTACGTATTTAATTCCTCAAATCTTGTAGATACGTCATGGTCTCTTTATTTGGCCAAGACTTTGGTACATTTTCCATTGTTTTATTAAGTTTTGTGTGACAACTTCAGATTGTCTCAGCAAATATATAACCTCACTTTCTGTATGTGTTTTACACAATATGCACTGATATTTATTTTACAACTTGTGCATAATTTTTAAATACCAGGGATTTCAAGATATCAAATAAGCAGTTTCTTAATATTCTCTTGAAATTTGTTCGGAAAATTAGTTATATAATTAAAGGAAACCACCAAAAAAAATCGACAAAAACGAAAACGACCAAAAATTAAATTGGCAATTGTCAATTAATCCAATAATTTAGGGGGGGGGGTCTCCAGACCCTCACATTATATACACACAGTATACAATTATGGATACCATATACCTTCAGTTAGGAAATATAATATTGGGTAATTATTAAACGGTCGTGGACAAATATTATTAAGTGTGTAATATAGTATAGTAAAAGAGTGCTAATTTCTATATGGATATTATCTTCTTCCTTCAATGTCTAGGGATATTTTTAAGATGGCTTGTTTGTTGTTCCAGATTCAAAATAGGATGGCGCCGCACTACAAGTTGCTGTATTTCAATGCCAGAGGGAGAGCGGAACACATTCGCTTCATATTCGCATACGCCGGTGTTGAATATCAAGATGAAAGGATCCCTAGAGAAAAATGGCCTGAAGTAAAAAAAAGTATGACCTATTTTACATTTTAAACATCACAGAATGCATGCGGATATTTGACCCTGCCGTTAAGAGTTTTATATAAGCTTTTCCAACTACCACACCAACTTTATTTTATGTTTTAGACCGTATAGGTTCTTGCATATTTATAGTTTCGGGGTTGTAATTTGTATTTGTTATTTTTGTTTAGTACTGTAATGATGAATTTATTTAAAATTTAAGATAAATATAGTTAACACGATTTTTTATCCCTCATGTACGTATATATGGGAGAGTGGAGCAAAGCGGAATAATTTTTCTGGCCGAACTCGGCTGCACGTCGTCAGAATGAGATCGGAAAAGACACTACCCCCAAATGTTATGGACAATATTTTTCGTAAAGCGTTGACTAAACAAACTGCTAAAATAAAAATTATAAAAATGAAAAACTCAAAATTTTCATCTCTATAATTTTCTACTGTTTTGGTTTAGTTTCAAATTTTCCACGTTTTTATACTCATGCTATGATTTTTAAATTCATATCTTTATAAACTATAAAAATATTACAACATATAAAAATAAAAAAAACCTGTTTAAACAATTTATTATAAATTTTAAAAAAAATAGTAATCCATATTTTTAAAGTTCGGTAAAGTTCCTCTTTCCACAGGCATGTGGAAAGAGGAACTGTTCTGTTCGGTAAAGTGCACTTTATAAAATGCACTTTAACTTTAAATAAAGGAACGTGCGTGCCGTAAAGTGCACTTTGTCAGCAGTCGAGTGCGGAAAAGCCTGCGCGTGTTAGGTACAATATTTTTCCGATGAGCGCTAACTAAAAAATAGTAATAAAAATAAAAATGTCAAACTTTCTATTTTCTCACACTTACGTACACCTACGTTTTTATAACAATGCTATGATTTAAAAAAAAATGTCATTTGATTACAAATAGTAAAAATATTACAAAATATAAATATCCAAAAAAAATATTTAAAAAATCTGTTTAAAAATCAATTCATTGCTAAAATATGGTAATCTATATTTTTACCGGACACATTTCTTCTTCTCTCAAAACACTTCTTCCCGCACGCATTTCACGCTTGTATGAAAAATATTGTTTCAAACCCGTGCGGGATGTGTCTTTGCCGTACTGGAGAGCTGCCCGAACTCTGCCTCGTGTCGTTCGGGAATCGGCTGTCAGCATTCGGGAAACTATGTCTTTCCGCACTAGTTAGGAAAATAACTATTTTTTTGAGGTTATACTTCTCCAATTTATTATTGGAAAAAGTGACAGGCTCTTAAAAACCCCAGTATGAAGTTTTTTTTGAATTTAAAAAAAAATTAGCGGCATTTTGACCCTTTAGCATGGCAAAGTGGAACTTTATGTGATATGTGGGACAAATTTTATTTAATACAAAGGTTTATTTTAATAGTTGTTAACAAATGTCTGTAATGTAGATTAATAGGGCAATATCATGGGAATATGATTGATATCGTGAGTAGCTGCTAATTCATACCATCTTTGCTTAACGCTAGCATTCATACCATCTTTATTTAAAAAATATTTAATCATCGCTAATGCTGTAAGATCATTCACTGTGAAGAAAATGTGTTAACTATCTGTAGTTTACTTGTTAGCCTTCGCTATATTTTAAGCGCTTTTAAGAAACAGTTGTGTCATGTGTCGTGTATCATTTATTAATGGCAAACAATAGTCAACATGTCGCCAATATTATGCCAGATCTTCACTTTACTAAGGACGCCATCTACCAATCGCTCATCAGTACTAACGGGGTTGAATGCTTATTTTAATATACAACCATCAAAAATTATAAAATCAAAATTATATTAATTTCAGTTTATGCTTTTTAAATGTATGATAATACTTACATTTACAGTTCGTTCTATTTCGTTTGAAACAACTGTTCTGGCCCGTTCATTCTACAAAACACCGGAACACTTTGTAGGCAATGTAATATTCCCATTGGAAAACTTTGGCCACTTTAATTTAATTCGAATTTTCTTCTCGAGAGGGTTGCTGTAACTTAAAATAGACCTTCGCTCATCAGATCGTAACTGTTTGAGAAGCGTAAAAATCTAATTACCATTTTAATGATGTTAGCAGGATTTGAATGCACCGCAACTGTAACGATGTTTGAAACACTCAAATAATATACCATATTTCTGGCTAGCCTAAAGATTGTTCGGGATTTTATGTGAAATTTTCGCATGCACACCAATCTTAGCAATCAGTTTAGCAAACAACTAGTTCATGAAGAAAAAAATTAATGATCGTGGCAAGGCATGGTATAAATTGCAATCTGCGTTAATAATGGCTATAATTAATTGCTCATTGAATAATATACTATGAGGTATTCTGGTATTCTATATAAAAAGTACACAGAAGAAAACTCAATAAATAAAAAAGGTGTTCAATCTGCAGCTTTTTTGAATATCCTTCTTTAAATATAAGATAAAGAAATAAATGTCGACGCGTTAAAATGTTCTAATGAAAAATATTATAGGGTTGGTTTTTTGGCCCTATTGTAACAATATCGCAGGGTTACAAAAACTCTCACAAAATGTCATTTTATTAGTGAAAGTTGTCGGCCAAATTTCATTCTTCTAAATTCTTCCATAGTGGAGAAACTAGATCATATTATAATAAAAATCATATTTTTACCCTAAATTTAGATGGCTGCAACTTGGAGGGGGAGGGGTTTTGGAAAAAATTATAAATTAGGTTTGATGTTTAAATTATGTTATAACAAAATGATATTTCAGTTTTCTTGGACCATTTTATGTGTTTCATTTGTCAGTTTCTAGGGATTAAGGTGCCATTTGGAGAATTGATATTATAAAAACATATATATGTTCATATTCATGATCCAATATTTTTTTAAATATAGGAACCCTGTTAAAGAAAATATATTTGTTGTGGAAAAAAGTATATATCGAATATAAAATAGTATAATATGTTATTGTTAGTTAGTATATAATATAATATTTTTTTTTATTTAACACATATTTACATTCACCAAATTTGCACGAGGTGAATATCTATCAGTTAGCTGTGAAATAAACATGTTTGTTTTGAGATTTAACATTCTAGTGAAAATGCCCATTAAAAAGAAAAAAATGCAACGGTTAAAATTGTAGAATAAAGATGGAAAAAACACTTCGAGATACTATAGAGAGGAGAAAAGAAGAGAAAGTAGACAGAAGTAAAGGAGGAGGAAGAAATACAGAAGAAGAAGAGAATAATGTAAATAGGTGGCCGTGGTGAAAGCAATATAGCTATTAATAAAAAAATAATATACTAGATAACATCGATTAAGAATTAATAGAAGGAGTAAAATTACATAAGAAAATATCAAATAGTTGAAGAGAATTTGGAGAGAAGAAATGCGACACGAATGGGGGAGAGGTGCTATAATCCCAATAACAAAAAAGAAAACATGACAAACTGTGATAATGGCGATAATGATAATAAATGATGAACAGCCATAAGAATCATATGAAAATGCACATGATCTTTGTAGATTTAAGGAGGCTTTCGACGAACTGAAGAAAATCAGACAATGAAATATTTGAAATGCATAGAGATAGATACTAAAAGATATCTAAAGATACTAAAGGATACTAAGGATACTAAAGATACTAAGATATCTAAAGATACTAAAAGTAGGATAATTAATAAAGATTACAATGGGCGAATCAAACGCAGAACAGTGACATTGTGTTATTAAAATGTTTATGTATTATTATTACAATTAATATTTTATTCAAATATATTAAGTAATAAATAATATTAAGAAATAAGTTACAATAGAAAAATTGAGTGGCATCGGCATGTATGTACCTACACAACTTATATAAATAAACTGAAAAAATTACCTACTAATCAAACATTTTCAGTCAACAATCTCAACTGTAGACAATATATCCAAAATATCTAAATCAATAAATTACACAGAAGACTTACTTTTGACACGGTTTCCGCTATTCTTATAGGAAAAGGATGTATATATGTATATATTAATCAATTTGTCTAATCATCCGTATTTTATACTTGAGCTAAATATCCTAATTCTCCCTTCGTCGGTAGGTTTGTTTATTTTTCTGTTAATCCACATTCGCATATAATATATAAATTCGTATTGGCATTCGTGAATATTAATGTTAGCTATTTGCAATGCTACTATGGAATTATTTTATCAATTACTTTATCTGTCTTCACTCGGTATCGGACATTCAGTACACGTAACAGCTTTGGAGACGTTACCTTATCACGAAATCCATCAGAAATTCGCCCAAAAAATCTCATCAGCCCCCTGCAGAGCAGTCTCAGACACGCTTTCTGTACAGAATTTGTGTACGCTTACATCCGATTCTTTGTTAGATTAGGAATTTCAACTTTCAAACTGATATATTTTGTCATTATGGAACAAGTTCTACGCACGTATCTGACCCTATATGTATCCTGATGATACTTATACGGATTATTTCTAATAGAACTAATTTATTCGTCAATAGTCTGTCAATAATTTTGAAATCCAGTCAAGTCCTATATTACCGATATATCAGCTGATGATGGTATTTTTATGACATATATGGCAACTACCATATAATTTTAGGGATTTAAAACGATCAACGTGCTGATTTATCAGCAGGTAGTGTTTTTCAAGAATCATTGGACATTTGGGCCTATATAGGTAGGTATAGACAATCAAGCAAGCCATTTTAAATATGAAAACTTTTGTCTTGTCTTCACATTATGTATATCGTTAAACTGGATTAATATTAAAAATTAATCAAATCAGGAAATGAGAATTTTAAAATTATCCTAGCGCATTCGCCATATATTGAATTTTCTTATGTATCTATACTGTATCCAACGAGAGAATGGACTTGCACTCGAGCGAAAATTCGTCTGTTTTGGTCAGATCTCCGCCCCTTAGAACATTAGTTCAACGCCCTCAACGTCTTAATTGGCTCAGCAGGTAGCCAGGGCCGGCGCCTGGGTCCGATACCTACCTGGTACCTAATTATATAAAGTACCTACTACTGCCTACCTATTCACAGTTTGTATTTGTAGTCTCGCAAGTACAAAATTTTGCAAGTAGTAAATGATGATGGAGATCTGCCACAATTTAAACGATCAACATTTCACAAATTGTTGCACGAATTGAATTTTGTTTTTGTTAAACGGCAAAGGAATAGTTGCCTAACTGAGAGACAGGAACTTATTATGTGGCGGAGGGACTACCTGCGAGCTATAAAAAAATACAGAGAAGAAGGTCGCTCTATTTATTACCTGGATGAAACGTGGGTTAATGCAGGTGATGTACCTGAGAAGGTTTGGATGGACACGACGATAAAATCTCACAGGGATGCTTTTATTAGAGGCTTGTCAACGGGGCCGGCTAATCCGAGTGGTAAAGGTAAACGATTAATAGTTTTACATATTGGCAGCGCTGATGGATTCGTTCCTGGTGGTTTGTTATGTTTTGATTCCAAAAAGAATACAACAGTCTACCATGACGAAATGAACGGAAATACATTTCTCGACTGGTTTAAAAAGGTTTTACCGATATTGGATGATAATTGCGTAATTGTCCTGGACAATGCTCCGTATCATTCGGAAAAGGGGAAAAAATCGCGAATAGTTCTTGGAGAAAAAACGATATAATCCAGTGGCTACAATGTAAAGGAAAAGAAATCGATAATACAATGGTGAAAGCTGAACTACTGCGCATCGTTGGGCTAGAAAAGGAGAAATATAACAAATATATAATCGATGAAACGACCAAAGAACAGAATAAGATTGTACTCAGACTTCCACCGTATCATTGTGAACTGAACCCTATTGTGAAGTGAACCCTATGGTTTAGTCGATGGTCAAGGGGTACGTGAAAACTAACAATAAATCTTTCAAATTACCAGAGGTGAAACGATTGCTTGAAGAAGGCATCGCACGAGTAACATCTGAACATTGGAAGAATTTCATTCGTCACATTATAGAGGAAGAACATAGGTTTTGGGAACTTGACCATATTGTTGACAGTTTAATCGATGAAATCCCACCACTAATAATTCACGTAAATGGTCAAAGTGATTCTGATAGCAGCGATACAGACTAATTTAAATTTATAATTATATGAAACAATGTACTATTGTTGTAGCTAAATATTAAAAAAAATAAAAAAAATAAAAATATCATAAAATGTCTATTTTAGGAATATTTAGGGTTTATATTACTTTCATAACGCTCATAGATTTATAATAAATTTATGTTAAATAAATAAAATGTTTTCATGTTTTCAAAATAAAATTTATTTCACCTACTTACGAATTTATTTCATCGAATGACGGTCCTGCGTAGCTCGTTACGGAGCCCCTCCTCTTTAGTCGCCGATGCACAAAGCAAGTCCATTCTCTCGTTGGATAGAGTATATATATATATATATATATATATATATATATATATATATATATATATATATATATATATATATATATATACTTATATTATGGAGTAAAATCGACCTAAAAATGTCAAGTTATGAATAAAAGTATAATTAAAGGATGATATATGGATAGTTGTGCATGCAGAAAAGAAAATTCTTTGTAATACTTTATCGAAAAACAATATGACGAAAAAACTATAAATCAATATAAAAACAATAAAATCGCAGATGTATGACGGCACTTATGAAGCTCTAATTCGATAATTAAAAGCCTTGTGTGTTTAAGGACTTGCTGACCTTTATTTTTTAGAAAGTGGCCCTTTAATAGAACAGTTCTATAAGCGCCGAGGCGTTGAAGTATAATAGAAAGGCCGACAACCGACGGCTACCAAGCTATAAGCGAATAGCTACTATCAATTCAATATCTGTTTGGTTATACCATATAAAATAATTTTTGCTTTCATCGTGTAATATATGTAGATATTGATTATTTTCGAAGCCGCTTTTAAATTGAGAAAACCATTGTGAAAAATCTAATGGAATGCTAAAGTTGAACGAGGATTGACTCGAAATTAATCTGTAATTCATATTGTCGTCTGTTGTTAAATCACGCCATGTTTATTGGGAATCCTTTCTCGCTCGACTGTACCGGACCGCAGTTCTTGCACTAGCTCTGTCTCACTTAGACCGTTACTGCCTTTATCGATGTGGAGTACACTGCCAGGTGCTATCATCCGCGTAATAGGTCGTAAAATGGGTATGATATTGTGATGCGATGCAAGCCGCTGGGGGATGACATCACCGCGTACCTACTGGAAGTGTATCGAGCATTCTAACAGCGGAGAACTGTTCTGCAAGCACCGAGTCGTTGATAAAAGATCCCAGAGATGTCGCGAACTGACGCGAGACGGTCACCAATATATAAGTAATGTCAGTAACAGTTGAGTTAATGTCCAGTACGCGAATGGTGCATATCCATATTTATGAGAAAATATTTGTAAGCAATGTAACCAATGAATAATATAACCAATATAACCAATGAAAACCGATTAAATAATGTAAATAATGAAAAACCATTGAATAAATTAAAGGAAAAACCGCTGAACCGTTACAAATTTTAACTTTTCACTAGAACACTTGCACTAAAATACAATATTAACTTATATTAACTTATATAACGCTGTTTAACAGGATTATCTACAGTAGGATGCACTTTTGTGATCTACCTATACTTTCTTATTGTATTTATAGCCGAATAAGATATAAAAATACGGTAAACTTCTTTCATTATACTAAAGATACGTAAAATCTAAAAAGTGGATTAATTATTTAATTAAATGTGGTAGGTTTCCGAACAAATATGAACGTTATCATCTATTTTAACGACTGTAGCTATTTCGAGTATCGTGTATAGTTCTACATTGCAATGCCATTTAATTTTCGTTTCAGGAACGCCATTTGGAATGCTTCCTGTGCTCGAGATAGATGGAAAGCCAATAGCCCAAAGTAATGCGGTCGCCCGATATTTAGCCAGGCAATTTGGACTCGCAGGAAATAACGAATGGGAGTCGTTGCAGTGCGATGTCTTGGTCGACACTCTGGGGGATCTTAAACAAGGTATTCCGCACTGACAACTTACAAGAACGTTATTAATGATCTTAATGAATTGGCCGCACTCAGCCATTAATTACTGCTACCTAGCTAGGGCACATCCGTTCTTTATATACCTACTGCGGTCGTTTAACCCTCGGTATTAGTATTGCGAGTATTGTAGATCTCGATTGTTACAGTATGCTTATTATATTTTTAGGTTAGGATTATATTAGGTTAGACTATTGAATACATTTTTACATGATATACGTGACAAAATATTCGAGATAATTTAATTTTTTAATTACAATAACCATCGCGACACATTTAAAACCACACTCTTTTGTACTATTTTATAACATCTTAATAATATAACCACACATCTGGGAGAGGGGGATGTAAGAATGGTAGCATTCCTATATTTAATTTTTACCGAAAAACATAATGATATTTTAATGTATTAATTATAGCCTGGGAGCCAGCCACCATTTATAGCTAGTCATTTCACAAAAGCTTATATCTTTTTCTACGGTTTATTAGGCATTCCACGTAAAGGACTGGACCATCAGCTCGTGCACTTTGGGAGGTTTATCTACAGCAGCACACATGTAAAATAATGATGAAAAAAACTAATACAAACAAAAGCTGAAACTTTGTCCACATGTTCATGATGTTGAACACTAATTAAGCAATATAATAAGCTGACTATAGAGTGGGGGATTATGCTTCATCTTTCCACGTAAACAAGTGTAAAATATGCTCTGAGTAAACTGATACCACAAATCTGAAATTTGGTACAGTAACAGCTAATTTAATTAGTTACACGTTAGTTTATTATGTCAATAGAATATTTAGCCTATTTTCATTACTGATCCAGGCGTCAAAGATACACCGTTCCCATGAAATTGAAGCCGTTGACATTCCTTTTTCTAATAATATTATTTGAGGGTCAGGAATATTATAAAAATTGTGACTAAGTACCTACAAGGTCTCAAACTACCCTTAGTTGTGTAAAATTGACACCGGAATCATGTTTTTGTACACTGACTCATTCTCTGTCCATCCTGCAATTTAACGGTTATATTATAAAATTTTCTCGTTTAATGACCTGTCTTATTGTCAATTCTGTTTGTTTCAGTGCTTGCTCAATTTAGAATGGAACAGGATCCAATAAAAAAAGAAGAGAAGAAAGCCAAGTTAATGAGAGAAACGATACCGTTTTATTTATCAAAGTTTGAAAAGCACATGTCGGAAAATAATGGATTTTCAGTAGGATCAGAGGTATGATTTTTAAATGCTTTATAATATATGTTTTAAAGCTTCCCTGTCTTATATGATTTTCAGTAGGATCAGAGGTATGATTTTTAAATGCTTTATAATATATGTTTTAAAGCTTCCCTGTCTTATATTTCCGCTATCCTTTGATTACAGGAGCTATGATTACAGGAGGGAAATTAATGGAAATAGAAAGTTACGTTGAGATTGCCATTTAAGCAACATGAAAATGATTTATACTGATATTTGTACATTAAATAAATATAAAAGTAGTAGAGGTAATAATTGTAAATGGTTACAAAGTTGGGTTTTATAATTGACATTGATTTTTGGAATTTTTTTATATTTGGAAATTTTAGTAGTCTAGTATGTTTAACCTTCATAGTCCTGAGGTATTTTAAAACCTGTACCAACTATATATAGCTTTGGCAACTCAACACATCCTGCCTGTATGCAATATAGAAATTTTAGATAACTCATAAGCGATAATGGTGCATAGTTTGTGCATTTCAGCCACGTCTAAACCGAGTCTTGTACTTAATTAAATTGGATATGAAATCTTCGCAATTTCGCAATGAATAATGTGAGTAAGATATTAACACTTTAACGTAACCTAAGAAATGCGCGACATACAATTATTGTATCTGAAACCATGACATAAATATGTATCACGTAATTTGGTAACATGCTTAAAAAGTATTTAAACATTTTCAATATTTATGTGTTGGACAGAGACGGAGTGAGTGAGTGAGGTTTAATTAAATGCATAAACAGTATTCTCATGAGGAGAGTAGCTCGATTACTAACAGTAGTTATTTACCTTAGTTTGTCAGATGAGATGTCATCAGCACTTCTGTTCGGGAGTTAGAACCATTCAAGACAATCATAGTACGTTCAACATTAAAGCACAGAAGAGATTCATTGCCTGGAAATATAAATTCCAGGATAGAATATTCGTTTAGACTTTTCTCATATCAATAATTGACATAGCTGGCATGCCAAGCATATGCCAATATGAAGACGGTAACAACAATACGAATATGTGCAGAGGGATCGCCAACTCTACACATATTTGACGTAGTTGGATCGCCAAGCATACCCTCTATTATTACACGACCAGAGTCGGATCGCCGCACCCCGTCTAATCCCTTCAAGGTACGCAGCTCGAACGCCGAGCATCCGTACGGAATTGCCCAATGCCCTGTAGACGCACTGGTTCTCCAAGAATACCTCTACTATTATTCAACTATTCAACTTGGAATACATTGACTGCTAAGATCATGCCACTAATAGTAGTACCTACAACGAATATTTGAACATATTTCACCACAGATTTATCTAGGTGTGCATTGCAATTTTATCATAATACAAATAACGTTACACACACTATCAGTAGTTAAATAACAGAAATGTTCAGTGATTACTCACCCTGCGGTTTTAAGCTAATTTATCCGTAATGACAAACACACCACTAAAGAACCTCACCTCATTACATATTCTTTTAAACTGTAAGACTTCAGAAGCACATTATTCTCATAAAGGAACTTCTGTAACGCAGAAATAGAGGCGAGCATGTTTTGTCTATCGTTTTTCTAGGCCACCCGTTATGCGGAATGAAAATAATGGAGCTCGTAATTATATTATGGTGATTACAAAAATATATTAACCACTCTTACATATGGGAATAAAATGTTGATCCATCCTCTTTTACGTGCTGACGGTGAACTTTTCTTTGTTATGGAACTCAAAACCAATCCATCCCTGCCTTACTTGTCAGCACTCCCTCTGACTATTATAATACAATAGGCATGAACAATGAACATGGCGCTGTAGTTGAATAAACATGTATCGCCTTAACAAGATTTACGCAGTGGACAATATAAGGTTGTCACAATTCACAAGGGTTCACAAAGGGTAACCTTTTCCAATGCTTTTTGCGGTAAATGGAAACTACTTCAAGACTGGCAAAACCCAATTATTATTTCGTGATATCTTTTGCACTGGCTCCTGGTTCAATAACAAAGACAGCCGCAATTTGTGCAGTCCGATTGATACGTCGGAATTATATTTTGCGACGTACTTTCTGACAATTTGACAATTGACCTAAACTTTCATGCCTATTTAAACAACAATTTTAAACTGTTAGGGCTGTCGTCTGTAGGCCCATATACTGTTGGTAAAAATACCTTTGTATGAAGTTATTTCGGAATCTGTGATTTGAAATAAGAATTAAGTTAAGAATCTCAAGTTAAATATTTACTGGTCGCTATCTGTGTGTTGCTTGTTGCCTCTTTTATGTATTTCTTGAAACACACATACGCAAAAATTACTGTGGATATTAGTAAATCCTGTATCAGTGCACTGTAAATCCTGTATCAGGGAAATCTACATTATACAATTTGGAGGCTAGTATTATTTGTTAAAGAATGCACCTTTCTGAGCACAATTCCAGATTTGAGGACTACCCCGAGTGTCGGTGGCACCACTATCGCAAAAAACGCGTTTAATTTCGTATCCTGAGAAGGGTGCATTTTACACAAAAAAACTACTATGGAGACCTTTTCCATTTTCAGTTAAAAGACTTAACTTTTTGTTGAATTTTTTTTAGCATCAATATTTTCCGAATTATGTCGTTCGAAATGCACAAACTTACCTATTTTTTCTTTTTTTTCGCCTTTATCTCTCTAGCAGTACACTTTTATTGAATTTCATATGTTATCAAACTTATAGATAATTTAATTATGTACATCTTTTGTTTGAAACTTTTTTTTCTATTAACAATACTTTGGTATCCTATTTGAATTTCGTTTTTTTCGCCTTTATCTCCCTAGCAGTACACTTTTATTGAATTTCATATGTTATCAAACTTATAGATAATTTAATTATGTACATCTTTTGTTTGAAACTTTTTTTTCTACTAACAATACTTTGGTATCCTATTTGGATAACTATAATCGGGGAATTTAGGGAAGTTTCGGGGAAATCGGAATATTTTCGGAATATATCCGAATTGTTTAAATATAATATTTAATCAATTGCGAAGAAAAAATTGCTGTCCCAGATCGAGTTATTCAATCGATTTACCTTTCTATGCAGGTAATTTGACTAATAAATATTCATCGAATACTTTCTTTTCATACAGTGTGTTGAATACACAGTGAATGACGTCATATTCCGTTGATGGCGCGTAGCTCGGCCGATAAACTAAGTAATAACTACCAAAGTATTATCAGTAGAGAAAAAAGTTTCAAACAAAAGATATAGATAATTAACTGATCTATAACTTATTATAAGTGAAATTTAATAAATGTGAACGGTTAGGGAGATAAAGGCGAAAAAAAGACGAAAATAGATAAGCTTGTGCATTTCAAACGAAATAACTTGGGAAATGTTGTTGATAGGAAAAAATAATTCGAATAGAAAAGTTAAATCTTTTAATTTGCAGGAGAAAATGTTTCCCTATGTTTTTGTTTAAAATACCGTTTAAAGTGCCGTTCTAGAGATATAAAATTAAAGGCGTTTTTTCCGATAGTGGCGCCACAGACACTCGGAGAACCCGTAAAATCTTGAATTATGCACAGAATAGACCCCACAGAATAGAATTTAATAAATAATACTACTCCCAAAATTGTATAATTTGATGTAGATGTGAATCAATCTACTATTGGCTGGACTAATATTGGACTGGACTAATATTGGAATTTCCACTATAGGTTCGATTGACTTCAGTAATTAATATATTGACTGGGCTACAATAATTTTTTCTCGCATTATTTTTGATATTTATCAATTGACCATTTGTGTGTTCATTTTTAAAATTATTTACAATTTAAATATTCGCATGTACATATTTCAAATTCACCATGTATGTCTTAATATGTATAACTCAAACTTGTCTCGTATTGTATGCTGAATATTGGAACATTGGAAATATAAAATTTTAGATCCTACCAAATAAACCATTCAAGTGAAAGAAGAAGGACAATGAAATATATTTGTTTCAGATAACCTGGTGTGATTTTGTATTCGCGGTGTCCCTGGAAAACTTCGAGCATATCTTCGGAAAAGCCGCCTTGGATCAGTATCCGGCCCTCAAAGCTTTAAAAATGAAAGTGTACAGCATCCCCAGCATCGTCGATTGGGTCGCTAAAAGACCAGTCACTGAATCGTAAAAGATCCTTGGGCGAGCAACATCATACATGTTATCGATATCGGAAAAACCAGCAAATGCAGATGTGTATGTAATGTATCAATTATTCAATTCAGGCCTTAATATTTATTTGATGTTAGAGTAAAGTAGCGAAATTAGAATATACAATGAATGCGTACATCGTACCGGCTAGTGTATACCTTGGGCCGGTAAGCTGTGTGATAGTACAGATCAGCAGTAGCGAAATAGCGTTACAAGCCCTGTAGGCCAGTAAAACTAGGCAGTCGACCTTAAATAAATTCGCTACAAGCTAATTTTAGCGACATTGTATTCCTACGTTTTAGTCAACTGACTAAAGACCCAAAAAATGCGATAAGGGACGCAACACCTCCCCTACCCCTACGTTTTCCAATGTTGTCAAACATGATGTTTTTCAGGTAATTAATTCACAAGATCCTTTTTTTGTGGAACACAAAATTTCCGTTCGATTGGTGTACATTTTATTATTTAAGGGAGTTTTTTAACATTGGCGTCTGAGATTATAGCGCAACTCGCGGCCGTTTTGGAAGCCCTGTAAGTAGTCGGTTGTTGTAAAAGGGCAGACAAATCAACCTCGATTTTTAAAGACCCCCCAAAACCTAAGATTATCGAACGACATGTCGACAAAGTTGGGTTAGGGTTTTAAAACAGGTCAATTTGACCAAAACTTGTATCAGGTAAATAATATTAGAATTGTTTAAGAAGCAGTCCCCGTTAAAATTGCATAAAATAGAGCAATTAATGATTGTGACCTCCCCTCCCCCCGGGTAATATGACGCCGCTCTATCGAAGTCACGTGACCCGAAACGTTCAATAATAGAACAACAATAGATAGGTTATGTCACCGTGCAGCGTCTAAGGTTTACTTTATTTCTCGTCAGTATGTAAATATTTAAAATCTGATAGGTGTCCTTAGGTACATACTGACAAGTATTAAATAGTTAAATTAATTTGTAATCGCGTGATATTTAATTATTATTTTGATTATTTTCAAGGAATAAAGTATAGGCACATTAATAAGAGAAGCCTATGGATCGGCAGCTCTTTCTTAAAGTTTACCTTTTCGAATAAACACTCTTTTATAATAAAAAGATAGACAATTAATTACGTTTTATGAGAAATTGTTTTTGAGGCAATTGAAAAGACTGAAAAAGTGAACATTACGGGGTGGTTTCGGGGTTGTGCCCCTTATATGATTTTGCAGAATTTTTACCTATAAATACAACCTAATACGCTAAGGCGCTAGAATTTTATTTGAGGATCGGGGCAAAATTCTCCTAGTTTCATTGGCCTATTAATTGGTGAAACTAGAAACACAGGTCCCTTGACAGCAACGTTGTTAGTATATCGCTCTCTTTAACGTACATCATTTTACTGTAGCTGTTCTGTACTATCCTACACAAGGGTCGATCCAAGATTTGCACCTGTCGGCAGTGTATATAATTTCGTTTTACCCATTTCTAGACACACATTTTGGTTACAATAGTTTGACAAATAGAAAATTTGGTAAATAAAAAATCGTAATTTTACCAAAGCTCACTGCAATCAGCTATAAGTATAAGATTATTGTAAGATTATAAAATTCTTACTAGTTAATATACATTCAGTTAATATATAGCAACAGTAGTACAAATTTTGGTACAAAGGACCTGCAAAAGTATTCGTTGAGAATAAGCTAAAGTGCTTAGGTATTCAGTGAATGAGTTTTAAATTTTAATATTTTGTTTTATATTATAAGCATATTCTTCATGCTTATACTTCTTTGACGACTCCTTCGATATCTTAGTTGTCATAGGCGACTTTTTATTTACTAATGTTATATCTACCACATTTATCTATGACATAATATATCCTACATAGAATTTAATGAAATATCTCAACAAAACATATGGCGACATTTGACAAAACATATTCAACATTTTATGTCGATAAAAATACTAAAATATAAATCATTCTTAGCAGCTTAGTTATCTAAGGACTAGAACTCTTTATATTTCAGATATTTTGATACTGCCCTGTCATATGCCCTTGACAATGTATGTTCGCTTGGTGTTCCTTCTAGGCTTGTATTTGTCTTAAAGCGTAACGCGTTTTTCATATTATACATATTAGGCCAAGAACTTTTCAGAAAACGTCCGTTCCAATGATACCACTTTCAAATGATACCACTTTGTTATAATTTGAAACCAGTTTTTTTTTCTAACAGCTTCAAACTCCGACAATCTATCTAAAAAACTTCATCTCCATCGAAGAGATACTCGTATGTCCTGGAATTGAGCCACTAAAAGATATTTTCTACTCTGCATATATATATTTTTTAATGGAGTTTTATCCTAGTATGGATATTACGTATAGGTTCCAAATAATAAATAATATGTGAAATGTGATCATTTTAATGTCAGCTACCCTGTATAGGTAAAATCAAAAATCGATTCATAGGTTTCCACTCGACCGAATTTTAATACAAGAATACGAATGTTTTGTTTGACAAAACCTATGTAAAATTTCTCTAAGATACCTAAAAGGTAATACCTTCTACAGATAGGGAGAACATGGAATAAAAGGACATCCTATACACTTTTGAAACCAGGAACACAGTTCCAAAAAACGATAATTACAAAAATGTTTGTGGAATTCCTCCATTTGGTGATCATCGTTTGTTTGTTTAGTTGACAGAGTCTTAGAAATTCAGAAGAATGCCTGAAAGTAGCTCTTTTTGTACAGATTTTCTGTGTTTCTTTAAATAAACCCTTGGAGGGGCGTGGGTCCTTTATGACATTATTGTTCTCAAAATAATATATAGGAAAGGTGTCAGAGGTTTTGATTTGGACTTTGGCCGAAACCCACTAAATAATGGAAAAAGAAATTATTTTAGATAAAAAGTTTCAAACAAAAGTTATTTAGCGAATAATTTAAAAACGCGTATCTCGCTCATTGTAACATTTTTAATGTCTTACCACAAGAATAAATATACTAACCAGAAGGATATCTCTCATCATGTGCCACTGAAGTAGATATCTCTTGCCACTGAAGTAGATATCGTCGCGTCGTAGTAGCAAGTTTATGGGTGGAGGTACAATTGAAGCGCACTTGACTTTGTTATTGTATTTTACGCACTTTTATAAGTTATATCTATATCTATATATCATTTTGTTCCGAAAATATTACTCTTTTCTTAATAATTTAAACATTATTTGTAATTTTCCTACTGAAATAATACGAACGTACAGGTACGCCTATGGAGAACAGACGCTCGCTAAGGCTGAAGGTCACGGTCACGGCTGTCGGCAAAGACATCAAAGGGATTTGGTTAAAGACATCCTTATGGTTATGGTGTTTTCGTTTGATATACAAACTAGAGTAAAAAATTGTACGACATTTTACAAAGAAAAACCCGTACCAATTACTACAGAGGCGGTAAATCACATTATCTACTATCCAATACAAAAGGATATTTAGTGTAAAATTATATACCGCCACAATTTCTCTCCTCAACTCATATAGATCCCATTTCCCTTCTCGCTCACTTAGAAGACACCTGCATGGACAAGCCGGCGATTTACTGGCTTACTGCTTCATATATGTGCAAAACTTGAGGCCTCTTTTGAGGAACTTTTTTTAAAGTTTTGAATGTATTAAAAAAGTTTAAAATATATTGAAAAAATTTTGCATGCTGCGTGTACAACTTAGTAGTGCTCAATTTAGCCAATAACAATTTAAAATAAAAGAAATAAATTAAATTGCTATTTCCCAGCAAGGACCACGGGGAGGTAAGAGCGCCCCATGCCAGGATAGAACGTGGTTAGGTTACTTATTATTAGTATAGGCAAGACTGTTAGTAAAATTTATAACAAATTAACTCACCAATTTGCGGGATATGTTATTATTTGTACATATAGTTACACACCAGAAATTCATATCACTATTCACTATCTGAAAATAAGTCACTTTCACTACTGTCTTCATGTACATTTATTATGACTGGTTTAACGGGAGTATCCAGAGTATTCATTCCTCTTGCTTAGGCCATTTCATCCACTACATACTTCTTGAAAGCTGGAGAATGTTGCCTTGCCAGTGTTAACAATTCAGCTTTAAGTAGTGAATCATCGTGTTCAATGTTTCTTTCTTCCAGCCAGTCTTTAATTTGCCTTTCCGCCATGCAGTTGTGGGCAGCTGTTCTGTTGTACGAGAAAGATAAGAAGCATTATCCATCACCATAACAGATCCAGGTTGTAATTTGTCCAGAATTCCTTTCAATCAATTCTCGATAACGGTGGAATTCATGTCTTCATGGTAATCGTCTACTTCCTTGGATTTTAAGGTTAAAAGACCGTCATTTACAAAATCACATTCACTACCAATATGCACTATTATTAAACGATATCCTTTTCCAGTGGGTATCTTCAAGCCTGTAGACCATCCTTCCATAAATGCCTGGCGAGAGCTCTTTACATTCTTATCTTGTCACACTTTTGATACATCGTATCCGTAATTTACCCATGTTTCTTCCAAATAAAAAATTCGATGTCGCATTGTAAACACCTACCTAATATGGTCCTACCTACCCAATAACTCATTGAACACCTCGAACTGCCACTGGGACAATAACAAAAAATATCCGTTAATACAACGCGCGAAATTATACCTATATACGTGCGCCAATACTCTATAGATGTCTTTCAGGTGATACCAACAGAGGAAACGTTCCCTCGGAAAAATAAAAACAAATACACTTGAAATTCGCATCCATTTGTAACTTGTTTTTGATATATTCTAAATTAAATGGATTTAACATTATTGTTTTTTATTTTATTTCCTATATTAGGATAATTGCGCCCGCCACTGAGCACCGCATTCCATTAGTTTGCATATCCAACGAAAGCACTATAGTATATTTATTCTTATGGTCTTACTATATGCTTTAAGATCTTTTTTCACGAGATCACGATGTTTTTTTTTCTCTAACACCCTACTACTCATCCAATTCGCTATATAAGGAATTCAATGGTATTATTTTCAAAAATATTAAAACTCCTGCAAGAAGCATATGTTTCTCTCTGAATACTTAGCTTATTCTTAATATAACAAAATATATTTCATACGTGGTACCAGTAATAAAATTAACATTAATCCATAAAAGTTGGACAGGGTTACGCACTTTATCATAATATTTGAATAGCATCTATTTAACGTCACATTTATTTTACTTTATCAATATTTAAATTCACTGTGATTCTAAACAGTGCTTACTCATATCATAATATTAATAATACATATTCATAATCTGAAATATATGTAAGTAGTAAATATGGACAATTTGAGAGAATGAGCATATCTTTGGCAATATCTTCATTTCTTTCCTAGAAATACGATGGGGTAATTGTAATAAATTTAATTTTAATACTATTTTAATTTTGCTACTTCTTTAGGCTGATCAATGTGTTCTGTTAAGATAGTGAACCATGTACTAGTAATAATGTATCATGATTATATGAGTATATGCAGTGTTATATATGTGTTCATACTGGATCAAAAACATTTTTATGTACAGTATAATGGACATAAAACAAGTAGGTAATCTACTGCTATGAAATACAATAAATTTGTACATAGCAACCAAAAATATAATATGTAATAGCTAATAATGAAATAATTATTTTTAGGTGAATATTGTGAAGACGGGGAGGGAACGCGTTATATCTTTTGTAAACATTATATTGAATCATAACATTATATTGAAATATTATAATTGAATTATCGATTTATTTTGGTCAACCATGTACTGTTTGTAACATCGAAATATGAGACATAAGAAGGATACCCACAATTGCCGCAATGGCAGATCGGGGCAGTATAACTTTTCTTACAGCAACTACAAAATAATACACTAAATTAAAGAATAACTGTATTACTTCTATTTCAAAAATTATTGTTGACCCCACTTTACCACAAAACGTTCGATGGTATTAGGCAAGTTAGGCATTCAATGAATGCCAATGATGCCGATGTGACACGGTCGAGGAACGTGTAAAATGCAACCATCCTATTTGAATGGGAAATATTCCTATTCTACATCACATTCACCATCCAATTGTTTTATGATATGACGAAAGGTGTATAGTGTGATCAATATTTTGTTATACTACATGATAATGTCATAATGTGACGGGCGATGTACTTATATAAAATTATTTGTTTTTCCTTAAATTCCTGGAAATATTCCAGTTATACTTGACAACGCTGTTAAAAATGCGCTAGCAGGTGTGAAGGGATCGATATAATGAGGGTTTTTGCTGGGGTTTTTATGTCTCATATTTCTATGTTACAAATTATAAGTGATGAAGATGATTTCATTCAAATTATCATAAACAAGATAAAAGCTAAGAATAGAACTCAATAGATAATATTAATAAAAACTGCTTGGTTCCAATAGATACAATACTAATTATTGCATCTATTAGACATATAGTACGTCGAGTGCTTGGCTTAAACGCCAAAAAGCTGCACTTTTTAATTGGAATGTGCCCCTTTCTGTGGGCATACCAAAAGGCAACTTTCCATATAGGGAGCCACTTGAAAATCCGTGTAGAATACCATCCGTGTAAATTTTTTTGTTTGAAAGCTCTTGTAAAGGGGACCCTTTTTTCCATATATTATATATCTTTACACCTTAAAAAATAACAGATGTCTCATCTATGTACACATGTATGTGAGCAAATATTACAAACGAGTATTAATAACAGAAGAAAAAAGAATTAACAACATTACATTTATCTATTCAAGCACATACAATTATGGAGTAGTGGGGCTGTTTTTGTAGAATATTTACTATGGATTGCTATTGTATAATAGCTCCATTATAAAACACTGTACAAATGGTCGTGGAAAAAAAATATTGCATTTGAATAAAATTTTGTTTGTCCGTTTTTTTATGTCCAGGAGTGCGCCTACTGTCTATTGGAACCAAACAATTACTTCTGCGGTACTCTAGAATGGGAAAAGATGCGACTACCTATAAGCGTTATAGAAGCATTCGAAAAAATGACTGAATCTGAGTCCAAGCATTCTGTTACCGCCCAATATTAAATTTGCAATATTTTCAAATTAATTTTTTGATCCCATTTTAGAGAAGAGAACCCATTTTAGCGGTTTTTTCGATATTACTCGAAAAGTACGAAAAATATCCATAATTATTAAAGGAGCAATTTCATAGATTTTTTTAATATCTACAACTTTCTAATTTAACTTTTCTCGATAGAAGCTATAGTTTTTTAGTTATTTACAAAAAACCGTTTTTTGCACCTTTGCGATTTTTTTACGTTAAGTACGGATTTCAGGCGCGAGTTTAAAGAAATGGAAACTCGTATTTCGCATATTTAAGTTTTATTTCCTATACGACGATATTTTTTTTTATTCAGGTACGAAATTATGACACCACTTGTCTAGTATGCATAGATTATATAATATATGTTCGGTGCGCCATATATTATATGGCGTACCTAGTCATAAAGTCAAAATAGCAGTGGTAAACAAACAGTTTTAGTATTAATTACTATAAAATAGGTAACAAAACAACTCTGTTTCCAAATTTTGACAGCTAGTTCAGCTTGTCGGTTCTATGCTATAAGAAAAACCCATTTATTAAATTATTATGAAAGGGCAAACGCACCCCAACCTTGAAACTGAGACAAAGACAAAGAATCATTTTCTTTGCGAAATATGTATTATTATTATGTCTTGCTACAATAAATAATCCATTCGCTTGATAAATATCTCATCCATAATGAATTTAGCCCTTGACCCTTTCATTGATTTAATATATATGGTACGAAATCTATATGCTCCACACTTTTGCGTCCTCACACTTTTACTAGACTACTTCAGTAAATTGTACTAAATTACGATACGTACTAAAATCCGTTAAATTGAGTGTCTATCTACTATGTATATACTGAACAGTTCTGGAATTAAATATGGGCATCAGTACCTAAAAGTATAGAATTCTAAAGTGTAGCATACATTTAATGAAATCGATGCTTTTAAGGTAACATATTATTAGGTACAGGATTATTCCGCTGATATAGTTTTAATTGTTGTTGAATTGTTGTTGATATTATTTAAATAAATGTTTGAGATATTGAGTGAGTTTACGTGGAAGAAGACATAAGAAATTGGCAGTGAACGCAAATCAAATAACTGTTAAGTGTCAGAAGGTAATGGATTTGTATTTTTCAGCGATTTATAGTGTTATATACAGTGACCGAAGGTTTAGTCCAGATAAATCAGATAAATTAGACCAAGAAAGTGCTGACATAGAAGAAAATTTTAGTAGCGATTTTCGGTTAGTAGTGTTTTATTTACACTCCCGACTCCTCTTTCCCTCCCGTAAGAGAGTGTCTAAAAATATCAATCCTACAAAAAAAGGTCGGCATCAAAGATGCAGCAAATTTCATTACCAACAAATTTGTCCCTGATCTTTTATAGGTTACAATCGATAATAAACGCGATAATGCAATCATTAAATTTCGCCCCATATATTTTCAGGTCTAAATAAAAAACTATCGATCCTAGGGAAAAAACAATTTGTTGCAAAATTAATTTCCAACAAGTTTATTATTTATCGCTTCTACGTGAAATTTCAACCCCTCTTTCGGGTCTTCGTCGAAAATACCGATCTTGGGGAAATATAATAAGAACCCAAATTTTAGGAAATTCAAATTCCAACAACAACAACTTTGCACATTACGAATTTTCTTGTTAAATTGAAAATAAACGAATTATTCAATAAATAAAAATTCACCATTAAATTCAAGATGACGTTGAAGTGATCCCCTTCCCACCCTAATGATTCGGAAAGGAAAATCGCTTCTTAAAATATCTTCCATGTCAAATCCTAATTTTATTGCGCTGTTGGAAAAAATTCAAATTTAAAAAAGTTATCCACTTTCATGGAAATGTCCTGGGCGCGTCGATTTTGTTCTAAAGAAGCTCATCTTCTTTTGTATTATCAGCTTTTGGTTTGGTTATAATGACGTCACTGGCATTTTTTTAAACTGCAAACAAATTTTTTCCCGCGTATTCGGTGCAGTTTCTTCGGCTTTTTCAATCTCAACATCACAACATCAGAATTTCTCAATTTACCATCATAATTTTTATTAATACTATAGGTATGCATTGAAATAAAATAATGATTTAAAACAACTGAAGCAGGCCATTTTCCTCTCAAAACCGTTTGTTAAAATATAATACATACCTAATTGTCATATTGCCATTATGTCATATGCCCACATATACTAACTCAATGGTTTGAGATAATATAACAGATAATATATGAAACTTAAACTTTAATGTACATATATGTTTAAATATTCCAATTGTTTAAATAAAGACCAAAAACATACATGTGTGTATTCTTTATATTAACGTTAGATGATATACCTAATCCACTGATGTGGTTGGAAGAGGAAATACCTTTTTTATTTGTCATTTACGAAAGTTGTGTTCAAACGCATAAAAGTGTACTTTAATTTTGCCTTAAACATACGAATATCCATTAATACCAAGTTTTGAAATTAAGCTATAAGCTAACAAAACATTCCGTTATTAATCTTATTCAATTTTATTCGGGAATATTCAAAAGAGGTCATTTGAACTATTCGAAGTTCGAACTATTTCAATTATTCATATTAGATGAGAGTGGCAAATATTTACTCGGATTACGGAGAGGCTTGGATTAAAAGACATATATGTTTTCATCGTTTATTGCTTGTTGCAAGAAACAATGTTTATAAATAAATTAAGCATCGAAATTTTACAAATAATTTCAGAACAAATATTTTGGATAAAATCACATTTATAATAATTATTCTACCTAAACAATAATAATACAAAAACTATAAAACAATAAAATCATATAATAAAAAATATATACAATACAAACTATTTACAATACCACAGACAAAACAGATGGCAGACCACCTATACCTAATGTAGATTATAATATAAGTGTATGCGAAGAAACGTTTTAAAATTAACGGCAAATAATAAATGTCTTCAAATTATATCTTTAAAAACGGTTTTCTACGCGATATATATCAGAAGTTTATCGCATACCTCTTATATATGTAATACATCAGATCACAGCACAAGATATTTATATTTTCTATACAGTTTGATTCTCAGGAAGGCATAGGGACTTTCGAGATCTAATAGAAGCCCTATTAATCATACTTGACCTAATTTCACCTCTGAATGAAGCCCTGGTTGAGGCCCTCCTTGATACGTTTCTGCGAAACTCACCTACCGACTCTACTTCTTTTTTCCTGCAACAAATGTAATATTTATGTCTCGATATATTCAGTATCGCACGAGTAAGAACATTATATTATCCAACAAGCAATTAATGATAGCCATTAATCACGCAGGGTGACGTTTACGTCACGAGCAGAAGGCGAGTGACGCAAATCGCCGAGTTAATAGTGGCCATTATTTTTTTAGGTATTGCATTAATTGTAATTTCAATACTAGGATTTGTCTATGACTATTTATACGTTTTTTAAATCTTGTACGAGTTGCTTTTCAATTCTTGATGTATTTTTGGGAAAAATGTCACAAATAATTTCAAATTGAAAACGTTAATGTCATTATTTGTTCTCAGTGCAAATATTAAGGATATTATGCCATGTATGTTACGTACGTTGCCATGACAATATATGTAGTTCAAATGTAAAGTGTGGTATAATAATTATCAACTGTTATTATCCAATACTATTGTATAATATATCTATAATACAACACTTTGGAAATATATGATTGGGTTATTATTAAATGGTCGTAGATTCATAATTAAAAATCTAATCTTCTAGGAACCCCAAGATTCACGGGACAATTTATAAGATAATTGGAATATATTAATAAGCATAAATAAAATATACGTCAAAAAAATCTCTTGAAGGCTGCTTCTCCAGACGAGATACAGCAGATTTTTATCATCAGTATACTCATAAATAAATTTAAACTTACTTTGTGCATGGGAAGTCCCAAATCTTTTGCCCCAATCCAAAATTTTCACCGTCTTGCAATGTCTGTGGTAACTCTTGGTCTAGCGTTTCTGGTAAGAATAGAGCCAAAATACCTCCAAGAATTCCTAATATTCCCAAAATGAAGAGTGGGAGGGATACTGATACCTTGGCCTGTAAATCGCATTAAAGGTTTTATCACAAACATACATACATTTTATCATATTAGCACTTAATCACATTAATGAAAAGAAGACTGAAACCAAAATTAATAATTAATTCTCTGTCGGTTTCGGTAATAAAACCCTATTCGCTTCCATTTATTGGAATCAGTTTTTCATTAGAGCCGGTTTTAACAGTTTCATCTATATCCTGAAAGTATCCACAAACTGAGATGCTAAAGGAACTTTTACCAAGATCTTAATGTCTTCAACAATACCGGCAAGTAGGAGGTATAATATATATATATATATATATATATATATATATATATATATATATATATATATATATATATATATATATATATATATATATATATATATATATATATATATATATATATATATATATATATATATATATATATATATATATATATATATATATATATATATATATATATATATACAATGCTTAATTGTAAAAATACATATAAAATGACCTAAGAGATCTATTTTAATTTATTAAGTAGGAGGTAATTTGTCAAGAAAACTTACCAGGTAAACTACAAACGGAGCAACTATACTTGATACATATCCCATTATGTGGATTAATGCGACTCCCTGTGCCCGGACGACAGTTGGAAGCAACTCAGCAGCATATTGCAGGCCGATATTGTAGGATATATTTATGGCAAACCTCCCCATGATAGCAAGTGTGGCAGATGGAATACCTATAAAAATGAGAAAATCTTTAATATGGCTTTTGGGAATCTGGTGGATATATTTTATATTTCACAATATATATTAGCAATATTCAACAAATACGAAAATGTGCCTAGACCCTGATCGTTCGTAATTAATTATTGTTAAATCTCTTAATGTTGCACATTAATTGTATAAATGTCACAAAAAGAACTGCTCACAAATAATACATGTGATGTGCAACAAATAACCGTTTTAGTTACTTGTTACACTATGTGTATATATTTTCTATTTTCATATTACGAAAAACCGAAAAAAATAAGTTAAAACTTAAAAATCATAGGACTTTTACGTCATAATCCTACGGATTCATCAACCAATCAGCGCGCAAGGACAAAGTTACGTTGCTAAATCACGCTTTTAACTAACGCACGCTCCCCTAATCCCGAATCTTCTGTACCGGCTGATAAGGATGTGTGTTTACTGTAGTTTCAGAGAATCATAAGATTAAACTACAGACAGATTTCAGGCCTTTATTTGACTTGGCTTTTGTTGTGCTTTAACACTTTTATTTAACAGTGAGGTAAACATTAAAATGAATAGTAGATTTGAGAAAGCTGACTACTAATTTACCTCGAGTTCAATTTAATATGATAAATAGTTTTTATATGAACAATATGCAGTTTTTGAGAGCAGAAATGAACCTACCTCATAATGAATAGTTATTAAAACTGTTATTAAATGGCAATACTTTTTGACAAATAACATTGACATCCGAAACTGAAACTGACACAACAGCAACTTCAAGATGACAGATGTGTTGACAACATAGAAACAGTCTTTACGAACAGAACATAGAGAGTCCGTCTTTATCCGTGACATTGTGGAATGTTTAAATAAAATTGATAATTTTTTATTACCTCAATTCAAATTTAATCTAGCTACCCCAAGATTCCTGCGACACCGATTTTGGGTCGTATCGGGCAATACATAGCAAAAATGTCCGCCAGCTTGAATATTCATTTTGAAAAAAAAATACTTGATCTGTTACCCCAAAAACCCCGAGATACAGATCTTACGTTGCGCGAACGCGAAATGTTCAATCGCATACCATTCTCATACCATTAAATTTAATGTTGAAATCAGTATAATTGCTTAGGATTCTATTAACATAAGAACAAAGAACTAAATAATTTAACTGAAACATTAAGTAGGTATGTTACCTATCTAGTTGAAATGGAATCATATTTATAAACATATGGGGGCAACTACAAATTAAATTTATCACTTCCCATTACGCTACAAAAGACCCTGTTGCTATGAGATTTATTTCAGCCACACTTTGATTGTGGTACGATTTTAAATTAGATTTTACAGTGATTGATGTGATTCCGGAAGTTCTGATCGATCATATCACGGAGATTATTTTAGCCTTCAGGATTTAATCAAAATGTCAGATCCGTCAACTCTTTTCTATGTCCGGTTTGCACTAAATATGCGATCAAAAGTGGTTTATATTTACATCAGATGAACTTGACAACTTACCAGCTGGGTGGGTATTTATTTGTCGAAATGTAAATATGTAAGTACAAGGTATGCCTTCGAAATAACAGTAACTCATAATTCATACATTCTTACATGGTAATTAGCGTTAATAAATAACAATTTCCGAATTAAGTACAGCAATTAAAATGTTAATTATTTTGTTAAATTAGCAATATATTAAAAATCTAAGCAATACGCATATTAACTTGACTAAAGTAACAATATAATAATTATACACATAAGAAACATTGAAACGACGTTTCGAGAATTCATTATTGGTTTTCATTACTTTGGCTGACTTTTTGACTTTTTTTGAAAATTCTTTGATATACGGGGTATTTCTAAATTAATGCGAGGGATTTTAAGAGGTGAATTTTTAGCAAAAATTAATGGGAGCCTGCATTTTTTTCCAAAATCTAAAATTGGGGTACAAAATTTTTTAAATTTATTTTCTCCGCTAAGAATGAATTTAGAAGACTAAAATTTGGCGTACAACTTGCACTAATAAAATGACAGTTTTTGTAACCTTAAGGTATTATAAGGGATAATAAAATCAACCCCTATAATATTTATCATCAGAACTTTTTAACGCGTCGGCATGTCTTTATATAAAATTTTATATGCCAATATGGCTTCAATATGCCACTTTTTTGTGTCTCCAGTTATCTTCGCAAAATTAATAGTTTGCTCAGAAAAAAAATTAATTTGTACACATCTTTTCAAATAAATTCACTGGTGGGTTATTCGGTGATTCAGTGAAGTAGGCTGTGGTCTACTATATAAGTATTTTCATTGTTCTTGTTTTCTCTAATCTCTAGAGTTTAAATACAAGTAGTTACCATTTTAATAATCTTTATTTTAACTGTAAATGAAAATTAAAAAATACTTGAATGTTTTTATTTCTCTAGAGAGTTGTATAGAAGTCTGTAGAAGTATTCGAAGTAGTCGAAGATGCATCATGCAATATTCTAATATTCATATAGGTCAAATAAGTAGAAGATTCGTTTGTTTCAATATTTATATTAACGAAATTTGAAATGAAAAAATGATATGAGATTTCGGTGGATGAGATTAGCCTTGTTAAAAATTACCTACTGGTACCTACTCATAATTTAAATTGAAATGTATATCTGTAAATATTCTTACATGAAATGAACTATATTCCACAATACAACAGTTGCAAGGTGTGCAGAAGTACCGGCCTTGCCTCTTTCTGCGGAATTTCCTTTCCTAATTAGTTTATGGATTGGATGAATTGATTGCTATTGCAATGAACAAATAGGTCACTATTAATTATTATTCATAATATATTCGAATATTGATTAGTCTAATAAAATATGTGACAAAATAGTATGTAAACTTAGTCGGATATTCAGATAATATATTTGTCGAGTAATCGGATAATAAAAGAATCAAATAGTAGAACATTTGAATAGCCGAAGATACGAATATCCGAACATTGGAATAATCGAATGAATTCAAATATTTTAAGAAAAAAACTAAAAAGAATATTCAATTTTAATATATTCATTATTAATTTATTATTGTCTTAAACTCTTAATATATTCCAACTAGCTGTTACCTGCGACTTCGTCCGCGCGAATCTAACATAGATCAGCTATCTCTAAAGTCAGCTATCTGCCAGTGAAAGTCCTGTCCAGATGGTTCGGAGATCGGATAATTTCATGGATTTTATTTTTTTGCGCGGCACCCTAATTCTTTTTCTAAAATAAAAGTAGCCTCAGTTACTCCTTATAACATCAGCTATGTGCCAGTGAAAGTCTCATCAAAAATGGGTTTCAGAGATTAGCCGGAAGACAGACAGACAGACAAAAAATTTTAAAATTGTATTTTTGTTATAAGTACCGTATATACTTGACATGACATGACTTGACATTACAAAAAGACACTTCAATTTTATTTATTAGTATAGATATTGATTCCAATAAAATACGCGCATTGGCGGCGCAAAGGGGGGGCTAAGCCCCGCCCAACGTACGATCCCCAAGGTAGACCGATCAGCACATCTAAGCATATTATTATTTTTAAAATACTACGCACATGCACAGATAAACAACTTGAAATAATCATCCGATATGTTTCACCACTTTGGTAAAATTTATATATTGGTCTTTATTTTATGAAAGATTGCATTTTTCAAAGGGGCTCAAGCCCCTTCCCAGCAAAAGATGTTCTTCAGCAAATGAATACGTACCAAAATAATCTAAATGGATAATAGAATATTCTAATTCGAATATTAAAATAATAGATGAGTCGAACAATCGAATAGTAGAATAATAATCAAACATTGAAATAATCGAACTACTTAAATAATCGACTAAATCGAATATTCGAATACAAACTAAAGATCATAATCTCTTTTAATAGATAACATTTCAATATTAACTATTTATTATAAACGTAATATATTCGAATATTATATTAATTGTTCTATTAAATAATAACATAGCCTATTAAATTTTATTCAACAAAAAATTGTCTGATTACATTCGAATATTCAAACAATAGATGACGATTATTTGAACAGTCGAATGATTGAATAGCGGTACAAACGGTCAGTCGAAAAATCTAAGAGTAAAGTATTCGAATGGTCCAATTTTGGGATAATCAAACTGATTCGTGTGAACGACTAATTCGAATATTCGAATGCAAACGTAAGGACATATTCGATTTTACTATATTTAAAACTCGTGGTCTTGAATTATCTTCCCATGTTAATAATAATAATAGTCACACGACTTTCTATTTAATAACATCTGAATTTAACAGAATACGTGGACCTCCCATGTTTCTTCTCTTACGTTTTCCTTCCAAAATACTTAGGTACCTAAATTAAAACTGATAAAGCTAGTACTTACCTAGTGGTACACTGGTTGCTAGAAGACTGAATATTCCGCTAATGATCATGGAACCGGCAGCAAGCCACCGTCTTCCCCATACGTCCAGAACCATGGTTAAAAAGGTGTCAGCTGGGAACTCTGTGGCACTAGCGATGGTAAATGTAAGGAAGACGTCCAGTCCTAGGGTTTCTACGTTTCTTACGTGACCATCAAATACCAATGATATAGCCATCCAAAGCAAAATTAATACAATTGTAATTTTTCTTAAGCGAGGCGTTTTAAATAAATCTAGTACTGTGTAATTCTTGTCCATTTCCTCTTCTTTCTGAGTCTTGACGCAAGTGCTCTATAAAATGCATTATTATTGTTATTTAGCTTCTTTGAGAGTTGCTATGTGTTGATATTAGTTATGATAAACATAAATCCTGAAATTTAAGTTTTCTTGCAAGAAAAATCATGCTCGCTTTACCTCCATTTAATTGCACTTCTCGTTTACCCAACATACACTCAGTTCCAAAAAAAGTGACCCACCTAATTTTGGTTGCAACTTTGAAACCTGAACAAAAATGATTAACACATAGGGTGAGTTAAAAACTAAGAAAAAAACATGGTTCGAGGTTTTCCACTACCATCTAGGAGGCTTTGAAAAAATTTTCACCTCTCAAAGAGAGGTTTCAAAGATGCAACCAAAATTGAGTGTAGTTGGTTTGCCCAATAATATAGCGGAGAGCTGTGATTGATTGAAAAGTTGTGATTATGTAATATGTTTTAAAAAAATAATAAAAAGGACCAATGAAACAAAAAAGTAGGGCCAACATTTAAAACAAAATATTTTAGAGCGGAAAATTTATAAAACAAAATTGTAAGCCATGTATTTCATATTTCTTATTTCCTCTTGTCCCAGTGAAAAGTTTATCATATCTATAATATGCTGCCAAATGTATTAGTTTTATAAAAAACTGAATTTGAAATACACGCTTTAAATTTGAAATATTATAAAAATACTGCATATCTCAGACACAGCTGAAACTTTGCGAAAGCGACTTTGAAATATAACAATGTACAGTGTGTTCGATTTAATATATAGAAGTTAGTGTCAAATTTCTGTGCAACAGCCAGAAATATTAAACTGATTTAAGATCATATAGAGCATCTATCAAAACTAAAATAGCCAAATTGTCAATTACGAATTACAATTAATTTACAATATATACTTAAAGGGTAACATTTCGTAAAAAAAGCCCTGCCTAAATATAGATACTTGCCCTGAACTGCTTATAAATATCGTCGCTGACATTTGTTTTATTTATTTTTTCGAACTTCCGGAGAGTGACAATGGCTTTATCAATTTTTCCTTGTGACACCAACCACCTAAAATAAGACAAATGGTGAGTAATATAAGCTTACAATTTCATACCTTTTGTTCACAATTAATTTAGTAGAAATTTATATTTATAAAATATGACAGGTAAGATAGTGCAGTCGATATATAAAGCTCTTAATCATTTACTCTTATCTACATCCAGGTTTATTTGTATTTATAGATACTAGTTATCTATTTATCCAAATATGAATTATCTAAATTGGAGTAGATTTTTCCGAGGAGCAAATAGTGTTTACCGGTTAAATATCAACCAGTAAACACTATTTGTGTATATATAACAAATGGCTTTAATACATTTGCTGTCACGTGAAATGTTAGAGGAAAAAATATTTTCTTAATATTATGGATATTCGTTATGGTATTTTGGTTTGGTAATTTATGGGACACCTTATATTATCTGGTAAAGTGATGTGAACGATAAGTTGCAGCTTGGAATAATAACTTACCTTGCGGACTCGGGAACGAGCCACGGTGTCAAAATTGCCAAGGCTAAGGGTGCTGAAGTGACGTAACAGAGCATTCTCCAATCAGCCAAATAATAGGCAATCCATGGCAGAATTGAGGCGGCAAACGTGAAGAAAATTGCAATAGACATATTGGCAACAAATGTCCTCCATTTAGGTCCAACATATTCCAGTACTAAAAATATTACATTAAGTAATAGTATACATAAATAAATATATAAATAATAAATATAATATAAATAATGAAGGAATAATATACACCTTCATTTAGTAGGAACATTTGCAATTATGGCGAATGCGCGGGTAAGAATATATATTACGTTTACAAAACAAGAAATCAATAATTACATTACAGAGGGTACCACCCAGTTTTAAAATGCATATCACAGTGTATATGTTTTATATACTCATAATACTCGTAATATGTTGTATTACATAATTAGGGGAGAAGGGTGTTAGTTTTCTCAACTACTAGTCACAAGTGCTTAAGCTTCATCTTGTGGTATTATGATGAAATAAATAAATACGGCCGATAAATCTGCATGTTAGAAGGGTACCTACTACATCTCGTAACACCCCGTAGCACCCCGTACTGTTACTGCTGGATAACCACGATTCGCATATATCGAAAAAAAAACCTCAACTTCTGTAAAGAAAATGGAATCGTTGTTCTTTCATTTCCGCACCACTGCCCACATAAGCTACAACCGCTTGATCGGAGTGTGTTTGGACCGTTTAAGCATTATGTGAAAATGGCTTGCGAGGACTGGAATCGAACCAATCCAGGAAAAACTATGACGATATATGATGTTCCAAGTATTCCTTGTCGAACTATGGTTCGACAAGCACTACCGTCAGCTATTAGCCCCAAAAACATACTGCCTGGTTTTTCCTAGACTGGTATATTCCCGTTCAACCAAAAATATTTACTATGCTCCCGGTTATGCTACAAACAGACCCAATTCATCCTAGGAGGCTGTTGATTTCACTGAAAGAGTGGAAAACTACAGAATACCATCTCTAATTCCGACCACGTCTGCACAGAATCACAATTGCAATATATCATCATTAATCCCTGCACAGGCTGCAGCTGAAACAAATGCTAAAAAGAGACCTAGTGTTCCAATTACACCAGAAAGTATTAGACCGCGTCCAAAAGCGGATCCTAGGAAGCCAAATGTTAGAAGAAACAAGAGAAAGCGCACCAGCGCTATTTTAATAGATGCTCCTACTAAAGATGCATTGGCCAATAAGCCAATGAGCGTCTGAGGTTTGTTATATTTGTAAATTTTGGTTTGGTGTCATTTTGACGACTAAAGAGAGAATATATTTAGGACACTCTCGACACTGGGGCCACAATCTGTATATTAACAATAGAGTAATATAATTAGAAAATATTATGTACCTAGCTGTATGGAGACCTGCATCTTAACAGTGCATACATGTGAATTGTGTCTATGGTTTTGCAACTGGCTACTCCTAAAATATACGTTACCGGCGAATTCGCCATTTTCGCGTGTTTAATCGTATAGTTAATATCGTTTTCTCAAATCAGTCGACCTCAAATAAATTCGCTACAGACTAATTTCAACGACATTGTGTCTCTACGGGGCTTTCCCAAAAATTCGAAAAAGGTACATTTCTACAGTTTTTTTTTCAATTTAATCAAAAACGATGTATTCAGATAATTCACAAGAATTGAGTAGAACACAAAATGTCCAATCGATTGGTGCAGACTTTATTATTTAAGGGAGTTTAAGGGCTAATATAAATATATAAATATTTAAAAATCTGGAAGATATTGTCTTGATGGTTTACATACTGGCAAGTACATAATTAAACATAACGGATCATTTTTTGGCGTCATCGTGTAACTTAATTATAATTATTTTGATTATTTTTAAGTTTCTGTAAAGGGAGAGGCATATGGATTAGCTATTAGCTATATAGGTATTTGGTGAGATATTTTTTAGTTTTCCATTTTTTTATTTATTATTTTCAGTTTGATTTTTTTTGTTGGACAAATATAAATTTTATTTGTATATTTCTAGCCGCTATTCCGACTAATGCTATTCAATGTATACAGACGAAATCTTTAAACTTTTTTGAGAATAAATTTATTGTTTTAATTTTAACATACCTAATAAAATGTGGTTAAGATAGTGATTTTATAATGAACCCTGATTTGTACTGTTTACATTTTTACAACGTTTTATTTAAGTTAAATAATGTTTATAATGTTTGTTCGGGCAAATCTTGCAACTGAATTTTAAAGCAGTTATCTTGAAGCGATTGAGCTGAAATTTTGCATACCCGTTTAGTTTGGAGGACAACGCAAGCTAAGTGACGTCATTTTAAACCGCCCAAGATAGCGGACTACTTATTTTTTATGCACTATCATGATCTGGGATCAAATGAAAGGGTTTGCAGAGAATAATAAAACATAAAATGACGCCACTCTAAATCGAATACAGCGGACTCCCAAAGATGGTGGACTATGTTTTTTAAACACCCCCATGATATGGATATCAAATGAAAGGGTTCAAGGGGAAAAAATCAAAATGGCGGAAAACAAGATGGTCGCTATACCAATTTTAAAGAGTAACTTGGCAAAGGTTAGGGATAGTTTGTTTGGTGGTGCTCGAAAAAATGTTGTAGCGACCTACAAGGGTCAACTACTGGCGATAAAAAAATTTCAAGATGGCGGATCTAAGATGACGACCAAAAACTTAGTTGCTCCAATCCGTCTGAAATTTTATTATCCGGCGTTTTTGGAGTCGATTTTGGGGTCGAATTGTCCGGTTTTGGTTGGAATTGTTGTGAAATAAGTAGAGTTAAGTAGACTCACATCTCTAGAAGGTCTCCTTATTGAAGAACTAGACTGTATGAAATTAACAGACAAACGACCATGCAAAAATGACGCTTTAAGTGAAATGAACAGACTTAGAAACATGTCCAGCGACAAATAAAAATTATTATTATAAATTATTAATATAAAAAAAACATTTTTAAAAACCAGGTTTTATTTAAATGCTCTTAAACGAGGAAAATAAATTTTGGAATAAAAAAAACTATCAATTTATTACATTGCACAATTTATATGATATAAAATTTTGTCGCGAGATTTACCTGTGTAGATAAACAAGAATACAATATGCAACTTGATATTGACATGAGTAATTCTAACAAAAAAAAATTATAAAATATTATATGTTATATTATAAATTATAAATTTGTTAATTTATAAAATAGATAATTCTCGTGACAAGCCTTTATCATATAACTATATAAATTGGGTAATGTAATAAACTGATGGGTTTAATTAAATTTAAAATTTATTTTCTTCTTTTCAGAACATTAAAATAAAATATTGTTTTTTAAAACGTTTTTTTACTATTAATTTATTAGTAACTAAACACTTTTATTATTTGTAGTTAGTTACACTGAATATCAATTTATACTATTCGATTAAATTATCTGAAAATTATATAAATTAATTAATACTATTACCTTTCACAATGTCAAACAACGTTGGCCAATTTCAATCGGAGCAAACAATATAGGCCGTTTTTTACCTCGAATACTTTTTTATGAAGCAATAAAACCTGTGGTCAATTGAAAGATTAAATGCTGGCATTATTAATAATAAGATTAAGTTCATAAAAGAAACTATATAGGTACATGTCAATGAAATGTTTAATGAGTAACTAGTATTCACTTCGTTCATTTAATTGCTATCCGTAATAAAAACATGGTATTTACATTTCAATGTTATTTCCTTCATAGGTACAAAAATGTGCAATTACTCCGCCCTACTATCTAAAAGTACGAGATCATGTTCCGCTGATAGCCTTCATTTTTTTAAAGTCACGTTAAAGATTTAACAGTTTGTGATTAAATAAGTTTATTTATCTAAACTTCCCAAATAATACATGTGTTCTGTATCCAAGTCCAGATGTAAAATTGTTTATATTATGCAAACGTAATCCAGGCCCGCACTGGAACGGCGGGCATCCGGGAAAATGCTGGTATGTGGATCCACAACCAAATGGCTCGCGTTCAAACCCTACAACTATTACTATTTTTTATCTATTTTATGTCTAGTTACTGCAATTTTTTTAAATACTATTTACTAAAGTTACATCGCGAAAACGCCTTGATTTTGTTGTATGTATCCTTTTTTTAACATTTCATTAATATTGTCATATAAGTAGCTGTGGAATTCTAATTCGACCTGCTAATAGATTCTGCCGTATTCTACTCAATAAATGTAGTTGCTATTCATGGCTGTGAAACGTAAAGCACAATAAAAATATTTATATCAGACTTGTAAATCAGGCCGGAACTATGGGTAATTAATTATCATCACTGTTCAAGGATGTTGTAGTAGTAAAATTCGATCTCTTTTCAAACCACCTGTTCATTACATTGATGCAAGGTGAGGTTACTTTATTATATATATATGGTGCCAAGAAGGTAAAAATATTTCCCATGCTTACTGACTACTACTTTGCCAAATATACAGACACGTGTTAAAATGGGAAAACTACGTTATTGGTAAAAATATGTTCAACCTGTGTACATTCCAGTGGCGTCTCGTGGTATTATGAGGAGGGGAGGATTTTTATTATGAATTTCGAGAATTGCAAAACAATTGCAAGTAGGTTCCTCAAAATGTGTATTAAACTCTACGTCGACATTAAAATAAGCGTGTGTTGCTTTTGAAATTTTTAATGGCAAAAAATATTAAGATCACGGTAATCTTACGTTACGTTAGCGCCAATTACGTGTGTAATATGATACCCAATTTGTCTTCAAAATACTGGTTGGTTTGCCCCCACGACTAATGTTAAGCAGCAACCAGTCTCGTTCTTCGACAACATTGGCAATTATAATCACTTTTCCTACGATGTGATGATTCTAAGCAGCAATATTTACTTTAAACATTTAGGTGATTCTCTCAGCAAATAATAATAGCACTTTAGTGACTTTTAGCATTTATATTATTATTTATTAATTAATATTGTGGGAATTAACACATCAGCGTGATACATAGCTTTAAAAATGAGAAATATTTATTTGTCATAAAAAATCCCCTGACGAGCCGCTGATAGTCACGCTTTTATGAACTACGTAAATGAAACAAACAGTTACCTAATATGTACATCATCGTGAAGCAGTTGTCGAAAGCCATTCCAACCAAGAATCTGCACACGCAGAATGTCCAGAAAGATCCGCAGAAGGCGGTGGCAATTCCACCGATAAATCCAACCACGTTCGTTCCGACGAGGGCCGGTATTCGGCCAAATCTGTCCGCGATCCATCCAAACACCAGTCCGCCGAGTATTGCCCCACAGAAGAAAATTGACTGAGCTGTTGACGGAAGTGCTGCGTTTTCACATACCCAGTTTTGCTGAAATTAAACTTATTCAATAATATTCAATAATAGTTATCAGAAACTGCTACTTGCTACTTCATTTAACTTAAATAGTCCCTAAACATTTAAATAAAAACTTCTTTGTAATCCCGATATGGTTGAGTAGTTTCAATTTTGTACTTATATTGAAGCAATTTAAAACTGATCCTAATCCGCTGCTAATCTAATTCAAATTAGCCTATATTGTCCTTGCATTTGTTTATTTAACATTAGTGGAGGTCCAATTTAAATATAGTATCAAACAAACACTACCGTAGACGTAGACGAAGGTGTGCGTACCATTAATATATTCGAACGATATTATTTCATAGGTAAATACGTTTTTTAATGTCAATCTATTTATAACATAACAAAGAAAAACTATTAATTGACCTCTACGCAAGTTAACAAATAAAAAATATTCACGATTGAAAATTTAGTAAGGTACCTGACACGAAATAGTAAATTTAAATTATGGAAAGTTTCAGTCTATATTCATGTCGCTTTATTGCATCTGGCATCTCTGGCATCTCTGGCATCTCTGGCATCGAAAACCGTCTCATATGAAGGTACAAAAATAATGTAAAATAACAAACTAAAATAATAAAATAATAAACTAAATTTACATTAGCCAGACCTAATCTTTTCTCTGATCTGGTATATTTTAATCTTCAAAATCTTCATTCCAAGGGTATTTTACAGGGTGGTGAAATCCTTGTGGAAAATTCCTTGATATTGAGGATTCTTTCTCAAGAAAATATATTTTCTCAATTTTTTCATAACGATTCTTAAATACCCTTGTTTCTTTGGTGTTTACCTATTATAGAAATTGGCACTTTTTCGTATTTTGGGAATTTTTTAAACTTATTTGATTTTTCAGTATTTTCAAAACCATTGAGATTTGCCATTGTTTCCGAATCTACATTTCCATTTCCAAAATAAAAAAAAGTAATGGCTTTATACAGGGTGGATCAAATAAATGCGTCTAAATCGCGAAAATGTTACAATCAAGAAGAGAAAAAGTACAATTTCGAATTGACCCGTATAAATAAAATTAAGTAATAATTAAAAAACCCTCGAATACGGGTCTTCTCAAATACCCCATTGAACGTAATTATCCCAAAGAAGTAACCGCTTTTTCAATTTTGGTACAATTACAGGCATAGTGATTATGAATATTGGCAAATATAGATTTTTATTGTTTTTGAAGTTTAACATAAGCTAGCGTACACCTTGTATAATTATTTTTTATGAAATTCCTGTAGAAATATTTGGAAGGTTTCTCCGAATCCAGTGTCATAAAATACAATTTTCTCCAAATTAAGTTTTAAAAATTCAAAAAAATACGAGAAGGTGCCAATTTCTATAAATTGTTCTTTAACACCTTTACAAAAATATAAATAGAAAATCGCCGATACACCCCAAGGCTACAATTTTAAGGGGTATTTAAAAATCGTTATGAAAAAATTGAGAAAATTTTCTCGTGACAACGGGACATTCCTCAATTTCTGGGAATTTTGAACAAGGATTTTTCGACCCTGTAGAATACCCTTGGAATTAAAATTTTGAGGATTAAAATATACCCGTTCATAGAGAAAAGATTAGTTGTTGGAAACATATGCTGGAAACAAATTGAAAATCCGTCTACTATTTTTAATGTTACAATAGTATAAAAATGGACAATAATTTTGCATTAGCCAAACCTATTGACGAGCAGTTTATTTGCAGGTTAGATGAAAAAATATCTCGTTCAAAAGAAAATACGCGTAATGGTTCTGTATATCTAAAAAAAATTCGCGAAAAAATCCAATTCCAGTGTTTTCCTCCAGGCATGATTTATGTCATATCTGAATTGTCGCAAACATATTTCAAAACTAAAATGTGTGCTCAGATTGAATGCTTTATGATAGTAAATATACTGAATCGTAAGTAGGAGAAAAATAGTTTAATTTAATAGGAGCGATAATGCCATGCCATGCCAAGAAAATACTTTCAAATATTTATTAAACTGACAGAAAAAAGAAATATTTAACTAAAGTAAGTCCGTGAGTATGTTTCGTGAGGAATTGACGCATGATTTTGGCTACCAATCAGGATTTGTGGATATAATTCAATGCAGGTATGAGTCTTTCTGCCCTATGAGTGGTTGTTTTCTGCAAATCCATCAGTTAACTTTCTTGAACTATTGAAGCTAGATTGAAATTATAAATCAGCTAACTGTCCAAGGCATATGTGTCTGCTTTATAATATAGCTGAATTTCATTTAATTTGTCTTTTATAAGTTTTGATGACTGATGAACTGATTTCAAAAACCAGCCAATGAAAACATCATACATATATTAACAAGGTACGTTGAAAGTATACAAAATATTAGGCCCATATAATAAAACATGTTTTTCTAGGAGTACCATCAAATGAACAACATGTATACCTAAACAAATTGTATTAATTTTAATTTGTCATTTAACGCACGTTTCGCTGGATAATTAAAAAAAATGTTCAGTTGCATCTTCGCATTCTGAAATAGTTGCATTTTGACCTCGCACAAACGTTGCATAATGTATAAATAATTTATTATTGTACGCGTATAAATATAATCCGAAACTGATTATTTTACCTCACGTTTCAAGAAACGTACAATAGAAGTGCATTATTCTAATGTAATATCATTATTGTATTGGAGAACTTAGTTTTTAAGACGTACGTAATTGGTGACAGTTTCTTTTTTATTTTAGATAGGCATTGTAGGCCAGGCGACAAGGACTTTGAAGCGTTTAAAAATTGGGGTAAAAATTTTATGGTTTTAAACGCTTTATTTGCATGCTGTGAAAGTGTTATCTGAATTTTTCCCTTCCACCCAGACGAGCGTTGGCAATGATCACGCAGAGATAGTGCAGAAACAACTCGTTTTATTTCCACCGTATACGGCAAATATATACAAAATGATATCTTACTAAATTCTCTACAAAAAAGGTATTATGCACATTTTTTCTCACACGCATACTCACAGAGTAGTAGCCGCGTAAGTTTGAATAAGTTTTGAATATTCAAGCTACGCCTCATTCTCATTTAATATTAATATTAATTTATGTAAGTAAATTGTATAAATTTATAAATAAATCTTGGATGTTTTTAGAAAAAACGGCTCGACTTATAAGTCATAACTCACTAGTGTGTTATGACTTATAACTCACGCGTATGTCATTATTCCCTTTATTTGTATGTATGCCTGCGAATAATGAGTGTATAACTAGTATCTGTTGGACAAATAATATCATAATTAAACAAAATGTAACATTTACAATCGTTCTTTGTTTCATTGAGGGTTTAAAGGGCCAAAAAGTGTACAGTTTAAAACAGTAGTCGTTAATTTTGATTCTCAGTGGGCCACAGATTAAAATATTAAAATAAGGACACATGATCGCTCTCTGTTAACGATAGAAAATTTGGCTGATACATACCTCTGTAGAAATTGAATCATATGGGACTTCTGTGCGATTGTATTCCCAGCCATGTTTACATGGAACAATTTCCCATAATGGATTTGCGTCCCTAATGCCACTAGCCAGGATTTCTGTGAAGTTAACGTCATACATATGGCATTTATCGAAACCACCGCTCAAAGATGGAATGGATAACGCTATTCTGTAACCAAAGAAACGAATATACACATTTTTTTATTTATTAATTATAATAGCATAATCAAACATATAAAGCACATAAAAAAGATAGAAAAATCAGAAGCTGAAAAAGAAGATGATCAATATTGTGGTCAATATCAGTGGTACATAGGCGCAAAATATTGTCTAAATTATCATATGTAAGCCGAGTACCATGCTTATTTTTATTAATTTTCATGATTGATAAAAGCTACTCAGATTTATACGTGCTTCAAATGTGCAAATTATTTTTCGTGCGAAAACTCTCAGGTGTGGATACTTTTCTTCGGAAAGGTATGTTCTGTAAAATTTGCTGAGTTTCACATCATTAAATTTAGATCAACTCCATTTGTAGGTGAACCGGAGCATCTTCCACATTACACTTACAAGGATTTGCAAAAATATTGAAAGTGCTATTCGTATTCTTAAAATCGAAAAATCGATCAGTGAGTTGCTCTGGCACTAGTCCAGTTCATCAGCATAGCGACCGTATTCAATGTTTCGTGACTGGATAATTGTGACTGGTTTTTCATTTGTGTTTCCCACAAGCGAATTTTGTTTTGAAAAGCTTTAAGATGACTGAACAGCTGATTTTCCAATTGCCCTTGTTATTTAAGCTTCAAGTTCAGGTCGTTTAAGTGTCATCTGATGTCTACAAGAAATACTAAGTTACAAAGCCAAGTTGGATCACAAATTTCCGGCAATGTTTTCTCTTTCATTTCCATAAAATCAGCTATTTCTTTTCTAAGGCCAAAAAATCTTTTTAGCACTTTACGTTTGTTTAGCCACCTTACTTCGCAATAATATGTTAGATCATCGTGTTCTGTAGAGAGTTCGTCCAAAAATGCTTCAAACTGGCGATGGTTAAGACCGCGGGATCTAATGAAATTAATGGTATTTACTACCAGATCCATAACATTCTTCAGCCGAAAGGAGTTAGAGCACAAGCTTTGTTGGTGAATAATGCAATTCAGAATTATTAAATCACATTCTTGCACATTCATAGCGGTTGCTCTTTCCTTCATAATTCGGATAAAACCTTTTCGTAAACCGACCATTGAGGCGCACCATCTGTGCACACTCCAACTATTTACACCATTGCAAAGTATATTGCTCAAAATTACTTGGCATCTCTGTAAAAATATATTTTCCACTAGTGGTCCCTTGTAGCAGCCGTAAAGCCAGTAATTCCTGTCACTGCAAATTCTTCATCAATACCTCGTATAAAAATAGCTAACTGGGCTGTGTCAGATAAATCTGTACTCTCATCCAAAGCAATCGAAATTGCTTGAAAATCTATCGGTCAATGTTTTTTTATATCACTAGCCATCCTATCTATATGTCGAACAACATTGTACGTCGCGATAAGCGCTCACTCTCTCAAACCCTCTCTTCGTTTCTTGGCACAAAAGTTCTGCAACATTTCTAGGCAGCCTTTAACGAACTGTCCCTCAGAAAATGACCTCGATGTGTTCGCTATTTTGGAACTAATTATAAAACTAGCTTTAACGTCTAGATTTGATTTTTGTGGATGGAATATTTGTTGCTGTTTCCCTAAATCGGCAATGAGTTGTTTAATTTTATCATTTCTTAACTGGCCTCACAGTAAATGATATTGAGCGAAATGCTTGCTAGAGTAATGCCGCTTCATATTGTATTCTTTTAAAACAGAAATTGTTTCATTGCACAACAAATACTTAGGTTTACCACTGTGCAAGATAAAAAAGTATTCATCAGTACTTTTGTCTTGAAACTGACGACATTCTGTGTCCACTTTCCGCTTTCTTAAACCAGACATGTTGATAGAATTTGCTTGAATATTTCCCGCGTACGCTTGACCGTACGCGAATGTGCGATACGAACTTTATCAGTTGTTAAGAAGTAATGAGATGCCACGCGCGCTGAGCGGTTTATATATTCCCCCAATAAGCAACTAGAATACTCACGATTGTACGAGAGTGCTGAAGCACTCTCGTACAGTGCACGAGCGCACGAGCGACTTCCCGAATGTTTATCTGTCTGTCTCTTTGTAACGACTATTTCTGACTCGATCTGTGGCGTTCCACTGCGTACGCTTAATACTATTATTTATCGATTAGAATTGATATCGTTGCTTGAATTTTCTGAATCCCTCGCAGGCCGGATTGAAGCTGGTAGAGGGCCGGATCCGGCCCGGGGGTCGGGGGTTGCCCATATATGCCGACTTGATGTTATGACATTATTTACAAGGAATTGTTCCTATACTATAAAGGAGATGAGAACTGCTGTTAAAACAGATACCTGTGAAATATAAACAAAGTAAACAAGTGCTTATGGCTTTTAACATTTATTTTATAAATATGGTAAAGTCTGTTGTCCAGAAGATGTCCAGAGACATCTTTTCGGGAAATCCCAAAGATAAGTAGGCATAAATTTTAATTAAAGCGAATATCTCATATTCACTAGAAATCGATTTCACAATAGAGTTACGTAAGAAAGTAATTTAATAATATCGCAACATAAACCTGCATGTTTCCGTAAATGATAAATACTGCAAATAAATTTAAGCTCTGAGACAAAATCGCTATTAATCCTATTTTAAGTAAAATAATTTGACGCTTAGAAGTAATGATGGTAATTAATCATTTTTAGGCAGCTGCTCTTATTTACAAGCCTTATTAAAAACGCCTTGAAATATGCCTCCTAAATAATTGAATGTACAATGTTAATGTACACGGTGTCACAACAGCCCATTTAAAGCATAATTTGCTCTTATTTGCACTTAACGAGTAAGTGACCGCTAGATATATCGGATCAGTATCTACGCCTGAAACTATCACAATGGTGCTGTAGAAAATTATTATATGGTGTAACTAATATCGTTTAACTGGAGGTCAACTTATGCAATACATTTCTTACTCATACGTGCTGACAATGGTCAGAACTTGATATTAAAGACATTAAAAATGTTCGCATTTAGACAAAACTTGCTATGCTATGCTAAAAATTTATGCTATGCTAGAGCATAGCATAAATGTTTTGGTATTCATGGAAACGCAGTCGGCGTCAGTGCAACCTACTATTGATAATTTAAACACAAGTATTAAGAAATCATAAGAAGAATGAAATCCTACCATTGAACGAATTATTGCTACGAATGGCAGCTCCGGAATTGGAGTGCAAGGTATTTACAGGCCTGCACTAATAGACCTAGTTAAATATAAAATATATTGAAGCTATCTGAAGTGTGTTATGGACTCATGCTTCAGATTCAGAGGCTTGGGCATCACTTATCTATTCAACACACAGAAACGCTTAGGTGGAAATAAATGGGATATATGATTTCCTTCTCCGAAATTTGAACACCTCAGTTAGAAAATCTGAAGCAACCACTGGAAGCGGAATTAGAGGTTTCAATAGAGTGGAATCCTTTACAAATCTGTAACTTCTAATGGATAAGTTTGTTCAGTCAATGTTTTATTTGGAACATGGACGAGACTGGAATCAGCACCATCCAGGATCCGGGCAAAATCTTGACAGAAGGGTCATAAAGGGTGCCATACAGAGTGGAAACAGTAATTAGTCAAATAGGGGAAAAATAGAATATTGATACCCATATCCGTTCTTTATATATCCCCGTAACAGCTCTTTGATTATGATGGTCCTGAGGAAGCGGTTTATAAAAATTTCCATAATAGATGAACAAATGAAAGTACCTTTTTAGTATTATTGAAGAATTTATTCAATTGTTTAAAGCCACCACTGAAGAACCGGTACTTCTGGATCTCGGTAGCCAATAAAGCCATGAATCTTACGAGATGTACAAAAGCAAGGGAATTACAATGGTTTCTTTGTTCCCTTCACACATCACATCGTATGCAACCAGTCGATGTGACATTTTTGGGATCATTAAAATAGACTATTAGAGCCATGAATGATTCAGATAAGTTACTATGATGTGGGTGCTCTATATAGCATGGCTTTTATCAAAGTAACATCAGTCTCTAACACATAAGTGGATTTAAATATAGGTACATATATCCTCCCGATACAAATATATTTATTTACAGAAGATTTTATGTGTAGTAGTCAATTTAAAGAAAATGTAAATAATCTGCTTAATCTAAATCTAGAAAACCAAGTTGCTCTAAGCTTGCTAAAACATTGTATTTCACTTAGTTCTGTGTAACTAATTGCACATCATATTTTTTCTTGGCCCAGTCGACGTGTTTACGAATGACAATAAAAAATCCAAGAAATAGGCAGCTCCTGGAAATATTAACCTCAACGCCGATGAAAGATATTTGTGGGGAAATTTGGAAAACCGAATGATCAGAAACTTATCAGTATTGACTAATATAAGATAAGGTCAGTACAACGTTTTACTAATTTCACTAAATGTTTTTTTTATATAGACATTAAATTGATAATATATTTATATTAGTTTGTTTACATGCATTTTAAAAAGGTGAGTTGTTTCCATTTTAAGTAAATGACCTTGTATAACCAGTTTCGAACTAAATTATAGGCATACTACTGTTAGAAAAACGGAATCAGTTGTATCTAAATATGCCAACAAAAGATTAATTTATGAATGAAATATAAATTAATTATTATGACGGATAATAAAATATCGACTTCTATAATAATCAGTTGTATCTGGTGCCTATTATTGAAAATCTATCAAAATAAGCAACTGTCTTTTCTAAATATTAATGTTTCGGGTAAGTGTACGTATATTTCTACATTATTAATAAAAATTGTAAGTAAGTTGTACTAGCAATCAAGAAAAATAAGAATGCATCACATGATCCATGATTCAATGGCCGATACGATTTTTGCAACATAGTTCAGCCCATTATGTTGCTAATACCTTTCTGATAATAGTAAAAGTATTCATAAAGCCCTGGAACATATCCCTTTTCACTGCCCTTACAGTGGCGCAGCCCGAAAAGTCTCCCAGTCAAATTTTATTTTCGTTGAAAATAAAATTTGACAAATATGTTTGTATTAAGATCTAGTACACGGCGAAAAACGTACAAAAAAAATAACTATACAAGTATGATTTATTGTTGGTTGCTGATTAGCTGAGAAAGGGCTGGCCCAGCCTCACTGGCTGCGCCACTGGGCTCATAGATAATGTCGAGCTATGTGGGGTCATTTAAAAGGGGTGCATTTTAAAACAGAAACATAAGCGAAAATGGAATGTATATAACATTAAACTTATTATCTTATTCAGTCTTCTTTTGTGTTTCGATTTGAGTGGTTCTGCGTAGTGAAGAAAGATTTCGAAGGCCGAAATGTCAAGTGAAACATGCCGCAGTTGCAAAAAATTTTGTTAAATTTGTAGAGAATTTTTGTTGAAATCACAATACCATTTTCTAAAAACGCCAAAAAAGCCTATTTCATGTATTTTGGTGTTTTAATCTGAGATCAAAACAAGCAATGGCCTCTCCATGTGTCTTGTATCAGCTGTAGCGTGTCATTGGTGCAGTGGATGCAGGTCCAATGGTATGGCGAGAGATTTTTCCAAAAAGATATCCGAATTTGCCTGCTACCATAAGACCTGTTTCTCAGACTTACTAGTACCGCCTACACCTTTAGATTAGCAATCTATTGTTTCGGAACATAATGGAGATAATAACGCGTCATCAAGCAGCTCCGTAGATCAGTGTACTGACCCCACTTTTACTCCAGGTCACAGTCCCAGTGAGTTGCACGATTTAGTACGTGATTTGGGGTTGTCAAAGCAACAGTCAGAACTTCTTGATGCCCAGCTTCAGAAGTGGAACTTACTAGCCAAAGAAACAGAAATTATGATTTTTATGAAAAGAAATGCTAGGTTTTATGAATGTTTACGATATGAAAAATTCATTGTGCATGTACTGATATCGATGGCTTAATGCAGGAACTCAATATCGAACAATATACTCTCTCTATCCGCTACTCTGCTCCCTATGACTGGCGATTGTTCATAGACTCATTAAAATATAGTTTGAAAGGTGAAAATGACAATGAATGAAACCTAGTAGATAAGATAACCTATAACCGGGTACAAGTGGTACATATTTATGTGGAGGATTCAAAAGTTACAGCAATTTCAGTGGGACCTCAAAATATTACCGTTTTCTTTGTGAGACAACCGTGCAGTGAATGCACATTATGTAACGAAAATTTGGCCCAAAAAATTTGAGTCTTGAGAAAATTTGGTACTTTTCCCTCGTCTTCACGTTAGACTTGACTGACGAAAAACTTTGTAAAGGCTATTAATAAAGAGGATGAATGATATAAATACCTAATACAAGTATTCGCTAGTTAATTAAGTGACGCCAAATTAAAACAAGGCATTTTTTTGGGCCACAAATTAGAAAATTGCTGGAGACGTTAATTTTATGGAGAAGTAAGACGCAAGAACTCGGAGCTTGGAACTCATTTGTAATTTTTAGGCAACAATAGAGATGCAAGTTACGAACAACTAGATAATGATGTTTAGACCCCTTACAAATCGCTTGGTTGCCAAATGTCATTAAAAATTCGCTTTCCATTCATCAATATATCAGGACAATGGAAAATCTGTGGCAAGGATGATCGTATCCAGCCATGATATGTGATTACTATTGGTTTTTGAAGAAAGAGGATGTTTGCTGACGAATTTTGATGAAAGAGGAAAAAATAGAAATAGTTTGTTTCAAATATATACATAGTATGCGTTTTTTTAGATGTTAACTTAATATAAATTATAAATATAGTCTATATACAGCGTTATAAAAACTTGTAAAATCACATTTTCAATGAATACTAAATGTTCTACCGTTCTACACGTGGTTTGCCCAATGTATAAATAAAAAAAAATGTAGACTAGTGGTTATAGCTTAAGCAATGCGCATGCAACCACATGTTAGAAGTTGTGCACAAAATTCAATCGTATCCGTTTTCAACAAGATTACAACTGAGCCAGAAAGCCTGATTAGCATTATGCTATTTTTGCTATAGATAAATAAAAAATAATAATAAAATAATAACTATGTGTGTACTGTCTAAGTACTGTGTACTTTTCTACCTACAAAGTTGTGGCGTTTTCCTTGAAATTGGAATATATTTAACTTGAAATAATTTCACAAGAGGATCTACTAGATAAACTATAGGCATCTACAACAGCTGTATCATGGTCCGCATGGCAGTAACCTGTTTAATTGAATTATTCAGTAGTTATTCTTACCAATTACATGCTGAAATACCTCACTATCATTTCATACCTGATTCAAGAATTTTATTCACGTCAATTGTGCAAACAAGTTGCAACGAAAGTAGTATATCTTTGTTAAAACCAAAGACCAATATTATAATCCTTGCTATGACCTATATCTACTGTTACGAATGCCACCTGCATTTACATCTGTATATCTCCGCAGATTAAGGTAATAGGGAAATCAAAATCAAGGATATAAGTATAAAGCTATAAATAAACGTATGTTTATAAAAAAATAAGAGAATTATCCAACAAAAGCTAAAATAGAATTCAGTGCAAAACATGAAAAGCAGAAATTTTTCTAGACTTGATGTCCAAAACTTTCAATGTTCAGTATTATAAAAGATTGGTTATTACACTGTTTATAGATAAAGTTGTTTACATCCAATTTTGCTTATGGTTTACGGCTAATTTCCGACGCCATGTTGATTGAGTGAAACAAATTATTGTCTTCCCATACATTTTAGATTTGGATTTTTAGGGAAGCTAATATATTGCCAGTAGCTTCAGTAGTCAAACTTGGATACAAACAGAACACAAACTTGGACAAAGGATATGAAAACAAAAAGACACAAGGGAGCTGTAACGATCTAAGTTCTTGGATTTTTTATGGGAAGTAACGTAATATCAATATATTTCATAATCAATAATGCTTCTTTTCCTTAAATATATATGGTATGAGATTTTATCTAGTTCAGCAAAAATAAAATAAAAATATTGCGGTAAGTATAATATTATATATTGAAATTAACCATATTGAAATAACAATGTCGCAACATTAATCATAATGTAGGTATCACAGTAATAAACTGGAATATAGGTAACATTCAACTAAAATTAAATCTATTTACTAAAGCAGTACAAAAAATGAACAACAAAAAAGAGATAAATGAGATTATGATTTATATTGTTTCATTTCTACATAGCTTCCACCAACGTGAACACATTTTTCCACCCTTTTCATGAATTTCCCAAAACTTTATGAAGAGTGGTTTTATTCATTTCGTTTATTTCCACACTAATTTTGTTCTTCAATTCTTCCAAATTATTTCTCAATGTTTGTGAACATTTTCTTTTAAGACCCCACAGAAAAAGTCTAACGGTGTTAAATGGCGCCCTAGCAGGCCATTCTACTGGAGTATATCGCCCTCCCTATCCACCATTCTTCAAAATTTCTATTTAGCCATTCTCTGACTACTTAATCTTGTAGAATGAGCCTGACCCCCGTCCTGCTGGAAACATAAATTTCTTCTCAATTCATCACATACCTCATTTAATGATGGTAATAAAAATCCTTCTCAAATGTCCAAATAAACATGCTGATTAAGTTTTTTTTTCTTTAAAGTAAGGTCTAATAATTTTGCTGTACATAATCCCACACCAAACACTTTATAATTTTCTTTTTGTAAGCCCTTTTCATTGCGATTACAGCAGTGCTTCATTTTTGAAAATCGGTTGAGATTATACAAAATTATTCAAATTGCACAATAAAAATTACCACCACTTGTAATTGAAAAAAACAATTAAAACATATTTGAGAATTTGTCGAGGCACATCGATTTTTATTTCAGGGGTGAACATTTTTGACAGTCAAGTACTCTACAACCGCTGTTCATCCCCCTAATCTGCTCATGGTGATTAAAATACATAATGATCTTTATAAAATATTCAACTTGCTTTATAAAGAAATCTCCACTGTATATAAAAGATTTCATTGTTTGTACTGCGAGACCGTATAGAAAAAACCTCGAAGTAATTTTATTGACTAAGATGCGGTCAGAATATCTATCGATGGCCTATGTGGGTAGTCGCTTGTGTAATTAAATGAAATGGAATAAAATTTTAAAACGAATCTACTGCAATTCATTATGGTGATGTAATGAACCTGTATTCCGGGGTTGTAAATCCCCGTATCAGAAAAGGCTGTCAATAATTATCGTAAATAACAATATTTCCATTTAATGTAATAAGAGTGAAATTAATAACAGTTTCTTCTACCAACATAAAAATGGATAACTCTTTGTCACCTTTCATATCTAGTTTCTCATGAACAGGTTCGTTATAAAGACAAAGCAAAATTCGAGTATTTTCATAGGATATGGCTAAATGTGAATGATAGTTTTGCAGTACGTATTTTATACAAAATAGGGATATCATCAGGCAAGAAACCTCCTAGACAACTTTATCTTTAAATACAATAGTCGTTTCATATCAGTAAAAATTTCGTATGAAATCCAAAAAACAAACAGCTTACATTTTTGCAGGCCGTTGAAAATGTGGTCTCAACAGTTAGGTTAGGTATAGGTTAGGGGTTAGGTATATACCTAAGTCGATATAAATGTAAAATCACTATTTTTCGTGCCTCAAAATATAATTCTAACGTCCTCAGTTCACGCATTTGAAAATTTTAATGTTACTTTTCCTCGATAATGTGAGTGAGGAAAACATTATATTACTAGAATAACTCAAATTTTCATTTTTTCGGATGTTTAGCATGCCAAGCCAAGCAGGTGCCGGTTTATAATTGGTAAAGAAATGAGGACGAGGAAGAAAAGAACCCAACTGTTGGTAAATGGGTTATTTTTGTGACGAAGCCACTGTAAACAAACGTCATTACTATTGGGTCATTATCAGAGAGATGACACGCACTTTCTAGTTTGTAGTAAATCATGACGGTCAGTTGAGTCAGTTCTCCAGGTAGCGCAACTGATATTATTTCTAGTAAATAGTAGCACGCAGTGATATTATTTAAGGTTCTTAAAATGTTGCGAATTAATTTCAACTTTAAGGTCACGTTTCAAAACTTTAAGGTTGTCCTACTGATAACTACGACAATACTGGGAAACCTACGTAAAGTCACATATATCTTTACTATAAAGAAGGATAACTATACTACGAATCCAATATAATAGAGACCAACTGTCTTCGTCTTCCGCAATTAAAACAAAGCCGCTATCTTAGTCTCTATTATTGTGGACATTTAGCATAACTAAAGTAACTGCTTATACTGATAGAAACTGTCAAATACTTTCATTTATCAAGTGAAATAATATCTACATAATATCTACATAATAGTCGGTATAGTACATTTAGCGGTTGGTGTGTATTCCCATGTGACAAAGTTTCAGAAAGCATTATATATTGTCTGATTTTCCGACTGATTTACCTATTTATTTCGTAGTGACCGTTAACAACCCGTTGACGTTTTCATAAACAGAATTGACAAGAGTGGTATCAGTAAAAATAAAACGATATATAAACCGAAATAGTTACATATTTATAAATACATGTTTCTAGCTGTGGTGTGGAATATTTGCCATGGGCGGCAACTTCTATTTAAATTGCAGAAGTACCACCTTTCCCTACAGGTGGCCCTGTAGGGTCCTCGGGTAGCTACTTGTGGGGATTGAAATCCCAGGGGTCACGTGTTTCACAGGAAAGTCCCCGTCGGAAGTTATAGTTATTTGACAAATCTTTCGATTTCATCTATAACGTCTTTTTGGGTGCCTTTGATAACATTGGCAATTATTTGGAAAGCATTTTTTCCATGATAAGCGTTCAGTTATATCGGCTTTCCGCCAAGCAGGCATACGGGGTTCACTCAGGCGCTGAATAAATGTTGGACATATTTGAAAAAAATACACATCTGCATTGATATATCTTCTTGATAGTCTTCGAATAGCAGTAAACTGCCATGTGCTTAGCAGTTAATTTCTATGGATTTAATGGATTTAAAAAAACATTATTAATCTCCTTCATTTCCAAATATACCTACTATAGTTTTATATCTCGTGACCGTGACCTAATAGTGTGTGTTGTGGTCAGATGTGGATATATTGATCTAAATTTACTACATATAATATTTAGGAACTAATTCGTACAAATATACAATCGCGTGCCAGGGATTGTAAACGCGGACTTTGTGGAGTAACAAAAAAGTTTCTCTTTATTGGGACTTCCGTGGACACAAGCTACACATGCACACACACGCTACTGAAGGGCAAACCACTCTTACAATTCTTCATTAAAAGTTGATCATTTGCAGGCATGTACATAAACGGTTATTAACCGTGTCGCCATTTGTCATGTATCTATACTAATGCAATACTCTACGATGACGTTAATTGGAAGTAGCAGTCTTTCAGTTGATGGAATGTTGCTAAAACTGATCATATCTTGGTGACATTTCAAAGTAATTGCACATATAAAATGGTATTTTATTTAATGACGCAGATTGTGAAATCATGAAATTCTCTACTGAAAACTCAATAATTTATATTTTTTTATTACTATAAGAATATATTACAATTATCATATCATCTATGAGTTTCTGATAGTAGCAATACTCATTGATAGAAGTAAGTATTATATTTCTAATATTAACCAATATTAACAAAATTCATTAATGAAATTAACAAAATTAGTTAATTTATCTTTTTGAGATCTGGAACATAATTAAAGAATAGGTGTGGTACTTTTTAACTACAATACGGGTACTCTACTCAGTTACGCTATTTGAATATATTTATATTAGCTATTTCACTGTCAATGGAAAACATATTACTGCATATAAAATATTTATGGCACGTTTTACATCAATAAAATAAATGGTATCAATTATTTTATCTCTAGTGAGTTAGTAGGTTATGGTTAAACTTTAAAAATTAATGATAACATCATCATTTTTATGGATATATTTTCATTAATTTATATACCCTTGAAATACTATTAGACTATTAGTATATTAGTATATAATTATAAGTAAATATTATATAAAATTACTTGAGGGACGCGCATTTTAAATTATATGTATATATTAGGGTGATTTAAATTTTTTTTCTTCGGTCCCATTGGCTACTGTTTTAGCATTGGACCTAAAAAACTTTCTCCCAAAATTTCAGGTTCCTAAATCAAACCTGTGAACGGCGTAAACCGAGTGTGTGTTCCATTTAATTATCATCGGAAAAACGACGGTAGACATTATTTCAATAATAATTTCTGAAGGAAGCATTTTATAGAGAATTAAATTTCTTATAAGAAAGGTTCTTAGAACTAAATCCGTGAATTCAATATTTTCAAAGAAATGTTCGTTTAAACATTCTCTTAAAAATCGGAATTCATTCAATTAATTATAAGGAATCAGAAACTTTTTTTAAAAAAATTTCTACGAGCTATTCATGTTTGAGTAAAAACGTCGATTTTCCCTTGTTAATTAAATGGGAAACAAACTCGGTTTGCGCCGTTCACAGTTCGTAAAGTGAGAGGCAAATAGATGCATATATTTTGGTTAAGTATAAACAATTAAAAAGCTACATAGAATCTGATAATCAAATTAGGTGCATGCACTAGCTATTATTATAGTGATGATCATAATATAAGTTTCTTGTCCCAAAATTTTGTATTTTGTAGGTATTTGAAAATATGCATTTTTATTGTTAAAATCACATTATTTTCATTGCAAGCATACAGTTTTGCTTATAAGAAAATTTTGTGACACAAAACTTATAAACTATTAATTCCAGGTCGATACGGCTGATACGGTTCAATAAACTTAAATTATATTAACAATACAAATAATGGCATCCAATTTGTGGTAAACATTATTTTGATTTCCCAATATGGCCGTGAATAGAAATTTTTTTTGCTAAAGTTGAAATGGAAACAAGCTGGCTATATTTACTTTTTGAATTAATTAAAACAAGCAGGAAATTGGCGTGCTAATTCATTATGATAAATTAGTTAGAATATACCTGCTATCTGCCTATAATTGCTTAAATTAAGGTTTTCTATCATTATTTTAGCAACTATTCGTATAATGTGAAAGGTTTTCATGGTCATACAACAAGTTCACGGATGATAATGGTAGGTTTGACGTGTAATTATATTATTACTCCATATAGCTGTTCATTACATCAATTAAATTAATTTAATTATGTATTATATGGGAGAGATTGTTTCAAATGGCAATGCCATGCCTAATTGCCATTTATATCATTGTTAATTTCCACTACCGACAGATCCCACGCATTTTCCCATGCTATAAAAAGTAAGATGTGTTGATAAATATTATGATAAATCGGTAATAAGCTGCTAATAACAAATTTAATATGATTTTATAGGATATTTATTAAGTAGTATATTAGACAATAAGCTAAGAAAAGCAACATTTTACTAATCGGATATAGCTTTTCGGTACCAGCGAGTGCAGCGAGTTTGTAATTCAAGCTATATGAGTCTAGTAAAATTTGCTTTCCTAAACTTGTTTATATTATTTATGGAGACCGAGCACGTATATATACTCCGAGGCAGAATATGTCCCTATCGTGAGAAGGCGCGACTCATGACAGCGGAAATGTTTCAGGTTTACTAATATCTTATCAGTTATTTTATTATATGGTTCTCTCGTACATTGTACGCTCTTGCTTGTAATACTGCTGAATAATTTGGAGTCCTCACTATATTACTTACATTAATCAATTTTAATCTGTTGAGCACAAAATTTGCAATAATATTCTATTCAAACTTAACATGTACAATAGCAACAGGCAACAGGGAACATGACTAAAATTTTAAATATAAAAATAATACTAAAAACCATAGCGTAGAGTTGTAATAAACCGTGTACTTTACAAAAAAACAAGATTTCTAATTCCGCGCGATCAGTATGAAGGATCTAAACAGCGATAAAATTGAAGCGCCCGAAACGAGCTGTGGTGTCCCAGTCTGCAATAATCGGTAGGCGTTGCGCCGGAAAGCGGCCGAATGAACTATAAAATCAAGCGGTCGAGTGATGGGATCCCCCGTAGCCGACCGAATCGGTATCCTCGTCGTTTGTAAATTGTAGGCTGTGGCGTCACGACTTTGAACCCGTTTGAAACGGTTCGCTCGCCCGCGAGACTTTAATAATTCATAACTAATTTATTATTAGGAATTAAGGCGTCATATTTTGCATATGTATCTTATTTTTCAGTATGATAGAACATTTTTATGCAATTAAAAAAAGGGAATGTTCCCTATTATGTGTATGGTGATTCATGATATTAATCTAATGAGATTGAGATCCCCCTGCAGCATCAAAATATAATGTACTTATTCTTAATGTACTTAATGTATATTTTAATTTACATATAAATTTCTCTATGGTAAAATCAACGCAATGAGTTACTGTATTTATTTACCATAAGAGTGCAACTAGATCGACTATGCAACTAGATCGACTGTACTACTTCACTCAAGTCAATATCGCGGAAATATCGGGCTTTATTCTCCTGTAAGGGAAATTGTAAATGCTGTGAATTCACTACCATGTAACATTGAACTAAACTTGTTCTGTTTTTAATCTGTTTTTTAAAAAAAATTCTTTACGTGCTTACAATTTATTTTTGTTATGTTTACAAAATTTATAGATACAAAATATGTTGAATATATAATAAATAAATAAATTTCAATGATCTATACAAATAAATAAAATGTAAGTGTCCGATGTCAAAATAATAGCTTTTTTATTTTTTTATATTTTTTATTTTTCTGTCTGTCTGTCTCTTTGTTTGTTCCATCTAATCTCCGAAACGGCTGGACCTACTTTGATGGGACTAACTGGTAGATAGCTGTTCACCACTATGCAAAATATGTACAGGTGTTGCAGCAATACAGTGTAATCTGCGTATTTCCTAGTATTGCCACATATTGCACATAATGCAGATATTGCGTAGAGTATTGCTGATATTGCATATATTGTAGGCAGTATTGCTGGTAACGCATTAGGTTTGCAGATAGTATTGCGGCCGGAATGCAATGTATTGCCGATCGCGTTGCATAGTATTGTAAATAATGCAGATATTGCGTAGGGTATTGCTGATATTGCATATATTGCAGGCAGTATTGCTGGTAATGCAGATATATAGTGTATTGCCGAACGCATTGCATAGTATTGCACAGTAATGTCACTTATTACAGAGTAATGCGGGGTATTGCGGATGTTATTGCAAATATTGCAGTAAATTACAGCGTAATGCGGACATATTGCCGGGTATTGCAAGCAATGTGTACAAGTTACCACTCCCTGCAAAGTGATAAATCACTCTGGAGTAACTTAGGCCACTTTTATTTAAGAAAAAGAATTAGGAATTAAGTTATGCGCAAAAAAATTGAATCTAAATAATCTAAGTATATAGTATAAGTATATAATATATAATATAGTACAAAATTATAGTCCCAATAGATAGTCCCAGAAATAATAATTTTGTATTATAATATAATACGAAATTATCATTTCTGGGATTATCAAATGCTGTAATATATTGTTTTGACACATACCTTTGCAACTGTACACAACAGGTAAAATCGTCACTAACAATGAAATATCCGTATCTTCACATCTCGCACTCAGATCGGGAATTCCGCAGGGATCTTTGCTGGGTCCAATATTATTCGGCATTTAGTAGTATTTCGTGTTAGTGGGAATAGAATATTATTCTATTCCTACTAACCTGTCCTTAGAAACCAATATAATTAATTACTTGGACACGTTCGTACCAACCCCATTTAATGTATCCGAATACTTTTTAAACCCCGCTTAATTATTATCCACCCACTTAATTATCTTAGGTTTTAATTAATAGTTAGGTTTAAGCTTATTAAACCGCCTTAAACTTAAAACTGGGGCGTATTTTAAATCTAATTAATGTCTTTCCATATATTTCCGTGGCACTGCAAAATATTCAATTATCCCCATTATTAAAACAGCTTTTTCCTATTACAGTAGATAATCGAACGTCAAGTACCTACTAGGTCAATATGTCCTACACGATGAAATGTTACAAAAAATGTAGTAACAATTGTTTAAAAGTCAACATTAACAATTATATGACCTTTAAGTACGTTTACCTTGCAGGTGAGAGGAAGACACACCTCATTTCACTTCACTTAATCTATTTAACTTTCATTTTCCTTAAATTTACTTTGACCATGTAATATTTACCCAGGCAATCGATGAAAATGTATGTAGTTTGGTTCATTAAATACAGAACTGTGTGTACAGAAATACAGAAAACTATTAACAACAATTTTATTTATTGACACATAATTTTTAATATCTATTAATATTTTTGTTGCGTGATATAAGTCACTATTAATTGCATATTAAATTACTTGCAGTTGAATTAATTACTTGCAATTGAATTCACTGATAGGAGGACGTACATACTTTTTTCCTTAAATGCGTTTTGCCTAATTTTGACATAATATACCGTGAATTTGCCTTTCAGATAGTCCAATTTGTAAAGTCCAAGATACACACGCATAGTACAGACGTGAGAAAGTGAGAAAAATGCGTGTATAAAAAGTGTAAAACAGAGTCAAGCAGTGTGAGGGAAAAATATTATTTATCACGTGGTGGTGATTTTTCGAAGAGTTGAAATCTAGAAAAAATTTCCTTCGTCTTATTTACTTTATTTATACATATTAAGTATAAATTATTAAGTATCTATACATTAATTTAGAAGAAAAGCAAAAAATAATTTCAGTCTGAAATCATGAAACATTTACATTTACATCTACATTTTAGGTGTGTTTTTACATGTCTCATAAAACTTAATTCAATTTAGGCAAATACATTATTACATATATTATATACTGACGACGACGACCGTACCAAAACTTATTCATGATATTTATAATCGCAAAGCGACCGTTTTCAAGCTGAACTTTCGCCTCAAGGTCCTTGAAACCGGTTGGCAATACTTCCCTAGTACTTGGAAACAGTCAGCCCGCGAGCTGAAAACGGACCCGCGGGCCGTAAAGTACTACTTTACGCCCACTAATCAGGTCTTAAATTACAATTTGACGCCCGCTTGTGCAAAATAGGTACCCATTTTTTATTTACTCAACGGCATCACTTCCACTTCATGTAATCTTAATGTAATCGACGAAAAAAATGGTGGGTCACCTACAATTATAATTATTCTCGAAATTATGAGCCATCAGCCTTTGTCAAATTTTTAAGTGACGAGCAAGACGTAATATACGTTTTCCATATTACAACGGGCTTTACATGATGGAGGTGGAGCGCAGTAAGAATTTTTGCTGTAAGTTTTTGACTCTCAGATAAAGACACATATTTATATTTATATTTATTGCCTAATTATGAATTATAACAATAATAATATATACTACAAGAAACATGCAGCCAAGTGGATATTAACCTACAATTTTATTTAATTACATTTCAGATTTAACTGAGCGGTAATAACAAAGTTAATAATAAAGCACGGTAAAATGACCTTTGTTATAACTTTCTACATGGCTGGCTAACCCGTATCTTAAGCAGTAACATTTTTTACAAGCTCATGACTATGAGGATGTTTATAATCTACATTTATTATCTCAGGTGTAATTAGAGCATATCGTTTATAATGAATCATGGTGAATACGCAATAATAGACTTCTGAGTATACCTAAACCCACATTTTAACATTTACGAATGTACAATTAATAAAATAAGTACTAAATCATATATAATACCCACCAAACAACTAATTCTATGGCTATATGCCTCTAGAGATATTGATTTACAGGAAATCATGTATCTAAGTTTTGATGTAGAAACCACAATCACTAAATGCCTAATGCTTTTATATATAATATGTTCAAATAGAACAAATAAACTAATATAAATAGTAGACTAGGATTGTGTATTCTAAGAATTTGAGTTCTGGCAAAAACTAATGTCATAAAACGTCACTGCAAGTGTTGGAGTATTAATATTTTAAATTCAAGTATAAATGATCAATGAAATAAATCGTATACTGCTCTCAAGATCCTCAATAAAGGTGAAAGAACTTGTACAACTTCTAAGTGGTTCGTTTCCGTGTGTATAGTGGTTCGTTTCCGTATGTATGTCCAGATATAGCACTGGTAAGTGTGTCTTCCTCCTTATTCGTCTATTTGCTTATTTCTCTATGTAATAAAATGCTACAAACCCAAGATTACTTTTCACAAAACAAATATGAATAGCAAAGAATTTCAAAGAAATATATATATATATATATATATATATATATATATATATATATATATATATATATATATATATATATATATATATATATATATATATAATATCTGTACCCCTCATTGTACCCTAAATGGTTAGCCCAGAAGTTAGAGACTTGTGCGGGGGAGGGGGCGGCATATTATTATTTCGCGAGCCGCATGTGCCACCATGATCGACTTAGGTTGGTAAATTCTAACCACATTCTGTGCAGGAATGAGGGAAACCTCGAAAACCTCATTAGTTAGATCTTGGAGATAAATATATATATATATATATATATATATATATATATATATATATATATATATATATATATATATATATATATATATATATATATATATATATATATTGTATTGATAATTGTATCCATCTATCAAATCACAATAGAAATTATACCTAATTTAATATTTATATTCGTGCTATATTTCCAAAACATACCAATATATTACCTATTATAATGCTATTATGCCATCGTATAACGTACCATAAATACGTAAAAGACTTGAAAACGTGAGCTCATATCTGACGTATATAAGACAATTTATAATACCCAAATGATTACTATTAATTAAAATCCAATTTAAAAAACATTTCCTTGAACAACAATTTATAGAAACAAGAAACGATGATTGTTATATCATACATACATACATTCCGGTTTTTTAGGTTAAACCAAGCGTTGAGCACTTGATTTCGATCGGTTCAAGGTGAAACCTTGAACTTATCCTTAGGTTTTCGATATCGCTAAATCCAAATATCATATCAAAAACTGTCAAAAAATTAATTTCTATAGACTTTTTGACAGCCGTCAAGAGTCGAAACTCGTTTTTGACATCATATTCGGATTTAGCTGTATTTAAATACAAGTACTTAATTAAGACTATTCCGAATTGAGAAATTAAAAGAAAACTATAAATTCGATAAAATTTGATTGACAGAATAATTGCCAGTTGCCATTTAGCGAAAAACTCGTTAATAATATTTTTACAACGAAACTGCTTGATTTATGTTAAGATATAAAAAATCCCTCAAATTTTAAATAATCAAAAAATGAATGCTTATTGACCGCTTTTTTGACGGCTGCCATTATTCAAAACCGGTTTTTGACATGATATTTGGATTCAGCGATATCGAAAACCTGAGGATACCAAGTTTTATTTTGAACCGATGGATATCAAGTGCTTAACGCCTGGTTTAACCTAAAAAATGAGTTGTATATAATAAATAAATCTGACAGACTCTATATATCAGACAGAGAGAGAGAGAAAGAGTATATTACAGGTATATTGAAGCAAACCACTTGCCAAGTATAACGAAGACAGAGTACCTATACCACAATGTCATCCAACCAGACCAGACACACAACCAGAAAAACGATGTCCTAGTAAGTTACAAAAGAGAGTCAAAGGTAACCACCACGCATCACGTGTGCTCCCGTGTGTAAATAATAAAAAAGTCTCTAAGTGGTATTGTGACATAAATTGTATGCAGTAAAAAGTGAGAGGTGACATAATGCAGAAATGTCAGCACCCATCCAGCATTCCAGTCCAGCTTCAGCACAGCGCCGCTAGATGGCATCATGCCTGTGGGTAGTGAGTGAGTAGTGACCTAACGGCAGGAGATCGAACCTCGTCTGAGGTAAAATTTCTCAATGCTCAAATATATTCACTAATATTTTTATTAATAAATATTAATTAAAAAGAAACACATTAAGTGTAATCAAACATATCCCAAAATAACTATGAAAGTGTTCATAAAAACTGGCGCCCATTTGAAGGAAGGAGATCATTCAGAAGATGATTCACAAAGAATTCAAAAAGTATTGGTTAGAAGTTAGAAACATACAAAATATGAAATAAAATGAATGAAACTAAACATCCAGCATCCAAGCATTTTCTTCCGGATTATAATAATAATATTTACCACAGACTCCAACCAGAGATGACACAGCGCCATATTATTATTTTCCTGGCCGTACCCCCGAACAATTTATTAAGTAAATACTAATCACCATTAATTGCAGTGAAAAAGGAAAAAAGCTCATAAGTCTTTTAATTTATCTAATAAGCCTATTGTTCGCACTGTCCAATAGAAATTTATAGGTGATAGATCAGATGAACTACATTTTTGTAGTGCATATTATTTGATTAGGCCATGTCTTATTCTAATATTTACCTAGTTATTTTCACCGGTGAAATTGGTATCCTGAATTTTAAAAGACAATTTTCATTTAGAAACTAGCGTTAGACTGACTGATCCATTAGGAACAGATAGGTATTTATAATATATGAGTACATATAATATAAGTATTTCTCTTCTTAAAAATGTGTCCAAATAAATAAAGAATAGGTGCTGAATGGGTAAGTAAAGCCAACATTGGTGTGTTAGGAAAAGTAAATTATCATTTTTATATTTCCTTTTTTGAAATATAGATACAATTTTGTGATGAAATAGATACGATTGTGATGCCTGTATTGCTTCTTAAATAGATTGAGCTTTGGAAATTAAATACATATATAGCAACCCATAAAGAATGTGTCTATATCAAAATAACTTGTATAATTTCTGTCTTTAGTGCCCCATCGCTCCTTCGTGAACTGGAAAACCGCATTAGGTTTACGCAGTAAATCAACGCAAATATTACAACATTGCATTACTTTGCCAACAGTATGTCAAGTGCAGCGTATCAACCATTAAAAGCATTACTAATCCATCATTCGTCATCTTTTATTTCCTCTTTTTGTTCAATTATAGCTTAATAGGTTTTTTAACATAAAATATATTGTTATTAATACCAATGGCACAAGTTAATTATTTTGATAAGTTTGTATTAACTGATAATTATTTTCCGTCTAATTAAACATGATTTGGTTAGATAAAATGGGTAAATATATAAAAAATCGGGTTGTTCAGAGCAATAATATTTCCTTAAAAAATTAATACCACAAAACAATTAAATTATATTTTTTGTCAAAAATATTTCAATAGATACAACATAAAATTTTAACTTATGTACCTTTAATTAATTTCGATAATAAAATTAAATATACACAATTAATATCCTATTTATTTCGTAAGTAGACAGGGTAAAATAGTGATGAGTGGTTAAACAAGTAAGGATATTTACTTAAGAGAGTATTTACGTAAAAAAAACATGTGATATAATCTATGAAGGAAGCAAATAAGGATAAAGTTGTTTATTACTGACGTCAGGATACTGACGTGTAGGATACACCTACCTCGATAGGCATGCAAGAATAATTATAGAATTCATTAGTTGGCTGAAAAATATAATTCATTTGGTATACTATTGTGGAGCAGGCTCGGAATTTATATTCCCCAGAAACTGTATTCTAAATTTCTATATTAACTAAGTATATCAACATCAATATTGTCGTAAAGTACCATACAAAATTTAACCATCGGGGCCAAAAAAAACTGAGTTCATTGAGTGGAACATTTGAACGAATTTGTTCCGTTTCTTCAACAAAAAACCCTCAACATCCATATTAATTTACCACAAACAAACTAAAATAAACAAATTGTGTATTTAACATGTCAAATACATAATAATTACAAAACAATATACATTAAAATTATGCTTTAAATTAGTTATATTTGTATTAATTGCTCAAAATGTGCTTTTTTAATGGTCATTTCCCATTAAACACGAATTTGGTGCACGAAATACAAACAACATTTTTGTAAAACTACTATTCAGGACAAAATAGAATTATTATTAGAATAGAATTATCGAATTTAAATAAAATTTCATATCATTTCATCCATTCCTTTTGTTACTATGGATATGAATAATAATGTTGAAAGTTATCGATGGCGGGTTTCTATCATTATATTTTCGTGTGTTTTGCGTCAGAGGTATTGCAATTTTGTTCAAATTCTTTCAATGCGATGATTTCTGATATTTGCAGAGAGACATCTGAAGAGATAACAGATGCACTAAATGCCGTAGTAGGCATCTTATGCCTGCAAAATCGAGGCATTAATGTGAGAAAGCTACAGTCAGTTCCGTGAATGGTGTACTATGAAGAAAGTAAAAAACTTATCGGAAAATGTTCTACTGTGTTATTTGGAAGAAAATTCGAGTTTTAGCCACCTACTTTTTATGTGGCACCTATTATTCCATGCTTAAAACTACCTTATACGATGCCGTTGAGTGAGAAATTATACTCAATGCTTATACGAAAGGGAAAATGTTGACCAGCGGCGATTTTCCAAATTGGTGCAATATCTCAAAAGCAAATCGAGCAGATCGAGATCGAGTAGCCAAGATTCGAATGTATAGGTTAACGGCTGCTACCCGTTAAAAAGTGAATCTCGTAAATTAAGTCGTATCTCGGCTTCTATTGGTCCTACAGTATTTTTTTTGAATTCATGTGAACATCGGCGCAGGAATCGAATGCAATTTGTTGCAAATCTCTAAGTTGAAAATTGACAAAATTACGGTCCTTCGTTGCGGGTTTTTCGTTGATAAAAATTTAATTTGATTCTGAAAATATTCTGAAAAATGGCATGCTGAAATATCCTGTGATTTGTGTGTTTCACCAAGATCGATATGCTGCGACAGGCTGGGGAACGATCAAAAATTTCAACTTAACAGTGATGCAATAGGTCGCCATATTAATTTTTTTTTCCATCGGACATCGGCTTGTTAAGCATTCTAATGGCTATGTAATACTCCAATTTCAACGATTTTAGAAAAATGTTTCCTATATTTTATCGTACTTTTGTTTTTTTGAATTTCTTAAATTTGGCACTAAATATCGCCGCGAAAAATGTTTTGCGATTTTTTTAAATGCTTAATCCTTACGTAAAATGATCCGCTAAACCACTTTTGTTGGAAACTTTTTTTCTAATCATTACTTTTTCAATGATTGAGAGAAAAGTGAAAAATGGGACGTTTTCAAAACTATTTTGCAATAAAAAACCATGACGCGTATCTCGCTCTGTAACTTTTAACTCTGTAACTCTGTAACTGTTGTAACTTTTTTAATGGTTTACTATTATACGTCAAGATTTTTCATTTATGCCCTATTTCAGCGGGTTCCGTCCAAAGTCCAAATTTTTCTCTGACCCATACTATAAAGGTGATTTCACAATGTTTTTTGGCGATTTCACGATTTTAGCAAGGCATTCGATACTATTGATCATAGTCCTAGAAATGTCATCTCAGGTGTTCCTCACGGATCTGTACTTGGCCCGTTATTGTTTACAATTTACACCAGTCACTTGATAAAATTTCATTATACGATTCACGTGTACGCGGATGATACACAACTTTATTACTCATTTAATGCAAATGACTATGAGATAACACAAGTCAAGATTAATGAAGATCTACAACGGGTATGTAATATCGCTAGAGATCATTCCTTCGCACTTAACCCTAAAAAATCAGTAATAGTAATATTTGGGGAAAACAGAGCGATTAATAATATCTGAAAAATTAAAAATTGATGGAAAATTTAGGATTAATTATAGATTACGCACCTCTTAGGTTCCGAGAAGAAATGGCTGACAATATTCAGAAAGCATAGATGCAGCATATGTACCCTAAGATTATTTTATCCTCACTAACAAATTTTAAGTGCCAACAACAAGAAAAGTTGCTGGCACAAAAATTTCTCTCCTTGAATAAAGACATGTTCACTTGACGTTTCAACAATAATAAGTTGTTAATATAATGAAATCTACAAATGTATCTAATGGTATTATTCTAACTTAACACCGAAAACCAACCATAAGCATAAATATGTACCTATTATATTATCCTTGCTTGAAGTATTAGGGGTTAAACCAAATTTATTTAATTATTATATTATTTCTAAGGGAAGTATTTATAAAGCTTTTTATGATAAGTCGGAAGTCGGAATTCAAAACTTAATTGAATATTTTTCTGGTTCTACATGATTCTCAGCACGCACCGTCAAACTAGCATTATTTTTATTTTAAATTCATCTAAACCAATTAATTTACTTCGACTTTTTCCTTCACAAAGCAATTATTTTGAACTAAAATTAAAGAAAATTAAATAAAAAGAGACTCCCAAATCTCCGACCTTTCTGAACATTGGACCAATTAACAAATTAGTTAGGAAGACAAATTTAAAACTCGCACTTTAATAACCGTAAACGTAATTCTTGTCGCCTATTATGTAACTACAAGTAAATTAAATTATTGAAGGAAATTTAAGTTCAAAATAAACACCCAAAAAATGTACACAAATATTTTAATTTTTAAAATTCATTTTAAAGTAATTTATTGTTAAAACAAAAATGTTCATATTTGTTTGTCAATTAAGAAGAGCAATTTATTTTTTCATGCATCAGAATCTTTGTTTTTTAATATCTCAGTGTTTTTCTTCTTCTGATAAACAGAACCTCGGTTACATGTAGAGCGGGTAAGATAATTAAATTTAAGTTACACGTTCAGCAGATTTCTACTGAAATATAGATTATTATTTTGAAAGAATTTTGTAAATAAAATTGCTACTCTTATTTTTGTGATTGGTATGTATGTCTATATTGTTGTATGCTTGTTATATTAAATAACCATACCTGCACCAATATTATCATTGGTGTATGGTTATTTTTGTTATTCGTGTCAAATGTCTAGTCTAATTTACCTTTCTTTCTCTGTTAAATTTGCAAGTTCAGGCACAAAACACCAATGGTTCTCTGGTACGATGGTGATGAAGATTTGTGTGAAGTACACCCATGCCACAAAAAACGAGAAGGGAATCATCAACAAAAATAAGATTTTCTGATAAATTCCAAACTCGCCTATGTGTGGCAGTAAATCATCAAATTCGAACGGCTCGTTCAGTTCATTGTGTTTAATTGAAAGTTGATTATTCCCCAAAGCATCACTTAAAAAGGTCCCGTTGGTATATCCATTTTTGCCTTTCGACATCTCTAATTCCAGGCTTTGCTGATCCTTCGTAGGATTTTCCGACATTTTCTCTTGGGGTGGCATTGTCACAATGTGTAAACGCACTTAAGGCACTATGCGCGAAACCGTTCGATCCGATTAGGCTAACCCCTGCGAGGCAAATCCTAAACGTCGATGATTTAGACTAAAGCATAAGTCAATGTATACAACGTTTTTATATAAAGTGTTAAGGCCAAGAGTCTGCCACCGGCATGGAATTCCCTTCTACGCGATACTCGATCGCTGTACGGTATTGCAGCGGCATGTCTTTGGTTTACTTTCTTTGCAGACAACAGCTGACGACTTTGCCATTATTGACAATTATTAACAAGCAACAGAGAAAATAATTGCTACACATCTGGCTGGTCAATTACTGTAATGGGTGTATTGGAATTAATTGCTGTTTTCTGCATTTGTATAATAATAATAATAATATTAAACGGTCTTTATTCACTTCTTTTACAACAAAATTATAGAAATTCAAAATAACATATACATAACAAAAAAAAATTGATGTATAACATAATAGTGGAGTGGATCAGAGTTTTGAAAACACAACTCAAATTCAAAATTTTGATTGCCAATTATATCATTTTGGCATGGTTTGTGCAGACGGTATCAATGGTTTTTAATGAAGAGTGCGCCAAAACCACGCTCATTTAATCAAAATCGTATAATTAGTTCGCGAGATATCGCAGATCATAATTGCAAAAATAAAAAAAGTTAAATTGATTTTTCATCCAGGGGGAGTGAGTTGATAAAATGAATTTTTAAAATGCCCATATAATGCCCTCTGAATATTGACCGATCTTAAAAAATCAAACGGTTTTTCCTTCGTTTCTTCATACGCTATACGACGGCATTAGCGTTTTTTTTGTTACAAACAAGCCTCTATTGCGCGAGAAAACGATTGGCCAGCTTTTTCAAACGTTGTTTCCGGTATGAGGGAAAGGGGTGCGGGAAATATTTGTTTACCAATAGACAGCTTTCTTTCGACCTTTAATAATATCGCAGAAAGAGAGGAGTGGGCTCTGGCTGGACTCAATATCCAGGAAAAACATTTTTCTATTTCTCTGCATACTGACCGATCTTAAAAAATCAAACGGCGTTGTGTTTGTTTTTAATCGACCTCAAAAAATAGGGAGGTTTGGAATTCGATTCTTGTATTTTTTTTATGTATGTTTATCCATTACTGTGGAGCTTAAGTAAAGTGGATGATATTTCCTGGATATACTATACGGTATCAATGGGGGGGGGGGTGCTGTCTTTGAAATTTTTTTGGTACTTCCTGTTATAACGGAAACCTACTTTGTTATTTTAAATGAAATCTTATATATTATTGAATATTATTGAAAATATAAAGGTAAACCAAAAATATGTATCGTACCCTATACCAAAAGCGTTGAGATATCTGACATTTTATAAAAAAAATTGACACATGCATGAATTTGTAAGAATAGTTATCTTTTCTCAATACGGTCCCCTAGCCCCCCTACTAATCATCCGATTTTGATCTAGTTGGGCTAGAATTAAAGATCGAAAAAACGCTGTCGACTGATAAAAAAAACTATTTCCCTTTCTGCATTCATAGTTTGGTGAATTAAGACGACTAGCGTCGGTCCTTCCACCTGTGAATATACCATCCTCTACTGTAACTAACCTCCCTCCATAGGAATCCACTGTGATCATGCAGTTTTTTTTGGTAACGTTCAGCTTTTCCTCGTCATATCCTAGTACGCCCATCAGCTCCTTGTAATTTGAACCTCGATTCATCCGTAAATAGCTCCACTGCTTTAAATTCCAGTTCAAATGTTCTCTATAAAAATATAGACGATTCCTCTTGTGTTTAATTTATAACATGGGATGTCTAGGTGGTCATCTCGCCCTCAAATTGACTTCATGTAATTGCCTCCAAACCATTATTCACTTCTCGAACATGTTCTACTAATTCTGAGAGAACAACAGTTCTCGTTCTTCTGGTAATGAAACGTATTAATCTATCAGTTCTTGCAGCAGTTTTTCGAACACAACCATGGCGAAAATGAACGGAATTTAATTGATGTCTTGCTCATGCACCACTCATAACACTATGACTGACACCAATAAAAGCAGCCACATTTTTTTGAGTGCTTCCACTATGTAACATACTAACTGCCTGATTTAATTGATCTATTGATAAACGTGCCTTTATTCCACTATTTAGTGTGACAATTAGAAAACTAGTCTATTTTCTTAAATTTGACAGTTTCCAATATAGCAATTTTTTCGCATATAGCAAATTCGCTGGAGACAAACAAACTGGAGACGTACACAACATATGTTATTTTGCTAGAACGATAGACTTACACAATAAAAAAATCATTGTTCTACGCCACTGGGTTCGACAATTTCGTTGGTGCACTTCAAGTGTATTAATGGTACTACTGTAATAAATTTCTTTAAAAGTCACGTTAAACAGAATTTTACAGAATTTTATTTGCCCACTGTGTGCAGAAAATATTATATAGTACAAAAATCTAACGATGCAGCCCACGATTGCATAAATATTAAAAGTCTATTAATGTGCTGGCCTAATTCATATACTCGTATTGCAATTTTAATACAGGCAAATGGTAGTTTCACGTTGCAAAAATTCACGTTTTATTTTCGTTTCTTGTGTTCTTTTTGGAGCTGAATCTGAATCTGGAGTTATCTAACAACATTTCTTGGTGCATTTTGAGATAATCGCATTATTTAAAACCGTTTAGAAATTATTGTTGTCTGATTACAATTTGATAGGAAACAATTATTTTTCTGGGAAATGTATGTAGAGTAAAATAACACAACATCACAGGTCTAGATAAAATAGATATTTAGCGGGTTAACACGGGTAAAATTCCCAATCGGAACATTACACTTATAAACTCACCTGTCCCTGATCGTTAAGTTAGCGAGTTCTGGTATATCACACCAATATTCTTTTGGAATTAGGACTAAGAAAAACTGGGTAAATTAAACGAATGCTACAGCAGATGCGTATGGAATCATTAATAAAAATAAAATCTTCTGATAAATTCCAAAATACCCAACATGTTCCAAAATATCATCAAAATCTAGTAGCTCAACATCTTCCGCTTCATTTGACGTTTGAGTGGTGGCCTTTGATATTCTGCTTTTTTTCTGCTTTCTGCTATTTTTTTCATTTTCCCCATTTACGTGTTCGATTTCGAATTTATTTGATACCATTTTCAATTTTAATATAAAATAATAGTGGATTGAACTGAATCCTAGATGAAGACTCCATCAATTATGTTCGATGTTTATAGTTCTGAAACAAAAACAACTGCCAAGATTTTTTTAAATTAACGTTATTGGACAACAATGATATAAAATAGGTAAATACTATATACCGAGTGCCTACGATATTACTAGCCAGAGTAGCCAGCCTATAACTTCCTTGTAGGGAAAAACCCATCGATTTCAAATTTTGGGAAGTTGTATGGTTGACTATGATACTGTGCAACAGTATCATTGCTGCAAGATCTGATTTTCATTTCTGGTTTAACCGGAAACAGTATAAACTTTATTATTTTGAATGGAATACCCTGCATATTGATCGAAATTTAGATTGCCCAGAAAATTCTAGTTCCAAAACATGTAGCATATCTATCTTTCAGTTTTCGAGGAAATGGCGGTTGAAAATGTGATATCAATCTTAAGTTATTGCATTTTCAGATAAATAAATGAATATAGGAACCAATCTGTTTTAAGTTTTTTGGCGAGTCAAATTTGATAAATCCATAAAACTTTCATTTCCGGCTGAACCGGAAATACTACGAAAAATGATTTCCCAAGAAAGTATAGTCTAAAACAATCAGGCCGTATGCCACAGATAAAGGCACCAGTGAGCGAAGAATGCATTACCAGGCCAAAGAAATACGGAGCATGAACACTCTGTCAAACATGATTATGACTAAAGTGAACGTGATTGGCACCCACTAAAAAATAGTAACGCCCTGAAAGCAATACTTCATGAATGGTGTAGAAACTTGCATTCAATATCAGCTGTAGTGTTTAAAATATGCATATAAAAACCTTTTACTTTCGATCCCCCCAAAAAAAGGCCTACGCCCATGAGTAACACTTTGTAGGTCAGCGTTGTCGGTCAGTGCACTTTTTATATTTATTAGAACTAGTTATAAACTGAACAATAGAAGAAACGTTACACGCCAAATTTATCCTAATTTTTAAACTGAGTAAATTTTAATTTTTGTAGGTGATCTAGTCTCTCTTTGAAGTGATAGCTGGTCCATTCATTTGTCTGTCCTGGCCTGTCCTGTTTTTTTTAATTAGAAGCTTTTCATAGTTTCTATAGGGTGGTAACGTGCTAAATAATATCTAAAAGCTAAATCTAAAAGCTCTGGATAGTTCTATTTCAACAAAAAAAATTTAAAAAAGTACACGTTAGTGAAGCCTTTCTTACAGGCCAACAGGATACGTCGCCATGAACGACGCCGACGTCAACATCCAATGGGAGAACAACGTCAAGTACCTTGGCGTGACCCTCGATCGAGCCCTGACATGGAAGGACCATATAGTTCACCCGAGCCCAGCTGTACTCAATGTACTCATCTCTATAAGAGCTACTAAACCTCAATTTTTTATTTTTATTGAAAACTAAAAGTTACAGATGCCTAAACATTTTAATAAAACACATTTTTGCGATCTTTTGCGGTATAACCTCGAGGTAAATAATTTTGCGGTAATTAAATCCACGTAGATTGATAGGGAATTTAATAACGCATAAATTATCTTACACTGTTTTTGTAATCCGACTACATAATACGAAAAAAGCTATAGTCAAAAGTATAAGAACAAAAATTGTTGTTTTTACTATTTGTTAGTAACAATTGGCGAGCAACTAACACGCGCTTATGATAGATAACGAAACTTTTCCGAGTAATCGGAATATCATATTCCAAAGTGATTAAAAAACTTTACGCGCTATTGTCAGAAATATCCTTATTGAATGCCGGACTACTTAGTACAATATTATAACTAGATTAAACAATTAGTGATTGGATATGACCAAGGCATATAAAATAATATATCATTTTCATGTATAATATTTTGCTAATAGCGTATCTAATACGAGTATAGGATAGGTATAAAGTATTTAGGGTATTTACCTCATAAAATTCACCCGGATCGCTCCTGTGCTGCCTGAACACTATGAAAACTACTCTTCTACTGTCGTAATCTCGTAATCATAGATGATAATAAATAAATGTTAAAGATCTAATTTATAAAATATATACAGTAAAACCTCAGGATATACTAATTCAATCTCAACAAATCTAGTTAGCACTATTTGGAATACGACTTAGCACATTATTTTAATGATATATATACAAAAGTTACACGGGCAATTTATACTTTTTACGACAATTGGCTATCGACAAATATTTACTAGTGCCAGAAACTGTATGGCAAAATTCGCAAACCTATAATGGTTGCAATCTTTAATAAAAAACCACAATTTCTGTAAGAAAGCTGACATATTATGTATCCTTGGTCTGATATCTGATATGAAGCAGAACCTTTTAAAATACAGCATAGGATTGGAAAACACACCATCATTTACCAACCGGCTAAATATAGGTAGGTATACTAAAATAATTTTTAGTCATATCCTCCGAAAGGATCTTCATCCATTTTTAACTTCGCAACGGGTCGAATTTCAGGCACAAAAATAGGCCTATGTAGTTTGAAACTCTACAGGGTGTTACTTAATGATATACTAATATTTAAGGGTGTGATTCTTGGGTCCATTTTAAGAAAAAATACTTCATGTGAACGTATGTCTTAAACGTCTTAAATTTTCAACTATAGAGTCGTAAAGCTGCAGTTTTTTGTCTACCAATGGCGGTCGTGTGGGATTTGCACCGAATGTTTTTAAAAACGGCCGGCCACTGTTTTTCTTAAGATAAAAATTGCTTGTTGTAATACTCATTCATTTTTGAGCAAATCGTCTCTTGGTTTTCTCTCGTCCGATCCATAGTTTTGCGTAAAAAATATAAACCTTTGTTCTGCATCGCCATATCGTTAATATCTGGCATGCATCTGCATGGCCATATCGTTAGCATCTGGCATAATAATGGCTATAATTTCTACTATTATTTATTAGTATGATTTTTATTATTACTATCATGAACAATTTTAATAAACTTTTGAATAAAGATAACAATAATTAACAAGCTACCAAAAAACTACAAAACTACAAATATTATCAATAAATAAATACGTATAAATAATATCAAGTGTCTGTTTGTTATGTCAAAATAACGGTCAAAATAACTACCGATGGAAAACACGACAATATCTCGAGTATTGCCTAATTGAAATATTGTGTTCCTCTTAAAGTGTCACCTACGTGTTGTGCGGGGAGAAGGCCCACCATCACCATCGCGTCACGCTGCACCTCATCGTAAAACAGAGATTAAAAGACGTTTCGTCGTACATACAGACGGCTTCAACAGAAATGGTTCGGAAGTCAAACACACTCTGAGAAATTGCCCAAGTCGTAAAATTGAGTCACCTAGTTGATGCAACCAGGCTCATTCATTCTACAGAAATGTAATTCACCCTGGCATGAAATACATTTTTTTCGCCAACTTAAATTACGGAGGCCGTCAAGCTTAAAGAGAATAATTATAATAATTTCAGCTCATTTTTTTGTTCGTATTCTTGATGAACGAAAAAATTCTTTGAATCACTTGACCTTTCTATCTGACCTTAATTATTATCTACTTTTTTCGTATGTTAAAAATTTTCGATTCATTTTAATATTTTTTTCTTATTGACTAATAGGTATCTCATTTGTTACAGATTACGAAACGGTTTCATACTAAATGCTGTTAGAGTAGATACTCTTATCAAAAAGAAATTTTCCATGCATACACACAAAGATAATTAAATATCAAACTATCAATGAAAAATAGGCGGCCTTGATCACAGACGAAGTACCTATTACAAGTGAAAATTTCTATTTAGCAAACATAATGTATTTAATTAGCATAGGTATAAGTATCAAGTGTTGAAAAAATCTACAACTCATAACTCATACGTTATCATATTATGGGTACCTAGCGCGCAAATATTCTTGGCTAAAGATGGGACCTTGATAGGAGGGGGCCGAGCGGTACCATTGCTCCTTATCCCTAATATCTAAGTAGGCCGAGACCGCCTCGTAAGGGGTAGGCCGCGCATTTCACGTGACCCTCCCCACAAATGTGGTCAGTGTCCCGTGAAGTTACGCAGCCTCCCCCGGTCCTGACTGATGGGCCCCACCGGCAGAGCCTTGTTTCTGGCGCCCTTGACTTTCTTCGACGGTGTGTATTACCCCCCGGGAGTGTCGTGTCGGGTGTTTGAGGGGTACTTCCTGCCTATCTCCGGGATTGCTAGAGCCCGGCTGGGCGGCATTCAAGTTGGTATGGGAGGAAGAGCATTGTAGCTCAGGATGACGGAGCTCACGAGATGATCAATTATTAGCTCGCTGGCTCCGTCAGATAAGGTAAGGGTGTGTGGTTTGGCAAGACAGTCGATCTCGCCGTCCACTGGATTGGGCTGTTTTAGTTTCTTCTGGATCCATTTTCTCTGTTCCTGTTCTTGTCTTCGGTGTCGTCTGCTTCTTCTCGCATCAGTCGTGCTGAAACATAAGATCGTGATTATTTTATAATTACCCGTTGTTCAGGATCTGGGTCTTTGGCCTCTTGTGGGGTCCGGCTTCCTCTGGATCGTAGTCCGTAGTCAGCCGGATCAGGGGGTTCCCGTGGGCCTCTTCGATGGTTAGAGCTTCTTGGCGTGGTCCTCGATCATCTCCGTGGCCGTCTTGTGCTTCAGGTCCCCATCTGGATGTCCCTATGAATGACCTCGTTCGTCACATATCATGGTGCGCCTACTGCAGTCCGAAGTGATATGGTTCTACTTGGATCCTCTTGAGGTGCTCTTCGCTGCATATCTCCATGGGGTGGATGTGTAGGTCAGCTGTGGGCGTTGGACGGTCTTTGAGAGGGTCATCTTATTCTTCAGGCTCAACTTCTTGTCGCTGGCTCATAACATCGGATACAGCAGGGCTCGGGTGCCCTTGCATTTTTCGTAGTGCCATCTATCTGGTCCTTCCACGTCAGGGCTCGAGTCACGCCAAGGTACTTGACGTTGTTCTCCCACTGGATGTTGACGTCGTTCATGACGACGTGTCCTGTTGGCCTCTGCTTGCGAACCCTCCAGAACAGCACTGCTTGGCTCTTCTCCGCATTGATTTCCACGTTCCATCGGTTGCACCAGTGCTCGAGAAGCGAAGCAGCTTCCTGCAGGTAGCGGGTGGCCTGCCTCGCTTGCCAGAATCTGGCGAGGAAGGCGGTGTCGTCTGCGTAAAGTGGAACTAATTGGAAAATAAAAACTATTGGACAAACAAAACTACGGTGTTTACAGAGGTTATGTTACTGTTGACAGTACTGACGTCATCTATTCCGAACCACCAAAGTCACGAGATAACTATTATGTTATCAGTGTTCTCATCTCCGATGTAATAATTCGAAACTATCAAGTTTATTTTACATAGGTCTTTGTAGGTAGTTAAAATGATGATAGTTGAAGTGAATCGATGATGGAATGTTATCATTCTCACATAGCTCCATATATTACCCTAAAATTACGACCACTAGAAACAGGACACATAACTCAAGTGGTGGGGGTAGGACGAAAACCATCCTTCCTTGTGGCGGCTATCGTGTAGAACCACGTCCAAGAAGAAAACTATCACCAATGGACCAATGTGACATTCCTGCATTTGTTTTGTATTCACTAACTTGTTATGTTCCTTGCAATTCTTGTTCGTAACAATTTCAAAACCATGAAAAATATTTTTTATGGCCTGTCTGCTTAATGTAAATAATCTAAATAGCTACGTCTATACAACTTTTTTTTAAATAAAAACCGTTAATAGCCGATAATTGAAATGTGACCACTTTTGGGTAAACGGGAAGTAAAGTGTAGGTAGGTAAAAAATTAAACGTTTTCGGTTTTATCTAAAAGTCCCCGATGCATTGGTCCGAAACTTTTATTGTCCAAACTTCTGTGGAAGAAACCTTGAAACATATTAAAAAAGTAGGTATTCTTTGCAGACTGAGATGGTTAATCATCGCCCTTCATCTAGCTGGTGAGTGCAACAATGCCTGGAAGAATCACACGGAACGAAAAAAAGTGTGAACATCTAGATTACTGGACAACTGGCTGCTATTGTTTATATTACAATGATAATGCTATTTAGCCTTCATTTGTCTCGTAAACAAATTAATAATTTATTATTATTTAAAAAATAATAATTTCATTTTCTTAATACTTAATATTTATTATTATTAGATATTTATGATAATTATTATTATTTCCAAGAATAATATGATAATAAAAGATTTCATCTGAACAACATATTTTTATTTTATAATATAAAATTTACCTATATAATCTTACCTTACGCATGCTTAACATGGCCTACTAAATACTTTTGGTCCTGGAGGCTACATGAGACACACTTGCTTCAAATTGAAAAACTTTAACAAACAAAAATTATTTTTGACCGATTATGGTAAAATATAATTATATTCTAATTTTGACATTTAAAGTGACATTTTTCAAACCCCTTTGACGTTAGGAAACGTCTTACTTTTCACAATCAGTTACGAAAAGTAAAATTTTACGAAACTGATTTTGTGCATTTCATAGTAGCTTACTTAGACCTGACAAGCTATGAAACCGACAAACTGTCACACCGTTACAACCCACTGGTTGTTTTTAAACGTATAAAATATAAAATTGGTGAAAATTAGAAAAAATCTTGTTTGCAACACTCATCCTTTTGCGGATGCTGGCGCTCGCTCCTCAGAAAACTGCTCGTTACACAAAATAGTACTTTTCCCAACTGGTTACATAAATAGCTATTCTGTCAAAATGTTTATGATTTTGAATATTATAATAAATGTAGCTCCTGTAGTTCAGATTTTTTTTGCATTTTGACAGTTAAGGTGTTCTATCCTGTGCTTCAGTTCATCAGGAAAAAATTCTTTATGAAAGCAACTATTTATATTAGGCCCGAAAGTACACTGGACATAACAGTGCACAAAGATTAATGGGTTTAGTTGGTATTTCGTCTGCCCGGAAAGCTGCTGTGTCTTTTAATTCATGAATTATATTAAAAATCTCAGTAGGTGATGTATCATGATCAAATTTCTTCTGGGCATTTATGTTATTGTGTCATATATATTTCTCAAGTATTTATTTACTTCATCCACTATTTTTTTCCAGTTTTGTTTTTGTCACTTTTCAGGTTATCCATATCAAATTTTGGTGGTTTATTTTACTGAAAATGTCCCAAGTAGCTTTAACGTTGTTGTTTGAGTTTGTTATATAGTTTAGTATGCTTCTTTCTTAGTATGCCACTATGCTTCTTTCATCAATTTCCTCTTAGCATCTCATCAAACAATAATTGTCTGCTTAATTTGCTATTCATTTTTAATTCAACGTTTATCCAAACTTTCTTATCTTGTACATAGAAGTTGTATATTTTTTGGGATATACTTCATCCAGAATGTTTCTAACTGCTGTGCTGCTGCTATTGTTGGTGTCTTCCTTTATAGCTATACTGAATTTCCTTTATGAATATGTTATCGGTATCTAATTATTTTTCGAAAACTTTTGGACCATATGTCATTTTTCTAAAAATGAAAAAAAACAAAATCTGTAAGAATAATCAAATCAATTAGTCATCTCGGCTGACACGTAATCAAATGATTTCAAAAGAACATGTATCTACGATAATTTGTATATGGATGTCATTTGTATATGGATACATTTTCACATAGAGATTAGGCGCGTTTTAAGAATTTATTGCGAAATTATATTTAAATATAATTAATTATTATGTGATCCAGTTTACTTTTTATTAAATTTCATTTAATACTTTTGTGTTGTAATATTATTACTGTACGTTAGATATATGGAACAGTGAAAAAAAATTTCATGGACTTCAGCATGTCGAGTTTTTATACATTCATATAACACGTGCTCCAATAACTAGTGTTAATTTACATGGTTATGCTATTATATGGTAATTAATACTACTATCTGAGGGTCAATATTCTGACGTCGTATTCTGATTGAGCACTCCGCCTACGACTGTCGTGCTCAATCATCCGTCTACGTATTCTAGAGTTGAGATGTAGAGTAGGAGGTGTAGAGTATGAATAAAATAATGCGTATTAATAAACATCGTACACACTTGTGTACCATGAAAATTATAAAAATATTACTAGCAATAGTTTGTATTTACGGCTGGTTAATTTCTATACTTGATTTACACTTTTCTTATTTTAAATATACAAAATTTATAACAATTTTTAAGAGGTATTAAAATTACGTGGCTACCTTTTGGCCTTAGCGTCGTCTCTTTGGTTGTTTTGTAGGCAAAGAAGTCTGTTTATTTAAAAAAATGTACTGCTTCCTGGTTACTACCCCTACTTTTAACACAACACATTTTAATCTACCAATCACATGAGTTCATAATTTATGTTTTTCATCATTCCACAACATATATTACTCAAACCTTATCACTACACATATTTTCAATCAGTATACAGTACACATGCTTATCTATTTCATACATCTGATGCACTTGTACCTCCATTTTGAACCACCCCCCTGACTGTCTCAAATACGTTTTTCTTCGAGGCTATAACAGCGTTATAATCTCGTTAACTACTTTTGTGTGCTTGCATGGCAATATTACTGAATTTAGACTTACTTTATTATAACTATATGTTTGATAAATTACTAGGTTATATGTCGAAGATATTTATATGGTTCTTTTTAAATTTTCGTATTAATTTTAACTGAGTTATTACTGAAAATAGATTATAAACACGTTTAGTAATTTTTTTTTGACTCTAGTTTTGCTACCCTTATTATTTGTTATCAGCATGCTGTTTCGATATACTTAAATCAGTAGGTAGGGGAAGAAACATTGAAGAGTGTGCTTCGCGCTCGTGACTTCGATTTGTGAGATAAATACAAATTACGAGAGATAACAAATTAATAGAAATTTTATGTCCTTATTTTGAAAGCTTGTTTAACTGAATCAATAGATAATCGTGAGTTTCAGACTTTCATTTTGATTCAGGAATTGAAGCGTCCCTACTTAAATGCAAATATTTCTTATGTATTTCCGCTTTAGAAGACCGACTTCATGGTTACAGGTTTTATCAGTAACTTGTGCGATATCCTTCTTTGAATATAGAAAAAAGATAAAATCTATTATTATATTACCATAACTCTTTTTTATTATAGGGTACATATTTTTAAATATATGCCTTGCTATTAGGTACGTTTTCATGGTCATGACGCATAGTTTACCAATAATAATAGACAAGTTGTAAATTTATTAGGTAGATAACCATATACCATATAAAACAATCTTATATTAACAAAGAAAAAATAACGTTGGTGTAATTAATAGCTGACTAATAGGCGTTTATGGAAAGAACGAAAATACAATAATTATTACATAAGTACTAAATATAATTACAGTCTGGCTATTGGTGCTCTCTAATAGCAGCTATGTCTCGGGCTAAATAGTTTAGGAGGTAAACATACTAAGTCCCCTATGAATGAAGCGGGGTGCAGGGGATATCTTAGAGACTATGCGTTCTGGTTATAAGGCAATACACAAAATTAAAGCTTATAAAATGTGCCACAAGATTGTTTTTATTAATTTTTTTGAATATAAATTTGAAATATCAATCTTGTGGCACGTGGTCGTGATCTGTAGAATTTATGACCCCGAGAAAGTGAATACGAATGGGCAAAATGTGAAACCTTTCCGTCGACTAAGAAATTACATTCTAGGACTCATCAGAAACCAGGTGTTCATTTTTTTTTAATTGGGTCCACGAGGTCCAAAATAATGGGCCCTTCAAACCCCTTTCCAACCTGTTTTTCCCACTGGAAAAAAATACCAAAATCCAACTAAAAATTGTGAAATTCCAAAATTTTATATTTTTTCACCTAATTTTCGGAATTATGGGGGAAAATGTCGTCTGTCAACCACTTTTCCTGCTAATCCACACATAAACAGTGGTGGAGAACGATCCACAGACAATTTAATCACTTATACAATTTTTGGCCATCCTTCAAAATTTTCTATGTTCGGCGCAGCTTTTATTTTTCACGTTATGAATTTTTACAAAGCTGTGGTAAATTATCGATGTTTTTTCAGTACATTGTTGTTAACTCAAATTACTTTTACAAACTTTTGATAAATAACACCTCGCACCAGTGTATGCACACTGGCCTCGGCCTCGTTTTATACCCCAAGTCCACGATAATAGATAATGACTTATACCCCATGTATGCCGATATCTTCCTCTTCCGCAGTTAAAACAAAGCCGCTGTCTTGGTCTTGCCCGTCGAAACGCTGTCTGAGTCACTATCAATTTTTCAAAATTTGGGGTATAGCAGTTTGCCACGTGTATCAAATACGATAAAAGAAGAAAGTATTTTTGAAAAATCGGTGGGCGTTATTTCGGCCGGTAATCCCTTTGCTAACCTGCCAATATCAAAAGGCCCAGTTTATGACATACGTAGATACTGTTTGTAACATAGAAATATGAGACAAAAAAACCGAACAAAAAGGATAAAATCTCCCTCATTATATCGATAAAAGGAGCCGCCTATCCCTACGTGCACCACTTTTTTAACAGCGTTGTCAAGTATAACCGATTTCCAGGAATTTAAGGAAAAACAAATGATTTTATATACATCGCCATCACACTATGACATGATCATGTAGTATAACAAAATATTAATCACACTATATAGCTTTCTCTACTCCACTATATACCTTCTACCTTCTACTATATAATGTGATGCAGAATAAGAATGTTTCCCATTCAAATATTATGGATCCATTTTCCTACGTTCCTCGGCCGTGTCACATCGGCATCATTGGCATTCATTTGGATGTCTAAATTGCCTAATACTATCGAACGTTTTGTGGTAAAGTGGGGTCAACAATAATTCTTGAAATAAGCGGTGCTATCATACAGCTGGGGCGATGATAGCAAAAAATGTGAGAGGGATGGCAAAAATGAAGTCCGACTAATAAAGAAAATCAAAATTAGAATTATCATAGTTAAATATTGACATCCCGTATTCACATTTCATTGTATAATTCATTATAAGACTTAATTGAGACAGTTGTTTGGTGTGTATATTTCATTTAATCACCGCACTTCCCAGCAATTTCTGCTGGGAACCGGACATCAAGACATCATTATTCATGGTGACGTTCGTTGGCTCAGTAGGGGCAAAATATTAAGCGACTTTATGAGTTAGCAGAAGATGTGGAGACTTTCATGGAAATGAAGGGCATATCCGAACTGCTCCAATCTATGGGAGATCATACAGTTATTTGTTTTGCATTACGTGGATTTGTAAAGCAAGGGTAAATGGATTAAAGAAAAAATGTATTAATTGAACTCCAGGCAGATGATGTTCTGAAAAAATAAATAAATACAGTGAAAATAAGTGTTGTGTGAGATTTGATTCGAAAGATAAATATTCACTTTTAATTATAGTTTTTAACATCGATATATGAGACATAAAAAATGTTCAAAGGATACCCACAATTGCCGCAATGGGAGATCGGGGCGGTTTTCTTACAGCAAGCTAAAATCGTCACTATAAAGGCGCTTTCATTCAACAAGTTGTTATGTTTTGATAGAATACTAATAACTAATCAATTTGAACACAAAACCCATCAAAATAATACACTAAATTAAAGAATAACTGTATTACTTCTATTTCAAGAAATATTGTTGACCCCGCTTTACCACACGAGTTTGAACGTTGGATGGTATTAGCATCTAAATGCATGCCAATGATGCCGATGTGACACGGCCGAGGAACGTGTAAAATGGATCCGTAATATTTGAATGGGATACATTCAAATATTACATAATTGAAAGTTACCCAAAAAAATCTTAGTTACATAATTGAAATAAAATTCCGAGTTGTAAGTAACTCGAATTTTTAAAATATCATGTTATATCCCAGCATTTTAAAATTCTTATATAACTCGGAATTTTGAAAAAAAGTCCGACATAACTGGGATTTAAATAATATGATCATATACCGTTATTTCAAAATTTTTATAAAAAAAAATTTTGAAATTCCTAGTTACATATTGAAATTTTTAAATAAAATTCCAACATAACGGATTTTTAAAATTCCATGATGCAACTCGGAATTTTGGTTAACTAAGGTAAAATTAAGCGTTATCACACGGAATTTTAGAAAAAGAAATTATTTTATTTTTTGTCTTTTACAGAGTTTCATATTATAGTCTTCTATTACGCAATTAAATTTGGCATATTTGCCATTTTCATATTTTGGCATATTTACTCTAGCATATTTGCTAGGGAGGTAGTTGGTTTGATGGACCCACATCTCACACCATTTTTAAACCAAAGATTTACAATCAAATATACCATCAAAATAAATATTAACACCCAATTTAATTTACATTAATGCATATCATTTTGAGAACGAAAGTGGTGCTTGGGGACTACAAAATTATTCAGGTAGGTACATACATAACTTAAAACTCGTTTCATAGGTGTTATAAATTACACATAAGTGTCATATTTGTATTGCTGATAGCAACTTTGAATTTATATCGTAATACATTCAGTGACACTTTTTATGCAAATATAAAAACATGGCAATTAGATGCCGATTACCTTTCGATATGGTTATACTGTTTGGCTACAGATGATCCGGTGTTTGATGACTTTTTTCCACGTTTTGTAATACTTGTGAAAAAATTAAAGAATGCAAGTATTTTTTGTATATAATCAGGAATAAAGTGTCCATGATTTATACTTAATTTTTAATTCTTACATCTATAGCCAAATTAGATAGATGTGAAATATTTGGAGTAAAATCTTAATGTGAATATTAAATAGATATTTAAAAAGTCTGCAGGTCCTCGTTATAATATGTCGGGTACACCAAAACTAGTTACACTTTTGAATTGGAATGTGCCACTTCTTTCATAAACAAAGTTATTTTTGTTCTTGTGTTTACATCATAGTGTTGTGTTTATATCATGGTGATGATATGAAAAAAAAGGTTTTTTGACGTTATAATTAGCCATTTCGATAGGAAATTTAATTCTCTACAGAAAATCGTAATATGTGTATATACTAAAAATGCATAATTTTTCAGTTACCTTTTCATTACCTAAGTATTTCAAATAGTATTTGTATTTACTCCGTTCCCAATAATCCTTGCCTAAATTTAATAGCACTTTGTTGATTTATCATTTTTAAGGTACAATTGAACATATGAAACAATAAAATATTTTAAATAATTTAGTTCCTTATTCAATTACATAGTCAATTGTCTATTAGTTACATAACAAAAACAATAATAATTATATCATACTGAGTAGTCTGTTTGCCAAATGTAACGAATACTTTTTCATATTAGTACTAGTACTTTTTCAAATCTCAGCGGGTACTTGTGACGGGTACCGAGTACTCAAGTACCGAATAGTCACTTTTTTACATCTCTACAATGTAGTAGCGTATTTTCATTTGCAACTTTTAACCAAAAACAGGGCCGACCAGTGGACAATTACATACAGCAGGATGTATAGGGTGAGAAACCCCATACATCCATGCATTCGCCGCCGCTGTATGTTATTATATGACCTCAGAATAGGCTATTATCAGGAATATATAATTACCTGCTACATATTTCTTTCATAGTCCTCTAAAGCTTTGCGGCAGCAAGTTAGTATTGTTCGGTATATTTATAAGACCTTCACTGACTGTAGTCACTCACTATACATTAATGAAATTACTCTGCATAGTGTAAGTGATTACTTGTCAAAGTTGTCATTCTAAGAGTGATTTTAATTTAGATTAATGATGGTTCTGAACAAGAATTTATTTAGAAAGTGGTATTATGAGTTTCATTACTGATTGCATGTATGTAGATAAATAATAAATTATACGAGAAATATCCAATAGGTTATCAAACGCCGCCAAAACTACAGACTCAACTTAGTATTTTTCATTTGGACAACAGCGGAAGCACTATTAAAAGAGAAACTAAAACATGTGAGATGAAAAGGACTGTATGGCACGTCGCCGTTGAATGAAGCAATTCCTTCAATCAACTCTATACCTACCTATTTCGCTGATGCCTGTAGATATTACTCTCGTTGTCATCAAGGTCCTAAAATCTTGGTAGTAAAATACAGAACGCATTAAATTGAATGGATTCTGTATGATGTGCTCTGTACATCGTAAATTACAAAACAATAATCCCTAAAACAACGTGCAATAATCCCTAAAACAACATACCTATATAATATGTATGTATAATAATTACCATAGAACTACGTACTGTGAGACGTACACTATCATAGAATGTATCGGAAATATTTTCCTATTTACTACGATGTAATCGAGATGGCAGAAGCGCTCACATTCTCTCATTTGCGCGTCTCCCAGATTCTACTAATAGGCGTGAAATGGAAGCGGTCAAGTTGGCCCCCCCATCTGCAGTAACCAAACCAAAATGTAAGTCACAATTTTGCATATATTTTGCACAATTTTGCACACCCTATCCCGAATGTTGCACATCTTGTCCTAGGGGGCAAACATATGGGTTGCCTCCCCTTTTTCGTGAATATAATAATTTTACAGCTGTTATTAACGTTTCATTTTGCATAATTTTGCACACCCATTTCCAAGTTTTACATATCCGCAGATTGTGGGCGTTCCCACTTAAAAAAGTATCTTCTGCCCCTCCCACGCCCTAGGTGAAAACCATTTTCTAGCTATTATAATCGTTAAATTTTGCACAATTTTGAACAACCGTTTTCAAATTTTGTACAGCTTCAGAATCGCCTCCACAACCGCCTAAAAAATTATCTTCGCTCAAGTCTGTCGGCAATGCCCGGTCGTGTAGCATGTTTTTTCCTTTTTAACATGCTTTTATTAGCTTCGCCTGTATATTTGTATGTATGTATGTATGTACATATCTTGTAACGGAATCTTTAAATGATATTTTCACTTACTTCAAAACGTCAGATTGCACTGAAACTTTGCTCACTTATCAAGGACCGATGAAAATACAATAATTTGACGACATTATCCTAATATCCTCCCCAGGATCATCAAAAATCAATACAAATTTTTTATCTCACATTGGTGCATTCGCCACAATATAGAATTTACTAAACGTTATACATTCACTAAATCTCGGATCACAGCACAAAAATTAATCTTTTTCATGGCAGAAAGTAAAACTTATTATTTAGTGAAAAAATTAGAGTTTAAAAAATTAAAAAAACACGCTTTGAAGGGAACCCGAACAAAAAAAATAAAAGATTAAAAACACGCTTTTATAGCAAACCGAACTACGAAATAAAAAATAAATTATATTTTAAAAACACGATTTAAATGAAACCCGAACTAAAGAGTAAAAAATAATGTTTAACTATAAAGATTTTGCAGAAAAGGGTGAGATGCATGATGTCAATGAAATTATTATAACAATTGATCACGCACCCAACGCCTTCTTACAAAATCTTAATAATTTACTTTTTAATTCGGTTTCCCTTTAAAGCGTCTTTTTTAGTTTTTGTAAAGTATAATTTATTATAATTACGGTGTTCAATACAATTGGTGTTCAATTGAAATTAATGTTATTTGCATTGGCGTGGCATACGTGCATACGTAATGTTCATTCATTTATGACGTATTTCGTATTCTGTGATAAAATCTAATTAAGGGTTGTGGAGGTCTTTCTATCTTGGAATGTCTGCAAAATCAGATGCTTATTATTTTCGACCTTGCTATAAAAACTATAATGTCTTTGCGGAAGCTTGAAAAATAACTATAGGCTATTCATAAGAATGATATATAAAAAACGACACTTTTATAAGAACGTTTAATTATATTGTTCATGTTTGCGGAAAGAAAATTAATTTTTGAAAAAGTGTAGTTATGCAAATTAATGGTTAACGGAAAATTGTTTATTTTTTTATCACACGATGAAGTTGATGTAGGTTAAGATTTCATTCATAAAATTGATGTTTTTGTAATTAGGTAAATATGTACGTAATGAAATGCATTAATACAATACAACGTATCCTTATTTACTATTAGAGATAATGTGATTGTATTGTTTAATGCAGTGATTAGGTAATTGCACATAAGTTATTAATAAAAGATCATTAAAAATGTTTATTTCAATGCACTTGTGCATGATGATGCTATTTTCCTTGAAAATGCGGATTAGCATTTCGTAAATTACGATTAGCGTATGCTGTCGTATCATAAGAACAGTTCATTGAAACTCATTGACTATATACGAGTATATCGTATTATAATTTTTATAATAGAAAATAGAAGCCGCTTAGTTTTTCTACTTTAGCGCGTAAAAATAATTTCGCGTCATTTTATACAGAAATTGTAATAATTATTCTCTTTATTGACTGGTAAGATTACTCTAATGCCAGTTTGATGGCAATTATATAACGGAATATTATTGTTACGGTAAAAAATCGTTTATTTCAGAAAATCTCGTTTTTTTAAATGTCAACATTTTGACATCTATTTAAAAATTTTGAGAGAGTGAATAGAGTTCTTAAAAGAGATGAAATGCATCCGTACAATTTTCTACGAGTACCTACTTTAGAGACAGAAGATGCTGAGAGTTATCTAAGTTTCTGCATATGATAATAGGGAACATTTCTTCCAATTTTTTTGATTGAATAAAATGTTCTGCCATACTGAAAAATAAGATGCAAAATATGACGCCTTAATTCCCAATAATAAATTTGTTATAAATAATTATTAAAGTCTCGCGCGCGAGCGAACCATTTCAAACAGGTTCAAAGTCGTGACGCCTACAATTACAAACGACGAGAAGACCGATTCGGTCGGCTACGGGAGATTCGAGCACTTGTTTTCATAGTTCATTCGGCTGCTTTCCAGTGCAACGCCTACCGAATATTGTAGGCTGTAACGTCACCGCTCGTTTCGGGCCGCGTCAATTTTTCATTACAACGTTACGCTATGTTTTTTAGTATTATTTATATATATAAAATTTTTGTTGTGCCCTATTAGACACGATCATTTACTTTTCAAATGGCGTGTAATTTTCTTAGTTTTTCCTTCAACTTATTTTATTCATTTTTCATAGTTTTCCACTTAGCACCAATATAATTATATGACTATAAATAATGTAAAGTGTTAAAAATACTTGAAAGGGATATTGAATACCGAAATATTTTCAATGAAATACCTCACCTCATTCAATAATTTACATAAATATAATGCAGATCCTACGCATTCTAAAAATAGTTTATAATCCATTCCTTCCACTTTCCAGTCCTTTGATGTCAAGAATATAAATTATTGAACAAATGCGAATTCTGGCAAATGGAATTCATTCAATAATGACTTAAACTGAATTGCGTTCAAGAAGAAATTAATTTCCAATGAGCGAATTGGGTATTACAATTAATTGATATGGCGTTGATCAAGTAGCTACTTGAAATATTGCTGGACGATTTACGTTCTGTTACGAGATGGATATGCCGCATTCTTCTTTTTTTATATTATTTTTTAATTTAGTTTTATTATACGTTTATGAACTGATTTTTATTTTAGTATTGAAAATACTACTGGGCGCGTATATATGGGACCCGTCTCACAAAAAATGTATGTGTAATCGACAGACTTGTTGTAGAGGTCACGGATTATAATATATCCGTTTAGTCGGAGAACAGGCCATGTCTAAGATGTCTAAAAAATTATTCCTATGTAAATCTACCTAGCGGATCCGATTTTGGAGTTCCCAGATCCAGATTTTGTAGTACCCAGGCAATTCGGAATTGCCATTTTCTGAGAAATATCAAATTTTATGGATTTTTTTAATTTTTGCTATCACCCTATATCTCCCTTAGTTTAAGTCCGATTAAATTGAAATTTTTAGAAGAGCCAAATTAGACCTTTGTTATCAGAAATGCAATGTACGTGTCACCAGTAATATTGTTTTAATAAGTTGGTGATATCAAATATGTTAAAAATGCAGCAGCAAATACTCGATCGAGAAAACTTTTTTGTTTTTAAAGATAAGACATATAGAAAATACATAAAAAAACTATACCGGTCGCGTCCGGTCACGTACCACACAAGCTTATACTAATAATATCCAAGTTTATTTAGTAAATTGTAATTTTAAAAAAGGAGAAAAATATACAAATAATGTTAAAAATTTTCATAAAGGCAATTTACACATACCCATTTGATTTCCACATATAATTTCTATTCGTATAATTATTATAATTAAGCAAGAATATTTAAGAGATTTAAGAGATAGTAAACACATTTGTAAAAAGTGATGATGATACTTTACATTTATGAGGTGGTACTTATCTATTAACTATTAACTATTGAGAACTATTGAGGTTGAGGTTATGAGCGCGCGTTGCAAAACCGCACTTTTCACATGCAATGAAAATGCATCTTCTGTTGGAGGTAAATGTCTAAAATAAAATACCAATTGTTATAGCTAATAATACAGTTCATTGATCACGAGGTTTCAAATTTAATATATTTAGGTACTTTTTAAAAAAAATATAATAAGAAAGACAACCATATAAACTAATGTTACCCACCTAATGTTAGTTTTACAATTTGGAAATATATGCGCTCGTAATTAGTCCATATTTCCCATAAAATTTGGCCAGCCGTACAAATTTTTAAAAAATGCTCTACAACTTGTCCATATGAGTTTTCGATATTTGGTACCCATTAATACTTAAAGATCCAAAGAGGATCAGATCTAAACATGCTCCATTAGAAATTGCAATTTTTAAAGCTATTTATTCTCTTGCCTCTTCGGAATGGGAAACTTGCCGAATCACACCCACTTGGCCATATACTGCTAATAAAATCCCACTCGAGTTTTTAGCATTCTTCTGATAGGTATTGGCTATTGATTGAATTATCATATAATATGGTACCAACTTCTTACTATTTTACATCCATATTTCCATGCCGACAATTACCCCCCAAGAAGGATCATGGGGGCGCAGCCAGTGGGAGCAAGAAGTCGAGGCAAGCCAAAACTACGGTGGACAGATGGTGTTAATGAGGATGCACAAAAGATTGGTGCTAGAAACTAGAAACTAGAAGCAAATCTCACGGAATCGGCAGGAATGGCGGAAGAGACTGGAGAAAGTCGGGGCTTACTTTGGGCTGTAGGATGATGATGATTTCCATGTCAGTATAATAAGAGGAGTAGTACATTGGTAATACAAAAATGTCTATATCTGTAGCATAGATTAAAAATCGTTTATACCTGTTTTTAAAATGATCAATAATAATAATAGAAAATAAGAAGAAAAATGAAAATATTATTTATGTTCATTCATCTATTTCACGCTACATTTCATACGGCAATCGTAAAATTCAATTACGCGTGATAGCGGCACAAAAACATATCAGTTGTATATCCATATCATATCTCAAAATTATTATATTGATGTGGTATTATCACATTTTATAAAAGTTTTTATTGTTTTATTTTATCACGAATCGCTAATTATACCGAATGCAAATGCTGAAAATACATATCATCCTAGCCACAAGTAATTAAAAGGCCTCCGAGAGCATTATATATATGCTTTATTGACTTTTTTGATATACAATGGTTGTACATTTCGGGTCATAACATTTGTCAAGAATACAATTTAAACAATACAATTAAAAAGGTAGGTACATATAAAAAGTAAACTAATTAAAACAAGACGAAAAATCATCAATGGAATAAAAACACTTTGTAAGTAAAAATTTTTTTGTGAATGAGTGAAATTGTTTGTCAGACATATGGCCTATATCATCACGTCTAAAATAATTCTTAAAATTGTTATATAGACTAGTGGGTAGCTTATTATTTCTTGTTAGGTTTATCCGAGAGAAAGGTACTACAAGATTACCCGCTTGCCTGGTATTGTAGTGATGAATATCAGAGTGTATTACGAATTTAGATTGATTTTTGTGGATCAGCATCAGCGACTCCAACAGATATATACTGGGCACCGGCAAAATCCTGAGCCTTATAAATAAGTCCTTGCATGGAGAGCTTCTAGGAGCCGCAGCTATGAGGCGAATAGCGGCCTTCTGTAAAATAAACGCTCTCCGCGCAGTACTAGCATTACCCCACAGGGCAATTCCATAGGTCAAGCGACTGTGCACTAAGGAGAAGTATACTATTTTCATAATGTTATTGTCAACGAAAGGTCTTATCTGTCTCATAACAAATATTTGGGACGAGAGTTTACAGCATATATTATCAATGTGAGATATCCAGTTTAAATTAGTATCAAGTCTAACCCCAAGTAAAGATACTGATTTGGATTGTGTCCATTTATCGGAGGTAAAGGTTAGGTTTTGTGTTTTCGCGACATTTAATTTTAATAAATTAGCTGAAAACCAAGTTTCAGCTGTGCTTAGATTACTCATACTCAAGTTCCCGTCGCCTCGGGTTAACAAGGTGGTATCATCAGCAAATAGGATACACTTGCTATTTCGAATGTTGACTGGTAAATCATTTATATATATAAGAAAAAGTAGCGGACCCAAAACGGATCCTTGAGGCACGCCATTAAAGGTTGGAAGCATACGCGATTCAACATTGTCAACACTGACATACTGTTGCCTACCAGCCAGATATGAGCCAAGAAGGTTTAATGAACTGTTGCGAATGCCATAGTATTCAAGTTTTTTCAGCAAGATGTCAATGTTGACGCAATCAAACGCTTTGGTAAGGTCACACAATGTGGCATGCATTGCGGTACCTTCATCAATATAGTTATATAGTTGTATAGTTATAGTTCAATGTGCTTAATATACTTGCGAAATATCTTTTTTTTACAATTACCTACTACACTGCTGGCCAATAGGTTGGAATAATTCAAATTTTTAGGGTAAGTTTCGATACATATATCTTCTGAACGATATGGAATATCAAAATACGGATTTCAGGACGTTTTTGGAAATTTCATCGACAAAAACTGGTCTGAATATCAATTTTCCATTATGCTCAAAAAAGGAATATACGGGGGTGTAAGCTAAACCCCTAAAAAAATCAAAATTTCATTCTTACCGAGAATTTAGGAAAACCAAAATCGAGTTAAATTTTTTATACCGGGGTAATCTATGGACCAATTCGAAAAAACAAATTTGGCCGATTTTTGTTATCTCGCTTATTTTTGAATATACGGCGTTTTTATTGAAATTAGGACAATTTTTTGGAAATGTATCTCTTACTTTTTAAAAACAAAGTAAGTAATGGATTTTTTTCTTATTTTCAAGTAAGCTTACATGCCTCTAGCTGCCTCAGTAGCTAGAATTGACATTTCTTATACAGGGTGCCTGCGAAAACATTTAATAAGCATGTGTCACGAAAAATCTGTATATTTAAATAAACTGTGTGCAGAACCCTGTATGATTAAAATGAACGATAATTTTAAAATTTTAAAACTGTGAAGGGAAACCTTAGAAAAATATCTCGAAACGGTTTTTTATTTTTCTTGATCGGATGAGTATTATCATAATCACCAGCTAATCGTTACTACCGCAAGTTTTTTAAATGTTTTATATAGGGATTTACCGTGTAATTACAACGAAACTGTAAATTATGATAATACTCATCCGATCAAGAAAAATAAAAAACCGTTTCGAGATATTTTTCTAAGGTTTCCCTTCACAGTTTTAAAATTTTAAAATTATCGTTCATTTTAATCATACAGGGTTCTGCACACAGTTTATTTAAATATACAGATTTTTCGTGACACATGCTTATTAAATGTTTTCGCAGGCACCCTGTATAAGAAATGTCAATTCTAGCTACTGAGGCAGCTAGAGGCATGTAAGCTTCCTTGAAAATAAGAAAAAAATCCATTACTTACTTTGTTTTTAAAAAGTAAGAGATACATTTCCAAAAAATTGTCCTAATTTCAATAAAAACGCCGTATATTCAAAAATAAGCGAGATATCAAAAATCGGCCAAATTTGTTTTTTCGAATTGGTCCATAGATTACCCCGGTATAAAAAATTTAACTCGATTTTGGTTTTCCTAAATTCTCGGTAAGAATGAAATTTTGATTTTTTTAGGGGTTTAGTTTACACCCCCGTATATTCCTTTTTTGAGCATAATGGAAAATTGATATTCAGACCAGTTTTTGTCGATGAAATTTCCAAAAACGTCCTGAAATCCGTATTTTGATATTCCATATCGTTCAGAAGATATATGTATCGAAACTTACCCTAAAAATTTGAATTATTCCAACCTATTGGCCAGCAGTGTATTTAATGTCTACTTAATATAATTTTTCTCTTATATAATCCCTGAGTCTTGCCATCGATTTACTCTATTTCTGTTTGTTCGTCATCCCTTCTGGTTTATCATGCATCTATGCCGTTCTTACTTCTCTGCATTATTTCCTTGTATTTGCCTAATTAAAATATAGGTTTAAATAACAATTCTATAGGAATGAAAGCTTTAATTATCTCTAAGGTTGTGAAATATTGGCAAAAATACGAATGCAAAATAAAACTGGGGAAAGGCCAGTGAGTCCTGAAAATTATTCCTAGAAGCATTATTGTAATAATAATAATTAATAATTTTTAATTTCACTAAAACCGCAGAAGGGAAAAGGACGAGTTGTTATAATAATTATGTTTAAAATAATTATGTATAAAAATTATGTATAAACGGAATAATGCTAAAAATCAAATTGCATGTGTCCAGATTTCATAACCTTTAACTTTAATAGGAACTAGAGGTCAAAAGGAGTGGTCGATGGTATATCGCCAATTGATAAAAATTAAATACATTGACTGTTTTTTTTAATGCTTTTATATTCTAATTCAAACCAGTTGGTCAGGTCTCTCATGTTTCCTTATTGGTAATATGCGATTCACTAAGCATAGCAGAGTAATTAATATGAATGAGTAACAGATCATGGGTGTCTTTGACAGTGGCGGCTCGTATGGAGACGCAATTGATGCACCGCTTCACCTCAAATTTCCAATTTCTGTTCGTGACATTTAAAATTATTTATAATTTAATAAAAATTTTATAATTTATATGAACATTATATATCTATATATGGAAAATATAATTATGTATTGTGTTTGTTTTATACACAGAAGTAAACAAAACAGAATAGTTGCGCGGAGAACGCCTTCTAAAAAAGAACTGCCTTCAATAGCATAAGCAGTGCATAAGCAAGTGACGCAGATCGGTGTCAGGTGCTATTCCGCTGTACTATGTAGCGGAATGTAAGGTAATTATGGGCTGTTGTCATGGCAACGAGGTGGCCAATACGCGAGTAAACTATTATGTGGGGGACGGGTGTCTCGGAAATAGAGAGCCACAGCATCTCCTGCCTTTATACGGAGCCGAGTTCGACGTAATATCGACGTAATAGTAATAATATTAATGTTTATTTGCATAAATGGTAAATATACAAAGGTACCAAATATATAGGTATATACAGTATATACATAACATAACGTACAGTAAAATTTCAGTATCAGTGTACTACAATTAAAAGATATAAAACCTACAAAAGCGTTTGCCCTTGAAAAATTCAAAATTTTCGGCGCTTCTTTTATTCCCAAATACAAAATTCTAAATCATGGGGGCGTCAGTCATGGGGGCGTCATAGTAGATTTTGCACACGTGCGCTGAAGCGGCGGTTATGTCCATAATATGCGTCATCTGTCATTCAGTTCACGAGCCGCCACAGTGTCTTTTTAACACCTTAACCAATATTAATAAATAATCAGAGGCTAATCCATATAAGTAAGTATAATTCATTAGAATATGAATAGGTACAAAAATTAATTCCAACGAATCACAGAAAACGACCGAAGCAAAACTTAATCTTGTTAATTAATTGTTATTAATTAATACATAGTGATAATTATTCCAGTTGATTATAAAGGTAGAACCGTAACTGAGCGTGCCTAACTTAAGGTTGTGTGAAACAAGACCTGCATGTTCCCATTTTTTAAAGCAATATCGATTCCAAGACTGCTCATTTATGCGAAACAGTAACACGTTCATGGTGATTGATAGCGCCGACATGACATGGCAAATATTCCGAAGTATCTTTTAGCCTTTCCGACGTATCTCAGGGATTAGGTTATACTAGATCGGATTAGGCAATTACCAGATATTTAGAAGAGTGTGTGACGGACCTAATGTAATTTGAGACAAATCGATACCTTCATGATTGGCGTATGTCCTTCATTCAACGCGTATTGCCACGTATCTTGTTCAACAAGTTTTTTACATGTTGATACCGGTACTACCGAAAAGTGACTTTTTCCCGCATCACGCATAGGTTTTTCTAATAGCGTTTTAAAAATACCTTAAATATATTATTATAACTGTAATAATTGTGAATCTCGAAAATGTTAATATGTTTCTGTTAATATTATTGTGTTAGTGATTTATAAAGAATGTCCGAATCTTCCAACGATAATATGGATGATGCATCAGCAAAAATTCGATTCAATCATTATCGTCGACAAAATCCAGAGATAAATATGAAAAAGCGAAGCGATACGCGTTTGAAGATTGGAATCATCAAAAGGGGGTAACTGGCATCACTGTGTAATCACTGGAGCAGTTCTACTAGCCTATTTTAAACAAAAATTCAGAGTATAGGTACCAGAGTTCCACGCTGTGGAGTCTTCACTCGATGATAAGAATAACATTGTCGGCGAAAAATAATATTGACAAAAAATTTCCAAGTTTAATTATTGCTTTCCTTAAACGTAAATTAGTAGCACATAGATCCAGGAAGTCTAGTACTCCAAATATTGAAATTGTTTCTTATTTTAGATAGTATCGATTATTGGTATCAGTGGTGCATGCCGTTGAGAAGAACTAACATTTCTTCAGCTTGAACATATAGAAGACATTGGAGAATATATTATATTGGTAGAGATTCTCAACGCAAAGACGAACGTGAGTAAAGGTAATTTACTATTTCTAGCGGGAACATCAGAGATCAATCTTCTTGAAATGTTTAGAAAATATTTCTCTCTTTCTCTCTATTCCTCTACATGGTTCGTGACCAAGAAAATGCGGGGGTTAGACCTTTTCTATATGGGGAAGCAAGAATTTAACACCATAATCGATATTCGTAAGGTATAGACGAGATACCGGTGCTGCCTTATGCTCCAGGGGATATTGAGTCCGTTATGGAGAATGAGCGGTGACAAACGTATCGGAACCACTCAATCCCCACCGTCACGCCAATGCGGGCCAATAAGCCTGACAATCTGACTCTTCGGCCAGCAAACTAAGACCATGTTTGTTATAGAGTTTTCGGCTACGGCCGAGACAAACATCGCCTTAAAAGAGGATGAAAAGCGGGCTTAATATCGATCTTCTCTTCTAACTCCACAGGCTTCATCCCTGTTAGGCTTGTTCTTTTATTAAGAAGTTTATTGCAAAAAGCAGGGCTCTGAAAGGGGCAGGATTTTGGGAGTTGATCCAAAGGTTAAAAAAGAGTTCTATTTTATTGTACTGCCCCGTTATTGCAGTTTCTAAAAAAAGCAAGAGAAGCCAAATGGAGGGATCATGTCGTTGCATGAAACGGAGAGGTGCTCAAAAACCTCTGTACATTTTTTTCATTCAACAACCTTAAAAACAATGGATGTTTACTGTTAGCATATAGTTAATATTGATATCAATTTTCCACACCCTTGGAGGGTATAAAAAAACCCTTTACTTGATTATTTATCGACTGGCATTAACTTCCGGGTTATTTTCCTCCAAGCACGGTTTACCGAGCATTATTTTTCAGCTTCAATCACTTCTCACTTTCGATGGAATCCAGACTACTTTTCAGTTTAAATGGTAAGTATAGGTATTCCGTAACATTTGATGGAATTTGTATTTTTTTCCAGGTCTGTCCCGACTTATAGACTCCATTATTATCCCTAAGAAGAGCTAATGTCTATATTATTTTAAGTATATATATATTCAGTGTCAATTGACTACGTTTTACAAAATTTGGTATGACCTAAATGACTGAATTTATTTAAATTAAATTAAGAAATGAGCTTGGATTTACATGTAGATACGTGTCATAATGGAATATATTATACACACAGATTGCATAATTCTACTGCATTTTCCCAAGAACATGACAATTAAGAAAGGACTGAATGCGGCACAATTATTAAGTCCGAATTATTTAAGGTTGATTGACTTTCACTGGGTGCAAGGCAATGTCATGAAATCACTGATCAATAAAATCCACGCATCATCGATGAATGACCTCTTCATGGTTTATACTTTGACGGTCATATTTAAAAAATATCATTTTATTATTTTCTACCAATATCTTAATTATTATCTACTTATTTATCTCCGCAACTTCCGCCTTGGGATAAAATATTTCTAATTACCTTTTTCTTCACAGGGAACGGAAACTATAACCAGTAACTGAGTAGGTGTCACGTCCTTCGATAAGGAGAACAGGATTTTCCAGACGCCTTCCGGTCAGATGTTCTACTAAATATGCTGGGAAATGAATTAAAATAAAAATAACCTTCAATTGCATGGAATCAGAAGTTAATCGCCACACGTCAGTGCTTACACGGATAAATCAAAACCACACATAGACTTTTTATTTTTGAACACCAAATATAAATAAATAGAGCTGCCCATTCCCAACATTGCATTCATGTAGATATCATTAGGCCTTTATCAGCGGCGGCTGGAGAGGGAGGGCTGCGGGGAGCCGCAAATAACGATGTACGCCGCCTCCCGATTTACATTAACGAAAAATGATAAAAATTACTATGGCAACGGAAAGTCATGCACTTTTGGGAGGCGGCGACTGTACATGTAATTAATTATTGTTTCATATTCATACTATTTCTTCAAATTCAATTAAATTAAATTGAATAAAATATTTACTTATATTAACATCTAACATAGGTATTTACTATTTTATTTATAAAATTTACATTTGCGTTCATCGCCCGCACTATAGAGCGCATCCGCACCGGCTATGGAGAAACCTGCCGGCCGGGTGCCAAGGCTGAACGCTGAACGCCCAGCCAGCAGCCAAGCTTCTCGTAGCAAATAATCGGTTGCCATGGAAACGACAGTCTTCTTATCACGCGATTTTAGACGTATTTGCGGGCGTAGGTCGACCAGCTCATAGTCGTACTCACCACTCAAATGGTTGACGTACGCGTGCCGGCTCTTTTATTTATAATATTGTTTTAAAGTCGAAGGTTGAAGGCAAAAAAATGAGGGTGTGTGATCTCATGAATTTAAACTTTAGTTCTTTGATTTTGACGGACAAGGTAAACATTAAAAAACTTAATTGTGCCCATGTTGAATTTAAGCCAAGTGTAACCCAGTTATAAAAATCGAGGAACGTTTGACGCAAGTATTAATGAAAAGTCTATGGTTGTGCGGATGAGAGACAAATACGTTTTTTTTTGTTTTGTGTGGTTTACTCTTCGGTGGCGATGCTAAATGGACGAAAGAAAGGGCACCTACGTGATTTTAAGCATTTCGGTGAAGAGCTGCCAAGCATATGAATAATATTGTAAGCTTTCAGGTACTGGGCACAACTAATATCGCTTCTCGTTTAAGTAGTGCGTATGCAGAAAATATTCGCAAGCACAACGAAATGTTATAAAAAAACCCTAAACAAAAATGTGACCAGCCGCCGCTGGCTTATATGTAGCAAAATATTGACTAATTACGAAGATACACGATATATGGTGAATGTTTATATTTTTTGCAATAATTATTCTTTTTAAATTTCCTCAAACAAATAAACAGTTTATTAAACAAGCAAGTGGAGGTGTTATATGTATTTTGCGTAGGTATACGTATACGTCTTTTATGTCACTCCTAATGATTGTATTTATTTTAATTATTATTACTAATTATTATTCCCTAATACCCATATTAGTCGAATCCGCTAATATAACGCCGCGTTCATAATGAAAATGAATCGCCTGTCTAAAGAATTTATCACCTAGTGTGAGGGGAATTCCCTGATTCAATATTTTGGGTGTCTCTCTAGACAGCAATATGAGATGGAAGATAATAATTAATCACACATGCAAAAAGATACCAACAAAAGATACAAGCGTCAATTTAACTAATGAAGCCCATTTTAGGCTTAAATGGTACATTAATAAATTCTAACTTGAGAATGGATCAACTTACCAACCAGGGCCAACATTTGAATGAAATAATCTTCAAAAAATAAATGATCCATTGTTCTTTCGGTTCATAATTTTTACCATCACATTCAATTTTGTTTTATTTCAAAATATTTTCCTAATCTCACAATGCTATTACTTAATAATATACTAATTATATCTCTATAAATAATATAACATTTATCTCATCTTTTGGTTAAACATTTATCTGATGTTGGTTAATCTGGAATCTGAAAAATCCCAGGTCAAGGGTTTTTCACTTTTTCCACTCGTTCGTGATATGCCTCTTGCAACTCATGTCAAGTAATAATTTTATTAATATATACCAAACAGTAATAACAAATTGAATCGACATTTTATTTTACAATGCTATAATACACTGTTGCATAACAGATGCATTTTTTTTTCAATGAAATATAGATATTTATGTCATTTAATATTCAGAAGAAATTAATTACCTACTCAATAATAATAATTCTTTATAATTTGTTAAATATTAAGCGTGAAATATATCATTTCTTGAAGGCAACAAATATTAATTAATTATTAGTTATATTAATTAGCTCATTAGAAAAATGGTTATTAAGAATAATTTCAAGAAATAGTTGATACAGGACCGAAATGAATTTTTAGCCAAATAGGTATACAATATAAGGAAAAAGGTTATTGAGATTAATTTCAAGAAATAGTAGATACAGGACCGAAATGAATTTTTATCCAAATAGGTATACTATAGTGGTCGAGCGACCGGAATTTGGAATTAGGTAAATGATCAATAATATATTTCCGACTGGATAAAGTACAAAGAGACATCTAGTCCATCTTCGTAATATTTCCAGATTTGTTTATCATATAGAGAAATAAATAATGTACGTATCGCATGTCGTAGGTATGTCATCCAAAGATTTTGAACTATTAGTCAATATTTTCATACTCATTAATTAAATGCAGGGCTCACGAAATATACCCAATGTCGAATGTACGAGAACGTCAATTGGGTTATCTAAAACCTATTAATTTGCTATTAATCCCAAAGTGTTTTTAACCATAAAATCTCTACAATCATAAAATAATGATTGCAGATCTCAATACTTACAAAATTATACAAGGGGCTAGCGACACAATTTCCACTTTGGCTTTTACATTGCGCGCGACTGTCAATCTCGAATAATTTTTCACGGGATGTTTGAGCCGTTAAAAGTATGTATATAAAAATAATATCAATCGGACCTTGTCACAAAATTCCTGTGGCGTAACAATCTAGAGATATTTTCGGGAAACCAACTGGTCCTCTTTGGCAGACTTTTTATTCCATGTACACGTATATTTAAGAATAAGCGATTAAGTCAAACTCGCACCGGTCCGCACCTTCCATGTACCTACGGAGCAAGCCCATTACCCGCTGAGCTACCCTCGCTCTGCCGGAAATCTGATCAACAAAATATTGGAATAAATCATTGCGCATGCTCGCAATGTGGAAGCCAAAGTGGTTATGGTGTCGTTATCCGCTATTCAAAATTACATAGATAGTAGGTACCCAAAAACGATGGAAAAAATATAAAAAACATAAAAAAAAACGAATATATTGCTAAAAATAATACCCACCATGAGAACACAGTGCAAAAGAGTTCAATAAACAAAACATTTAATTGATAAAATTTATGTCTATTTAAATAGGTACTGCGTCAATGCGCAGCATTCGGCCGGTAAAATACTGTCATGTGACATAAGAATAATTTCCCATTGTGTTAAAATTACGGGAACAAAACTGATAGGTACGTAAAAACCTAATGTAATAATGCTATATTCCCTGCTTCAATGCTCATGCTCCCATAACAACCTGAATGTCGTACAACCGAGCCACAGCATCTAGCAAAGCCCGGCGAGAGGCAGGAAGGATCCCTCAAACACCCGACATGACACCTCCGGAGGAAATACACACCGGCGGAGAAAGTCAATAGCAACAGAAGCAAGGCTCTGTCGGTGTAATGGTAGCGAATTATAATTAGTACCTAATAACTATGAGTAATAATTAACTAATTAATAATAACTAATTTATAATAACTGATTAATGTAATTAATAACATCATATTTATATACCTACCCCAGTTTACAAAATACCTACCTACCAGACTTATAGCTGCATACCTACCCTATACTACCTATAACTATACCCATTTATCACTTTTATAGCTGGCTATATTAATGAGTGCAATTAGTAAATTTACTGTCTGAATATTCATAATTACATTATAGTTAATTGTTAATTGCACAATTAATTAGCATGAATAAAAGGCATGCGGCAATAATGTAGGTAACTGCAAGGTTGAAAAAGAAAGGTTAAATTAAGAATATTTTAATACAAAAGTTTTCATATGATTATTTTTATAATTAAAAGAATACAAAAGACCTGAATGCAACCAACTTTACATAAATAGTAACCAAAACCATAGATATAAAATTGGCTTGTAGTAGAAAGATTTTTGTAGTAGAATTGAATACAGAAAAGGTATCAATATTGTCAATAATAATGACTAGGTAGGTACTAATATAATTTTGATACATATATGTTGTGATAAATGTGATAAACAGTGCAAGTGCATGTATTCCATGTACAACGATTATGGACTAAACAGGTTTGCTTATCCCCATAAGCGCAACATTAGACAAATCTCCTAGGCCCCCACCACGCTTTTGACGTCAGCGGATACGTACGGGGTAAGTTCATTGCACCACCGGTGTATTTCCCGGCGTTTGGGTAGTGTGTCATTTGTACATTAACATCGTGTCTAGAGAAGCCTAGCATCAATGGGGTATTTTCGCAGTTTTTTTAACAATGGCAGCAGAAAGTAAATGGAAAAAGAAGATACCCGTGTTTTTTACTTTTTTGTTCAGTTCTAAAACATGCTGTAAAAAAAAAAATAAAATCATGTGACGTCACTAAGCGCAAATTCAAATAATGCGGCAAATGTAGTGCTTTTTAGGGTATTATGTCCATATGTTGGCGGCAGCGACGCCGCACCGCTTCCTATTGGCCATTGCTGCTGATATTAGTATTTAGATATACATATATCACATATATATATATATATATATATATATATATATATATATATATATATATATATATATATATATATATATATATATATATATATATATATATATATATATATATATATATATATATATATATATATATATATATATATATATATATATATATATATATATATATATATATATATATATATATATCTAGTGATTTCTCTTATTTTCGCTTAGTGACGTCATAGAAATGCAAACTGCAATTAAACACTTATCTCTGAATATTGCACATTATTTCTTATGCCACAGATTAAGGAAAAAAATGTACTTGTTGAATATGCAATTGCCCGTTTTTGTTTCGATCGAGCGAAAATACCCCATTTGGAATCGACCGTTGGCGCAAAAGGATGCCGGCCGAACTTAACCGCTGACGTCAGATCTTGGCTAACAACACGTGGCCGATAAGCAATCCTGTTAGTCTATAATCCTTGTTCCAATTATACGTGGAAGTATTTCACAACCACAGATATATAATATATCTGTGCTCACAACACAGTAGCACAGAACAGTAGCTGTTCTATGACAGGAATATGAGCACAGATTCCTATCGATTGTGGTATGAGTATGATTTTTGTAGCAGACTTGAGCCGTGTCGGTACCCGGCACCAAATGCGTATATGGCTTGTATGCGATGCTATTACCAATTCAAATTAAGATCTCAGCATTATGACGTTTGCGGATAATCGCAAACTAATCTTTGGTACAAAGAAACATTACAAAATAAGAAACAGTAAACGAAAACAAATATGGACAACGAATATAATGTACTAAAATTTATTTCCGCATTCGGCTGCCAGAGGTCCTGTCGCTTCTCTTGAAATATCGCTTTTGCTATTCTTTTCTATTCAAAAGCTCAAAGATACGTGTACATGACATAAGGTTAGCCAAGGGTCCTCCTTGTTTTGTTACAATTACTTTTGCGATCAAATAATAAAAATGCGAAAAGATTTCATAGGGTCTGCTGAGGAGGACTAGGTGGTTTCCCAAAAATGATTTTAGATTGTTTCGTTACCTTGTCATAGGGTCAGCGACCGATCAGATAATAAAGATACATGTACATGGCTTAAGGTCTCCCTATGTGATTGATTATTTCGCGGAGGGTTAATTACACACATACACAGCTACAAGATGCCATGACTGCATTATCTGCAGCCTGCAGCCAATACTGTCAATATCGAATATGATACTCCTGCGAGACGCTCGTAGTACATATATCTTGAATGACAAACTAAAATTCTGTTACAGTTGACGTATTTATGTGGTTGTAAACGGTAAAAGGCCCATTCCCGTTTAGAAATAAAGTAAGCCTTCGATGCTACATGGTGACATATTACATATTAACTAATCTTCTCAGACGGTGGAGAGGAAACACTGTAATCATAATATCTTCTTAATATTTAGTGCAATGGTTTGATAGCGATAGCACGGCACATTAGTGCATGAGAGCGATTAGAGGCCAATCCTTTAGGAATCGCCGTAATACGAAACGTAAAATCAGCTTCTGCAGGACACAGACCCACAGCCACAGCATAACCACAGCACAGTATTTCTATTTATACTGTGTCCACAATCAAACACAACACAAACCATAGATACAAGAACACGGTACACAATGTACCGTGAACAGGAACCATGTAACAGATCCGAACCGCGCATGTAACAGGTATCAATTATGTTGTATGGGTCTTCCCACTGATCACTCGATCACAGAAGATGATTATATTGATGACTACACTCATCTTATCTATGACTATACTCTGTCTATAATCGTTGCTGATTACTATTATTATTCTGCTGATATATTTGAGGTTAAAGAGCATTTAGTATCATGGTTAAAGACGATTTTATGTTATAATAGTATAGCTATTATAGTGACGTGCTTGTATTGCTGAATGCTGTTAGCTTTGAAGTTAATTTAAGAAGTATATTCACTTGAAATTCTCAAAAATGTCATTATCTCAGAAACATAGTGGTAAGGTCTTGGTCCCCTGGTACAATAGGTAAGTAAAATTGATTTTTACGTGCCCATATTTAGATTGTCATATTGTAATATTTTAGTTCGGAATGGAGAAACGTATATAATCTTCTGTGTTCAGAGACTGAGCAGAATTATAGTCAAGCATTAACCATCCTCAAGATATGGAAATGTCGTACCCCCTTATTATCAGCTGGAGTTGAGGGAACACTTATTATATTGGAGACGTTAGATGAAATAGCACATTTATCTAATATTCAAGCTACTCAAACATTAGCTCTATCATTAATGAGGTAGATAATAAATACTACATTAGATAAATTATTGTCACAAATTATATTAATGTAACGTCTTTTGTGACAACCACTGATTGTAATGATATAATACGATACAAAACATTGATGTTGATTGTTTGTATTTTTTAATGCATTTTAAGATTTCTAATGATAACTGCAATATTTGTCATACCTATTTAGGGATATAATAACATGTCTAATGCAGCCGTTATAGAGTATATTTGCAATTTTTCATTTCAGGTTTTTAAATATATGTGCTGCTCATAATGAAAAACAGGGTACATTTTATAAAACCGCTGTAAAGAATGATTTGCCTAAATGGTTGATTAATATTCGACACAGTATTGCTCATGATCACAAACTTCCTTCGAAATCAATGCTAGAACTCAGCCTCAAATCTTGTTTAGAATGGATCAAAATTAAGTACTGGGAACCACAGAAAGAAATTATTTCCGATTATGTTGTGGCCGATGACTCAAGTAACACAGAAATTATTAAAGTATTAAATATTTATATCAAATTAAATATGAACTTATATTATCAAGTTCCAATAAAAGAATATGAGCAGATTCTGAAAGAAAAGATTGCTCATTTCTATTCTAAAAAATACATAGACTCTAAGATGGACATTAAAGGAACGATAAGTATTCTCGAGAACAATTTGAAGCAGTTATTTGCAGAGCCTAGCAATAAATGTACTGCAGAATGTGTTTCCAAAGAGTTGGTTAACGCTTTGTTGACTGTAGCAAGTGAGGTTACTTCGACAGGTACAATTTATTTTACTTAATTGCTATATTCATACCAATGGTGCTATATATGATTATTCTTTATTTTCAGGCAATGAATGTATTTCGAGAAATTTTAGAGATATATGGACAAAGTTATTGAATATATTGTATGAAAATGACATTATATTCTTACTACTCAATCAATTTCTGGACATTACTAATGATATGATGATTGAGCCTTCTATGCGCAAAGTAGCCTCTCTATGGATAAACGAGATATTCCTGGGTCTACAGAAAATTAGAAATATAAAAGAAGAACTTGATAGTATTCAAATGGTAAGTAACTAATTATAATAAAACATAAGTTCCATTAGATTAGGTGGATGAAAAATTATAAAGAGGCCTATGGCGAAAGGTGTGACCAATTCTGGTTTTGAGATATATGAGGTAAGGGCAGCTTTTTGGTTCCTAAATTTATCATTCTATCGAGAACCTATTGCTTGCAAAAGTTTTCTTTACCTGTCAAGCCATTCTGAACTGTTAAACCGTCGTTATAACAACAGTACTTGACACTGACAAATCTCAGAACCAATAAGCGCCGACTGTGAAACATAGAGTGTAACATAAATTATGTTACACCCTATCTAACGTAATGGAAGGTGAAACGTGACTGTATTCCATGTCTGAATTTTAAAATATTTTGCCTATAAATATTTTTCCCTAAGGCCTTCCTTTCCATGATACAGGGCATTAAACTTGTAGATTGGTCACGCATTCGTCACAATCAATGATACTTCATTCACTATTGTAGAGGAGCAGGCGGTCTAAATGCGGGGTTAAGTCACACACACAAATTGAAAAGATGTTTCCTATGAACAATATTATTTACGAATGATTGAAAATTATTTACTTTATAATAATTGAATATTAACAAATTAAGATTTAAGCGCGCTGTTCAAAGATACATGTTGCATGTTGCCTAGATAGTAGATGTATTTATGATTTATGTGTGCCCGTGTGTGTGTAATGCTTGAACCTTGAGGTTATGTACTTCTTTATCGGCTTTCTCTCTGTATCTGCACATTTTGGGGCTAAGTTGGGATTGGTCAAGCTATAGTATTGCCTCGTCTCCTCGCATCCACCACGTTCTAATGGAGAAATTTGCTATTTTTGTTCTAATTTTCGTCTATTGCATCGAAAATAATTGTTATGCCTTTTAAATGATTTTTTTTTATGTGAGATGTTTTGTCTTATTTACTGGATGTATTATCATTCTCCCTTTTTAATATCGATGATTATCTCATTTTAATGTTGTAAAATAATGTGTTCTAGTTTTAGTGAATTATTGATTCAATCTACAATTAAGTACATTTGTGCATTTTTTCTTGCATGTGATTATTATTATTATTATTATAACTTTTTTCGAGGTTAGGCTAATTCTTATTGCACTACAATATATAGGTATGTTGTTTTCTATGATTCTCTTATATTTTAGACAAATGCAAATGAACTAGATTCAAGGACTAGCCACATAGTATTAAAATCAATTTTAAACAAAAAGCATCCAGAATATAAAGATTCTTTAGAATTTGAATCTACATTATTCTTATGCCTTGCAGATGCAGAGGTATTTCAGAAGAACGTACTTAATCTGCCAAGTAACTACACCTTAAACTTCTTAGAAAGGTTTGTACATATTTTTTTAGTCATCCTTAAGACACGCCTCAAAATAAGTTTTGCGCCATCTTATATTTACAAAATATGAGGCTATTTCAGGATCTTCATCATTCTTCTTAATTTGGAAGAAAAAAGTATGAATATGAAACAATAATAAATTAGATGCATCGTCATTTGTCTGGAGGGCTGTGGGGCCCTGCCTCACCAGCTGCCGCTGCATCAACTGCTCCAAGAAATGACCCATAATTCACTGCATATAAAATAAAAATAATTACTGTTTCCATTTTATAGTTACTATTCCACTATAATGATAATAAATAACTCAGTTATCAAAAAGTAGCCACTACCCCTTATACTTACTTCTGCTTAACAGCTTAATTCTCTATGTTTTGCCTACATCCCCTTTATTTTTATTGCAGTGTATTAAAATTCAATAAATGCACAGACGACTACATTATTGATACCACTATGTTAGTGAAACAGTTAATATGGTCATCTGTAATGCTAAGTAATGATCCTATATTTACAATAGAAGATATAAATGGTGTCTGCTCTGACATTCGCACGGAAAGGAATGATTCTGATCAAACAGAGATTATCGATATTGGAGCAGCTAGTAAACAAATAGTAAACACAAGGTGGACTGCTGTAAAAGGTAGGTTAGTTAGTACATACTACAGTATGTACTAAATTTTTCAGGGTTTTGATATTAGGTGCACAAATAGCATCAGAAATAAACCTATAATATGTGAGAATAACAGATATTGGTGGCAACATTCGAGGGTTGGTGTCCTGTATCTTCCTTGGCAATATTCGTAATGGCTTCCCAAATTCTTGATTTTTTTCTAAATAAAATTTTAACTCAGATAAAATTTTGAATTATAAGAAACATGAATTGAGAATATTGAAAAACATTTAGACTCTGGATAAATAGAGAGTCAGTTAAAATCTTTGTTAAACACAATTCTCAGACACAATAATGTGCATATCTTAGAGATTTTATTATGTTGGTAAAAATTCCACACTACAATTTTCACTTATAATTGCACAAGAGGTTTGTATTTTACCGGATAAATTTGGATTGTTTAATGATAAACTGTTGCCTAGCAATTAGACGAGAAAAACTATCAACTATTAAAAACGCGAAGGTGAAGTATTCTTAGGTTGACAGTCGTTTGAGTCAAATTGCTAAAGGAAACAATTTAGAATTTACACAACACAAATTTACCCGGTATTAATACAAACTTCGAGTGTAATTCGGCAGGACAATTTACTGAATAAGAAATTCAGAAACATATGAAAGCAAACTTTATTTATTAAACACTTTATTAAACATGCATTTTTCAATTCCGCAATTCCAATTTGTAATTTTGGCTCGTTTGACATCTATACCAATGTCTTGTGCTGAGCATTTAGTCCATTTGGCATTTTGAAATTTCATTAATTCCAATCAGCACATTTGTATACCAACCTTTAGATTTTTTCTTCAACAAGGGATTTAGTGTAAGAAATATTCCAATGTTATAGAAGTGCCTCGTTTTTCCATCAACTTTATAAAGAAGCATACTGTGCAAATATCTTCTTCTAAACTATTAGGTGTAATCCATTTGCTGTCGCATAATTTATTGTCACTGCCTTGCGACGTTTTTGAAGTTAGATGATTATACCCGAATCGTCCAGTTTCTTTTCCATTATTTTCAATTTCAGATATGAAATAAGTGATTTTGCAGTAAGTTGCTTCTCCTACGCGCCAAGCTAATTCAAACGCCAAAATGTGATAATTTCTTTTGAGGTCCTTTCGGTTCATTTTCGTCATATAATCTGGCCATTGCAAATACTTCACGTTTATTAAGAACTGAAGCACTGGATTTTCCGAGGGATTTTCTTTTTTCGGGTTGTGCTTGAATGATTTTACATTTAGCATTACGTGCAGCTCGTGATGAATTAACCTGTAAGTTGGTGAAAGGGTTAATACAATATTGAATTCTTTATAATATTTACATGTTACATAATTCATTGGTAAATAATAAAAATTATTTTGTAGATACCTCTATTTATCAAGGTTGTCCCTTAGGAGCTTTACCACATCAAAGTAGACAGCATAATCATCTGCTATAGCTGAAGTTAGAATTTTGAATATTAAATTTTTTTACGTTTTGATTGTTTTGTATTTTTACTGTTATTAAAAGTTTGTGAAAATATAAAAATGTTTTTATTTCCTGTTGTCGACAATCACCATAACCCAGTGCCGGATTTATACTTTTCTTAAATAGTGGCCACTTCACCTTGTGCCGCACCCCTCTCCTTTGTACCTATCTTAATCACTCACTTGTACTTGTACCTATAGGCCTTTATTAGGTAATAAACAATTTTACATATTTAAGTGGGTCGGTTAAGTAGTCTAGGTATTATAATAATAATATAACAATAATATCTCTACCCCTCATTCTAACCGCAATGGTTACTCCAGAAGTCAGGGACTTGTGCGGGGGAGGGGGCGGCATATCTATTATTATGTTGGCCGCATGTGGGACCAGTATCTACTTAGGTTGGTAAATTCTAACCACCGTTCAGTGCAGGAATTAGGGATACCTAGAAAAACTCACTACTTAAATCTTTGGGATAGATTATTGAAAATTTATTTCGCACACTGCTGCTAGGTGATTGCGCCAAGAGCTAGCTCGCTAACCGCTCGACCATCGTCGGTATACATTGAAAAGTGATGAGAATTACACTTTTTTACGGGACTATATTGGCGAAATCATTTATAATATCATCATAGTTTATGGTTCGTTATCTCTGTCTCTAAATATAGATGAGCCATAGACTTTAGTTTTTCTTGACATTATGAAGACTGATAATTCACTAGTTTCGAGCGAGAAAAGCTCCTTTCTCCAGAACAATTTGTGGCCAGACTGCAAAGCACGATATGGAGCGCTATCCAAGTTCAGATAGACATAGAGACTAGTTCCTCAAAAATATAGAGATTGAGTAATGATGTCTGGATCAAGTTTCTCTGCAGTTTTGTTAGAGGAAACATGATTGAAAACGTACACGTTCCTGAACCAAATCGTCCTTTAAATGTTGAATAATGTGATGTGATTCTATATTGGAAATTGAAAGTTCACCCATTCTAGTCAATCTCTTTCATTCAGGTCTCAGCCTATCATGGATGACCAAAAAAGTGTTGTCAACGGGTCTCTGGATTGGTTGTTTCCATATAACGTCCACATATTGGCGGTCCCTTTGTGGTCGTTATATTTGACTTTCACTGTATAAGGTGAAAATAGTTAATTGAAACTTCTCGTTCACTAATCGATAAATAAGAACAAATTCAACATCTAGACTGACAGCGAAAAGTATAATAAAAACTTTGTTCTTTGTGGCAGAATATTTCAGAGGGTTAAATAAAACAACCATTTATAATAATAATTGTACTTTTATAATGAGGCATTACCATAAAAAAATACAAAACGACAACATTATCTAAAAACAAACACCCAACTAAATAGAAAATAACATCTGTATCACATTTTCTTAATGGTAATAAGGATGGAATACTTGATAAACACATAATTCAAAATTGTTATAACAACTTTATAATGTTTACTTTAAATCATGTTTACTTTAGTGTCCTATAATAAAAATCTATAATTAATAATTACATAAATATTGTCATACATTATAGAAATTAAAAATTAATATATACTTAGTAGTTTTAAAAATATGAAATAACCTTGCTCAGAATTGATACCATATTAATTGTCATAATTTCTTGGTGTAAGTATTTAAGTTAAAGCAGGTATATGTTTCTCTGACTTTATGATTTATGACGCACAATCACTACTTCTGCATCATAACCATTTGTAAATCTAGAAAAGATGTAGCAAAGCCCAAAGTAAAGTCCACCAGAAGCGATTGAGTTTCTTCTAAGACTAAATGCATACTTGTATAGTCTTCATAAATGATCACCAGCCACGTGATCACATGAAGTAGGGGATTTATCTCGTCAAGTTGCCGTGTACTAACTTTATTCCAGTAAGTTTTCTACGGCCTGGTATACCAAAGATAATTATTTAAATAATATATTGGTATTAAAGTGCCAATCAAAGAAAATAAGTTAGCTTGTGATCAGTTATGAAGGTTCTATACATAATCATTAATCCGGTAAAGATACCGATTTTGCCGTATGCTGCAAAAAAATCGATGAGGGCAGGCTGATTTTTTCGGAGCTGTTTGGGACTGTCTCTGGAGTACACGCTTGCAAGCATTTTAAAATGCTTTTATACATTATCTGATGTAACTAAAAACATTGTCGAACATTTTATGACCTACAACAAAGTTACAATGACACGTTGACCAACAAAAATTAATCAGGCAAAGTGGATTATCTACAACTTTTAATAAGGTCATTTTGTCGAAAAAACCTAAATAAGAAACAGGCCTATAGGGCCGAAAGCACAAGGCTTTTGAGTGTGATTTTTAAGTTTGGTATTCTGGACAGTCACCAAACAGCCCCAAAAAAACAGCTTGCCATCGTCGATTTTTTTGCAAAACCGATATCTTTACTAGACTAATATATTACTTTGTTATTCGCATACTATGTTAAATGATGTACATACTACATAGTACATTCTACATAGTTGTTACTGAACAAAATCCATTGCATGTCATCAAATGGAAAACTACTAAATATATACAGCTATTTTTCATCTATCAAGAATTGTGGTATAAAATACCGGAAACTATAATACTATAAGGACCAATGGTAACAGGAAAGTTCGTAGGACATAAATAGCTTTTATATCATTGGAAAAAAACAAAACAACTAAATAACAACATAAAAAACAAATAATAAATAAAAATTATTACTATTGCTCACCTCTTCAAACCTACCTAGTGAGTGGCGGAGCGTGAACTTTGTTCATGTAGGCCCAAATAGCGCCATAGGCGAAAATTTTAGATTTCTTAAGGTCAAACATCTTAAAAATGAAGTTCAGAAATTTCAGTGGATTATAGTCTTGAAATTATAAGTTTCGTAATTTTTTTTTAATAGAGGTTTTTCTAAAAATACAAATGTAATTTGGGACTGTAATGGCTGAGAGTATGTATGTGACTATTTCACATTTAAATATATATGGTAAATGTATTGTGTTCCAAAAACCCTTTTCAAATCAAAATTAACTTATTAAACCTAAGATTCATTCATTCACTTTTAATGTCAAACAATAAATTGGAAATTTACCAAAGGTAAACTATTGGCACAGTTCTAGTTTGCCTCAGTACTTGCTTTAATGATTCTGATGTGTTAAGTCCCCACACCTCTAAGGGAGCTCTACTCATACAAGCTATTCTGCAAAATTAAATTAATAGTAAAATGCTATTTCAAGGTTTACAAAATATTATAAGTGTACAGGAACGGTCATTTCAACAAAACTTACCTTCCACCAGAGATGGAATGCAGGAATTTCCAATAACTAGGCCGTAAGTTTGTCGGCTCCAAAATGGCGGCATGGAAAAGTATAGCTGTACTGAAGCAGTATAGAAATTCTGTAAAACCAGGTACTCTCGGGAAAACTCCTTTATCTATTCCTAAATTGTAGGTAATCTACAAAACAGACAAGAATAGCTTAATATTTAGTATTCTGTGATGTAGAGAAGTATTACTTTATAAAACATTTTGATTATCTTCTAAATCAGAAATAAGTATCTCAATTTTGATATGGGTCAGTGATTTACGAAAACGTTTGTAAATAGTAAATTCCACTCTTAAAACCCTGAAATACATGTTTCCTAATTTTATTCCTCCGTAAAAAAAATCAAAATTTTAACATACATACATTTACCCGGAAAAAAATATTTGTAAACATGTATCACCTACTGATTTGAAAGGATGGAAGGCTATTCGGGAGTAAACAAATAAAACATATATTTAAGAATTTTGAGAGTATAATTTATTATGTAGGCTTTTTTTCATAATTCACTAACAAATTGACCTTACAAGGTTTCTCTAACCTCATTTGTAGACACCCTGTATAATAAATAAAATTTAGACATGTATTATCCGGTATCAAGTAGGTACAGCTATGAGCAGCTGGTACAGTTATTTAATGTTTTTTTATAAGTGTTAGTGTATTATTTGCCGACGGCGATGATGAAATGATCAATTGATCATTAGATGATCATTAGGATGACGTAGGCCTGGCGGCATATGTTAGTTTTAATGTGGATTTTTAGATTTTGGAAGTGGGAATAGTATTAAAATACCACTGCTCATGACTGTACTTATTCTTCTTAACTGTTCTTCTTAAAACGTAATTTTATTAGTGCAAAATATAATAAGACAACTTCTAACCTGAGCAGCTTTCCACATGACATATAATGCTACGCTCGTATCTGGATACCTTGTAAAAGCAATTCCAGCAAGTAATCCAGCAGGTAAAGCATGGGATGGACTGTCACTTCCTGTCACCCTTCGCAAAATGCACAAAGAAGCCTAAAAATATGCATGTATTAAACAGTACTTGAGGGCATATTACAAACATACTCTAAACAAACCCGAATATGCCCCTAAAAACGAGGCTAAATTCAATAAATCTTTTCTAAAAAGAACCGTCTTCAAGATGCTCGGAGATTGAAATATCCTTTTCATATTAACCACTAATTTTAAAGATACTTGGATTGCTAATCCTATACCAAACATCTTACCAGCTCCCTAAAAATATTAATCATGATATTCTTGGAGTAAGTAAATAAGCCTGATTACATGTACCAGATAGTTCCATATATTTTGACAACTACCTACAGCATTTATTTTGAGAGATATGGAAAAAGTGTAGAGGGCAAAGTTGTGGATTTTTATGCATCCCATCTTTTGGTGAAGAAAAATTAAACAAAAGGTGATGTTTTGTTATGTGATGATCATGTTTTTTAAATGGATAGGTACATAAAAATCTACAACTTTTCCATCTACACTCTTTTCATATTCCTAAAAACAAAGGCTGTGGGTAGTTGTTAAATGGTGTTAGTTGTATACTGTGGGCCTAATTAAGCCCAGTTCAATTATCAGTCAGTTTTTCATTTCTTTAACCCCTTAATGGATGTGGCCGAATTAATTCGGGCAACCCAACATTGACAACAAAAAATTGCCCGAATATTTCCGTGCAAATATGTTGTTTCAAATTGAATAGCAATGTTTTAACTCGTTCGCTTCAACGGACGATCGATATATAATGTATCGTGATCTATCGATAGATTACGAGTATACTAGTCTATATTTGGAAATGATAACGTGCCAATCAAGATTCTTCTGCCCTGACTGCAATGTCGGCCTCTGTGTTACACCATGTTTACAACTTTATCATTATGTTTCTGATTTCTAAGTAGAAAATATTATCAAGTTTTTAGGTTTATTTTCATTTGTCCTTGATAATTTATATTAATGTTTCCATACTTTTTCCTTAATTAAAAAAATGTATCATATATGTATCTAAGTATGTATCATGTATTTCAAAACAATTTTTGAAATTCCAAAGTTATGATGGTAATATATAGAAAATACATTTCACTAAAAGGTAACAACCCCCTCTGAACTGCAGCACTGATATTAAAACTTTTAACAGAAGGGCCGAATTTGAAATGCCACGGCTATGATAAGTATATTCGAAATGAATTGAACTTACTAAAGAAATAAGTAACTTATTTACGATGATAGTGGGGTTCCAACTTAATTTGGCCCACAGTGTACTTCATTCAAATATACTTACTTGCATCGTATAATACAAGCAACTGAAAGGATGGGGACATGCGTTATGTCTATCACAGCACTTTATTTTGTATACTATCCTCTTATAAATACGTAACATTTGATTAACTATATGGAAAATTGCATTCTTTTGTTTTCTAGTCTGCCAACTGCCAGATCTATTTCTAGCGCCACCATTTGCGTTATTTTGTTCTTGCTGCCTATAAAAATGTCTGGCTTGACTTGATCTAATAATGTAGTCTTTTTCCTCATAAGGCCCCACAACAAACCTAAAAATGTTTAAGCTTAATTTATTATATGGGAAGGTCATAGACCATGCGTAACCATAAAATACAGCACAATTATACAATATGCAGAAGCAACATTATTAGTAAGTGCATGATATTTGATAAATATTTAAGTCTCCTAATCTCGTTTCTTATTTGAGATAATGCCTATTACTGCCCTCTTAACTGGGAAAATCTTAACTGGGAAAATCATAACTGTATAGGCTTTTACTCTGTAAAAAAATCTTAGTTTTCTTATTCCTACAAATGCTTCTTATTGTGTTACATTAAAGTCTTATGTTAGTCATATGGTTTTAAGAGCACAAAAATAAGACAGAAGCACTCTTTATTTCTGTGAGTGTTACTTGTCTTACTGTGTAAAAACCTACCTGGGTAGGTACATAATGCGTAAGTATCCCTTCTCTCCTACAGATGGCGCGGATATTCAATGCTTTTAAAGTGTGCTATCAAGTTTTTATATTATAGTTTTAAAAATACGTTAGTTTATGACTGGGTCCATAAACTATAATTTTTCCGGTTTATCCTTACATATCCATAACTGAAATATATATATCTGTATAACCTATGCAGAGAAAACTGTTTCCTAATGACATGTGGCGCCACCAATTTGACCGTTGCCAAAACTGCGAAATACGAGCAACTGCAAGTAGGTTTATGTTATTACTTTATAGATTATTGAAACGCATGCCTGATATCAATATGCAAGGAACATACAACGAGAACAACGTTACAAAACTAAGCGTGAGTCCTACTCGGTTAAATAAAGAACAATTTTCATTTATCCTTCGAAAATCGTGAAAGAACGTATATTTGAAATGTTCTCGAAGGTTTTCCAGCAACTTTCTGTGCACACTTAGCATGCAGACAATTGAGATGGCTTTTTTCCATGAATTTCAGTCATATCTTCACACATTTCTATCGTAGCTCTAATGTCCTCTAGTTCCTATAGTAATGTTGTGCCCAGCAATAATTACTTTATTTTTCATTTTTTATATTTTCTGTTTAATCTTTCTTGCCCCCCAGTAAAGGGCGTAGGCTGAAATCTAGATATATCTAATGAAACGTGTTTCCGCATTTTATAACTCTTACACATCTTATGGGCCGCTACACGTAGGTATACCCTCAACACAAAACCTCCTATATCAGCCACTGAACAAAAAATTTGTAGTTGACATTGCTATTTTTAAAAGCAATTTGCGCTATATGGGCATTTTTTCAAAAGTGATAATTGTTCTGGAGAATATAGACTACATTGACGTTGCAACTGCACTAGCAGCAATTTGTGAAATTAGAATAATTATGATGACTGTGCATATATATATAATTACGTAGAAGGTTGTAATAATTCCATATATCACTTGAAGGACATTCACTAATCATCAACCATCAACTTCATTTAAACATTACAACGTAGATAATTGATTGTGATATTTGGATTTATATGCTCTTCCACAAAGTGTATTCTTGTGTAGCTTATATTGTGTGGTAATATAATTGCAAAAATATGTTCCAACACTAGACATAGTATTTTACATATATGCCATGCATGTTCTCCTCCTACTATATACCTTAATAATTTAACAAAATTCTGTTAATCTTAAAAAAAATTACCATACCATTATTTCTTTCTTGTGAAGATTTGTATAATATAGTGTATACTCTTTATAACGTCGTTCCTTATAATGAAAAACTACCTATAACATAAAAATTTCAACAATTTGGTTGGTTTCCCTCAAAATTCATACATTAATACAGTCTTTATAGCCCAACAGCCATTCTCTATTACGAAGAAATATGTTCATATCTAGAACTCAGCAAATATTTACAGGCGTATTTAACAGTGTAATTGATTTTATAATCAGCTTACAAAAGATTCCGACTAAATCGTTGCGGTGCCAAAATTTGTAAGAGAGACACCTTCAGTCGTAAATAGCCGCCTTGCTTTTGTTATTGGTCATGTAATTGTCTCGAACACGTGTGCCATGACTCATGGTTTACATTGTCTCTACGAAATTTTGGACAAAAAACGCCAGGCAAAGTTAACAGACTACATGTGTTTGGAATAATTTAATTAGGTAGGTACCTAGTGAATTAAATAAAATTAATAATTATTGTAATTGATGACATTTGGTTATTTTTCTTTCTTCTCTCCATATAACGAAAACTCTTTATAACGAAAAAAAATGCTCGGTCCCTTGAGATACTTTATAAAGAGTTTACACTGTATTTGTAGAAGAAAAGTAACAAGCTGGGTTTATTCAAAGTTACACCTATATGTTGTTCGTTCTTACGTAATATATTTGAGGGACTATTATTACTAGAAGGTAATAAGGCCCAATATTGCATGATAGAGCTAGTTGTATTAATTTATATTTTTTAATAATGAAATAAAATACGTAGGTATGCAGCCATAAGTTACAGTAATATGCACCACCAAGTATGTTTTTTAGGTGTCCATTTTTTGCAAGTGGATATGGTAAATAGTTTCATATTATAGTAGTGGATCTAAATTTGCCAATACAATGTAAAACAATGTACCTATTCTGAAAATTCGGAATATCGATGGAATAAAGGTGAACATTTCAACTGGTACGGAATTAAAAAATCATAACTCAGTCATAACTCAAAATCATAACTCGCAAACTATTAAACAGATTTCAAAAATGATCAACTTTGTTGCATCTATAAATTTTTAAAAATAAAAAGTTTGTGGCATGCTTTAAATACCAGTATTATTATCGAAATCGCTAGTTAATTATTATAAAAAAAATCAAGTAATAATATTTGGCAACAATATAAATAGCATAAAAGAGACCCATGTTGGTGCTTTCAATGAAAAAAAAAAAAGAATGTTGATACGTCAATTACTTTAAAAATATAACGATGTAAATATCAAAAAACACAAATTTTGGAAATGTCAATGTTTGATATTTTTCGCGATAAAGAAGTAGGTATATAATAAATAAATTTATAAATCAAATATAAAAATGTCGTAAATAATGTCCATAAAAATGCCAAATAAAAATAAAAATGCCCATAAAAAAATGCAAATCGCCTTTTTCTGTGTAGAAGTTCACAATTAAAACTATAGGGTCCAATTGAGATCCACGAAAATACTTTTATTTCTCGTTAATTTTGCTTCACATAAAATAATTCTGTACCAACTATGTGGTTTTGCCACCTATTGTCATGGGTGCTATATTCTCTCTGGGTAGCTATACATCTCTCTTTAATTATTACTCTGCATTTAATTTATTTACAATAAATAAAATAATGAAATATCTTCGTCTTTTACCTTATCAATAAAATAACGAAACATTTATTGTTAAATAATTCAACTTTATCATTTACACTAACCATATAACACCACCGGCGGTTACTTGATCTTTATCATCCAAATAAGTAAAATAAGTACAAATATTTAAATCCAAAACATGGCATATCTTTACGAAGGTATGAGCTATATTATTTCCAAATTTTAGGAATATGATTTGGTTCCGGAATAATGTGTTTATCATTTTAGTTATTGACACCGAAAAACGCGGCAAAATATGGGGGTTTTATTGATATATCTTACAAAATCTCCAAAATAGCTCTATAAAAAAAATTATACATTGCAACAGCAAAGTGTTCAACAACTTGCTGTAAAAATTGCAGAACATTTGGCCCCTTAGTTAAGAAATATGAAGTTTCAAAGGCAGGGACGGCTCTATACTTTTTACTTTGTAGTCATAATTATGCGAATATTTTAAAATAAAAATAATTCCTATCGATTCATTAATTGCATATTGTATAATATTAGGCAAGCCAGCGTACCTTAGAACACGAAACATTGAGTCCGATTTACTATCCGAATTCTTGTGGTGTCCACCTTTGAAGTACATGAGGAGTAATGCCATACTAATGCTATAAATTGCAACGTCTCCATATTTAATGTTGTGCACCAAATTCCTAGATTTGGCCATATTCCAAACCGTCTCGGTTGCTACATTACTGACATATAAACATAGTAACGTTCTCCGACTAGGCCTTTCGATCAGAATTGAAAATACACTGGCCAAAAAGGCTGGTATTGCAGACACTGTCAAAATATTAAAGTGACCTAGTAGTCTCCTGCAAGAAAGAACAGTACTTAAGTCTTAATATCGGTCTTAATAATAAAGTGTTCATTTTAAATAGAAGACAAAGAATTCAGTTAATAGACAAAAATATTGTAATACCGCAAAAATTCTCATAGCGCTGAAAATTGGTACAGGTACTAAATACACCATTACAAATGAAATATCAAAAGTCCCCACCGATCCTAGTTCTGCCAAAAAATTTTTTCAAGGTCTAAGGTCAGCCAAAAGTTGCAGATCATCTAATTGTCTAAAAAAAATTCAGATACTTTTTTCGAATGAATCGCGCATTCCTGAAATATCGCGGTCCCAAAAGTTGGAAAAATCATATTCTGCATAATATCATAGTGTAAATAAAAATAGTATAATATTGTGTTTACTGATATTGTGAATCAGTAAAATGAGACAAATGATGCTAAAAAAATCCTAGTGAGCCTAAATTTTGCTTACACCTCTATTTTAACTTGGAAAGCAAAGTCAAAAAAGCCCATCAATATCACGCTTGGTTTTTAGTTATTTGAGATCAATGGTCACAAATTGCGGGTGCAGAGAAGTTGGACTGTCCTATTCAAGACTTTGTGGCCATTATCACGGTCAACCGTGTATCAACGCAAATGTTGATAGCACTACCGAAGAATATGTATTCAGGATGAAGATTATAATGAGTTTGATCCCGTTGACCCCTCAACACAAAATATAATAGAAGGAAAAGAAAATGTTGGGGAAGAAAGTGACCACGAGATAGAAGAGAAGGAAGAGATATTTGAGGGCTCAGACCACGAGAACCTGGAGGGGCGAAAACGATTAGAGCTTACGGAAGAGGATGTAGGATGAGAAGTGGAGAGGGGACAGAGAATGAGCTCTAGAAGTCACTAAAACAAGCAAAATCATGGATTAGGCCTACTGGGGAAGCCATCTAAAAAAACGTGCCTTGCGTTACCTATGAGGTGTGATGCATCGCCCGCTACAATATATTTTCCTGGCGCATAGTGTGAAAACGTTTGTTTTAACGTATAATATGTATATTACATTTTTTTCTACGTTCATGCAAAAAAACAACATTTTATTGAACTATATATAGTGCAAAAACTGGTTCTTTATTGCACTAGTGCAACAAAATTTGTATTGCACTTATCTGTCATTATACTAGTATTTTGACATAAATATCATGACATGTCACCTAATGTCATGACATTAATGCCACCTAAAGTAAACATTTTTTGGTTTTTGCATTAACGTAGAAACAATATTTTATGTAACTCGTACAAAGCATTTATTGCACTAAAAAGATTTACTTTTTGCACTTGTTGTATAAAGAACTATTTAAGAGCACTTTTTAATATTTATTTTCTATAATACACAAAAAAGTCATTGGACATACAGGTAGCAGCATATTAGAGAAAAACCAATTTATGTGACATTTGACCTTGAATAACTTGAAACGCCAGCAAGATAAAGGTGGTGACTTTTGACATTAGTAGGTAATATAAGGTAAGTATATGCAAAATGTCTGGCAAAATATGCAAAATGGATTTTTTTTAGTACATGAGTCCTTATGGACCTGGTCCACTGTACCAATTATCAGCTCATAGGCGCATATTTTTCCTGAGAAATGTCTATTTTGACTAGGCTAAAAGTATATTTGCCATGAATATTACAATAACTTTATTAATACTTACGTAATAAATCTCTAATGAAATCTAATGCCAACTATAATAATATTTATTTAGAGATAATTTTAATTTAATTTTAGTTTAAACCCACCAGGATCCGACAAAAATCAATCCAGTGGTTATCATATATGAACATAAAAACATCTGTTTTCATAGAGAAAAAAAAATATTTCTACGTTCATGCAAAAAACAAAACTATTGAACTATATTTAATGCAAAAACTGGTTCTTTATTGCACTAGTGCAATAAAATTTTTATCGCAGGCATCTGTCATGCTACTAGTGTTTTGACATAAAGATCATGACATGTCACCTAATGTCATGTAATGCCACCTAAATTAAACATTTTTTGGTTTTTACATGAACGTAGAAAAAATATTGTATGCAATACAATCGTACAAAAAGTGCTTATTGCACTCGACGTGTTTATCGACAATAAACATTTAATTTTTGCACTTGTTGCATAAATAATAATTATTAACCATCAGTTTCAATCTCGCTTCTGATGTTAAACGAAACCTATAAAATTAGCGCTTACAAATAAAGTACAAATCTTACTTACCGTAGCGAACATAAAAATAATGAATATCCAAATCCTGTTCCACTGAGGAAAGCAGTCGATTGTATTATACCATAAACTGTCTTTTTAATATCATCTTTGGTTGGAATCCTTCCTTTCATTAAAAGTGTCAACTGAAATTAAAACCCCATCAAACTACCATGAAGTTAAGGGAGGGTCAAAAAAATCCAGTTTTAATACAGGCCTACAAAAAAAGCCTAGGGTTGGTGCCTAGGATTCTAGAAGTGAGTTTTAGCTATATTCAAGGCGCTGAATCTAAATATGAAATCAGTTTTTCTCTATCTGCTCTACTTTTTTAGATCAGCGTTTTTTTAACATGCAGTTCTGCACGAAATGTGCAGTTCCAATCCCATTTTGTGACGTTTTAAATTACATATACAAGGATTGGTTTCTGTATAATTGCCCTATTGTTAGTCTGCTCTCTAGTTAGTTCCAGGAAAAACGAAAGAATTGCAGTAGTTGTTTTGCTATATTTACATAAAGTTAGCAAAACAAGCAATATTTAAAAAAAAAAGGAACGGCAATGTTTTGTCTGTCACATGTAATTAACGGCAAAGTAGCGGCAAATTTCTAGCATGTTCCTTGCTGTTACTTTTTTTTAATTAACATCACTTTAGTGGCTTTGCTATCTTTATATATAGCAAAACATGCAATAAGTATTTGTTATACATAAAAAATGGCAATAACTTTTTGCTGTCACATTTAATTAACGGCAAATTCCTAGTATGTTCTTTGCTGATAAAATTATTTTTTTATAACAGTCGCGTCAGTTGTTTTTTTGTTTTGCTATCTTTATATAAAGTTAGCAAAACATATACAAAATTTTTAAAAAAATAAGGAAAGGCAAATTTTTTTTCTTGGGCATTTAATTAACGGCAAATTACCGGCAAAATTTCAACTGGATAATTTTTTTGATTCGAACCAGTTGTTTTGCTAACTTTATGTATATCAATTTAATATACCTACTTATTACACAGTGAAGCCAAAAGAGGCCTCCATATAACGTAATATCCTCCGGGAACGGGTAATACCCTCCACGTTCACAGGAATATTCTATTGAGTTTGCTTTATTTACATCTGATTAAAGTTTTCAAATGATGGCTCCGTTCAAATGATGGCTGTTTAATTTAAGATCGGCACAAATGTGAACGTATATCTTTTACTATTTTTTTACTGTACCTACGTGTTTTTGTATAAATATATTTAATTTTAAATAATTTGGCATATTTGGAGAAGGTGTCACACGATCCCGAATCGACACCAAAAACAGAAGAGTAAACAATGTATGTATATATGTATGTATATGGGTCGGAGTGTAGTGGAAGGTAGTGTTACACTCCCATTCCACCACAGCACTTAGACCTCATTAGGCCCTTTGTGCATTCCTCCTTTTTACTTGAGTACTTTTCTTCAAACCATCCTATTTATTACGGGTGGCGTGGTGGCAAAGTCTCTACAATTTGTATGTATGATAGTATGGTTCTGAGTTACCGAGATTAATTACTCTGGTCCTCATTACCATTTATCTGGGACCACGCGTCCGCGGCAGATGTGTTCGAGTGTTCCCAGGTCTCGGGCAGACGCCACAGTCCGGGCCCAAGCCTGCCTAGGTCACCCATCCAAGTGCCACCAACGCCCGCCCAGCATAACTTTGAAGATCTTACCGGTCATGTCTAAGCGGCTAGGCAGTCCCATTCAGTCACCTTAGTCTAAGAGGCGACAGGTAGGAGGTACCCTGGGTCTATTCTACAATTGTGGCCCCGAACCCAGAGGGGGAAAAGAGTAAACAATAGTTTTCATTTTGCAATAGATAATGCGCTACACAAATAGGATTTTGGACCAAAATATTAATAATAATTTTGCTTCTCACAAGTAGGTGGGTATATACAAATTATCGTTATGTCATATTTACTTATACTTATTCATTAACATTTCAGGCATGGCTTTAAAAATACATAACAAGCGTTTGATAAAGCAGCCCCCCCCCCCCATCTTAAAAACTAAAAAGTAATACCTACTACTGACCAAATATATCCTAAAATAAAGCATCGATGAGACACAAACTGCTGCCACTAAAGATCCAACACTAAATTTGATGCAGCCATCACTGAAACAGTGTATATCTTGACACTCGGTATAAATATAATCACCCAGAGATGGAAATTTGCTTAGTACTTGCATATTATAGAAAATATTATTTATATTAATTACATAACCACTCTGATTGATTGACAATGTCAATTCACGTTAGTACTATCAAATCTGACCCATGTTTACACCACTATAGCTTATTACATACACATACACATTTTGTAATGTAACAGTGTAACACAGATAGAAAAAGTTCGAATATCACGTCCTTGCCCATTACTCATAAAGCTAATAAGTGGAATGGGGTTTATTAAATTTTTATTGATATTATTAGTCTCTACGTAATAGGTATATGGGTGCCTCGGTGCAGTCGCAATTATATCAATTACATGTTCGGCTGTTAACGACTTGTGAGAATCGCTGCCAGGCAACCTGGAATGATAATCCCAGGGGGTCAAACATGTCAAATTTTCGTGTAAAACAATTCATAATGGTTGAAGACAGCATAAGTAAGCAGGGAAAAAACCGCCAGAAGAGTGGGTGGAAGATAAAAGGGCCGCCAGAAGGCGCCAATGATGAAAAAAATTGATATATTGGCATGACTATGTGCACTTCTGGAAATTTGTATATTTAATATTTAATTAAAATTGAAGTTACCTGCAAAACGCAGAAGACTAGTGTTGTTGCATACCGCAATAGATGGTACCAGAAATGCAAATGCAAGCCACGAGATTATGCGCTAAATATTTACGTAGCCCGCCGACGTGAATACGAGCGCTAGGGAGCACGAAAAGCCGGGCGCGCCGCTGGTAGAGATCGGATCATTCCGTGCATCGACAGTAGTAACAACTCTTCTTCAATTGCGCAATGATTCTACTTTGCATTCGGCGAGGGTCACTATTTATTGCATCAGCATAATTAGCTTTGACAGCTACTTCATTTTTTATCTTTGGTATTTGTCAATACGGATTTGTCAGTAGTTGTCAAATACTTAATTTTGCGTTTAGATTTGCACTTCGTCGTTAATTTAATTTCGTATATAATAAACAAGTCAGAATATTCATTTGAGTTCACATTTATAATCGTAGAGAGATTGTCGTTTGTTTACCTCCATTTTCAAACAAGAAAAAACCGCGTTTTATTTAAATAATTTTCTTAATCCGCCTGCCTGGCGGATTACTTTGCCATTTTAGTGAAAGCAAGCCACCTGCCATCGTTATTTGCAGCATAAGCCGTTGAAGGTAAGGTAAGAAATGTGCCCTTTTGAGAAGTTTATTTGTATCACAGCGGCATTCGAGCTCACGACCTAATCTCTCTGTTCCAGCCAATCAGGCCCAGCGACCTGTCCAAATTCGCTGGTGGCGCCCTTTAAATTGATAATTTACCTAAACTTTCTAATCTACCGAAGTATCATAATTAACTTAATTTTATAATTACTTTTATAACCTTATTAGTTCTGGCGATCTTGGAGATAGGGGCACAATTTTATGTTTTTCTTCGAAACCAAAAGGTCGTACGGAAACACTAATCTGGTGTCTGATACTGCTGGGGCGCATCGGTGCCCCCCCTTTTGCGTCGCCATTTTGAAAAGATATTTTCACACTCATTCGACTTGTAGGCCTCGCCTTCAGTATATTGCAGGTTGTGACGTCACAGCTCATTTTCGTTCGCTTCAATTTTACCGCTGCTTAGATCCTTCATACTCATCGCGCGGAATTAGAAATCTTGTTTTTTTTGTTTAGTACACGTTTTATTACAACGTTACGCTGTTTTTTAGTATTATTTTAATTTTTCAAATTTAAGTCATGTTCCCTATTGCGCTTTACTAAAAAAAAGATCTAAAAGGTTGCCTAATCACTCATAAATGCTAACACTCCCCTTAGCATTTATCTAATTTTTTTTTAATAAAGCGCATTTGTAGGGAGCGAGTGCCAGGTAGGGAGCGAGTGCCAGGTGACGTCATGCGCTCTCATACGGTGAATTAAAATAAATATGTAAATTGTAGTATCAAAAAATATATATCAAATTTTTGTACTGTGAAATGCGATATTTTTGGGAATATTACTGACATTAATTTGAGAAAAATTAAAACTTCCTAATTCTGGCTAAATACGTTGTTTTCTATCAGACACGATAGAATATTTCACATTTTATAATTTATCACTAGTTTATTTCTATAAACTATAGCAATAAATTGTTATTTATAACTGCTTTATCAAATTTTACTCTAAACTTAAACCCTTGAACTCGTTCGAACTCAACCTTTAAATTACATGATATTTATCTCCCGGTCAAATACAATCTAATCTTTGCGCGATGTAATAAAAAAGTAGGTATACATTGTACATTGATGAGAAAAATATTTTTTTAACATACCATATATCATGCTTAAGTTACTAATAAGATTTTATTGATCGTTCTTAATCAATATCAAATATGTACTATCAAATATACCTAATACATGCGGGTCTCACCAAAATTTGGCAGTATCCCTACAGTAGCGCTGTACAGGAGTTTAGAACTAAGTAGAAACCTTTGTAATGTCATTCTTGCGTTTTATGTTTACAGTAAATGGTTATAATACTCATCTGCATATATTACCATAAAACTAGTATTTTAGAGTTAATATTAAGCTTACAAGTACGTTTATAAGTTTATAACAATTTATCAAACATGGGTAGTAGGTATACCATGATATGAAAACTAGATATGAAAACTGTAGTTTTCAACTCAAACTAACATATGGCACCGTTTCAGTGGCTGCCTAAATAATATAAATATCAAGATCTGCGGGTATTACTATTATAGTATTTGTTATTATGTAACAAATTATTGTTTTTTTAATTACAATTAAGTATGCTTGATTACAGGGCAATAAAAAATATTCTTGAGAAAAGGGCACTTTGGAATTCAGAAATATCCTGTATTTCCCGAAGCCTCATCCGTATCTGTCATAAAAAATACAGGACAAGAATAATGATAATACCTACGTTTATTGTTGGTAATTTAAATTTTTTCAGTATCTATTGATATTTTTTTACAAATTGTTCACTATCAGCTTTGAGTTCATATTGCCCTAGAAACTAAAAATTATGAATGGCACAACAAATAAGAAAATGAAAAGAAAATGCTCGATATAAATATAATATAGTCAGACAATTTGAGCAATTACTAAAATAGCTTCTAAAAATCTAAGTAGTGTCACTAAAATAGTATCAGATATGCATGACGTTGTCTGAAAAGGATTGATGTTGGCAGAACAATGGGAAAAGTACCTCATACCCAAGACGCCTCCAGCACAACGCAATAGGCTCTGGCAGACCGAGGACAGCCCTATCGAAGGTACAAAAGGGTAATGACATGTACCTACATGAAGAATTTAACAAGATTACCTTTACTTTACTATTAAGTACAATATACCTATCTCTAGTAGTGTGATTAAATACAGTGGCGAAGAGTTGAAAGTAAACCAACTACGTACCATGATTGTGTGTTCTTATATGTCTCTTATCGCTATTACAGAAACATTCCTATATATTAAAAATAAAAGAATATATACAAACCACATATACAGTTCCATAGACTCTTAAAGAATCAAACATGCAATACAAGTATAATCCACAAATCCCTTGTAAACAACTATTAGTCCACGGATGAACATAATCCACACAGGTAGTCGGAATGGTTGAAGTAACTGGAACTATTTTACTGAATGTTTGAGACATATTCGACACACCAGGAGATAGTAAATATTAACTGCACAATTATTTTTGTTGTTTAAAGTTTAAATACTTATGATGGAGTAAACATATTCAAGTACTATGTGTTGGTTTAAAATGTCAAGGCAAAATATGTTTCAAACAGTTTATAAATTAAAGGACGTAGGTAGATGTCACAAAACAACAATTTAATGGTAACCTAACTGAACTGACAGCACAGACCATACTGACAGCAACTCAGCAACTGAACTGACAGCTGTCAGTTGTCAGTCTGACAGCAAACGCCATTAAAAGTCATGGAATCCTCGAGTTTCTTCGGCTACAGTCGAGAAAGAGTCTGCCGGCCGCGGCAGACTCGGAATTTTTGAAATGTTAAGAGTGTTTCTGGAGTGTTTTCAGTTTTCGTAATGCACGATACGATATCGCTACCATTAGGAGGACACAATATCGGGGCACGCAAAATGTATATGGAAACATGTGGCACGTTTTCACACTCATATGTTCATACTGCCCGGTAACGGCAACGACATCGTCCACGGTACACGACACACCGTGGGATGAAGTGCTCCCCGTTAGCTTTCGGACGACAATATGTTTATTTACTGATGTATGATCACGTAAACAGTAGTAAAGTACCTACGATTGTGAAAAAAGTGTTTTCCACTATAGAAATATGGCATTTAAATATGACGTATGTTTGAGCAGGTTAATTTTGTAATATTCTGATATGTTGGATGTCGTTACTGTCCGACGACAATGGTATCGTATCGTATCGTGCAATGTGGAAGCGGCATACTTAAAAGATACGTACACATGGCATAAGGTCTGCCATGAAGGACCAGTTTTGTCCCCATTTGTCACAGGCTCTGTCACTCAACCTGCCACTGACTGGTAATAAAAATAAAGATGCGTGCCATATGTAGCATATATACGGTCTGCTCTCTGCTCTGCCAAAGAGGACCAGTTGGATAGAAATACGTGTACGAGTCCGACAGCTATAAGGATGTAAGAATAAGCCATAGATTAAGGAATGAATGGGCACTGTCAGCGATGCGCTAAGATGTGGACACGCCACGCCCCTACAGAAGCAGGGCAGATATTCTTTGATGACGTAAGTGGCTCATTCGTGTTCTACATGATGTTCTACAATCCTTGCCGCAGCCCTTTATAGTTGTGCTTCATATAGAGTTTAAATGATCTATGGACAAAAGATTGTTGTCATGTCTGTGGTCACGTGTTCCATGTGTTGTGTTTTGTGGCGTCTTCTGACATTTGTTTATCTATGACATTTGTCAACCTCTATATTTGTGAAGTTGTATAAATATAAAAACATTTTTTGAAATTTTATTTTTATTTCTGTTATTACAGATATATAAATGCAAGTGAAAAATTATACAAGTGACTGTAAGAAATGGAGGGGAAATTATTGGATTCCGAAACTTGGAAATTAGAAGCACAAGCCGTAATAAGTGATATAAAAGACCATGTGAAAGACATAAAAATATCGGGACAAATCGAGAGTGAAAACCGATCCATCTACTTAAATTTGACTACATTAGAAAATACGAATTTTTGCATTCAATTATCAGCACAAGGGTTCAGAATTGTAGGTAATAAATGTGACACAGTTGATATTGTGAGTGAAGAGTATTTTGAAACTCTGTACAGCCTTTTAAATAGTATTAGCCCGAAATATATAGACTCATTTGCTAATTCGTTGATTAGCAAACTGCACAGTTCATAGTTGTTCAACCTAAATATAATCATAATACAATTATAGTTTATAGTATAATGTGTTAAATAAAATAGTTTCTGTAGAATTTTAATTTTTGCTGTTAGAGAATTATTTAATCTAATGGTGGCTGCACTGTTGACCTCATCCCCACTAAAATATTGGAAATCGGAATTCCATTTCCTACTTCACATTAGTTCCAAACAATGAGTTAGTGACAATAGTGACATATTTTTGACGTTCAGTGTTACGGTAGACGATGATGTTAACAAATAAATTATGTGGACCAGTAACAAATAGCCTGTGTTATAAATGAAATGTCATTTCTGATAGTGTGTAGCAAAATTTACTCTTAGTTTTGTGCTGGATTGATCTGTATTACATAAAGTTCATTGTTGGACAGCAGTAAAATGGGAAGAGCTAATTAGGTAAGAACAATACCTATTACAATTAGGTATTAAATTTACCTTTATAAATATTTCGTCTACCTGCGGTTTTTAGGTACTAATTTTTTGTGTTAATGTTTCTTTTATTGATAGGTGTGTTTAGTTCAATCTGAAAATTTAAATAGCCTGGTGTGTAACGTAATTTTTTTACTCAGTAAGTGACCGGATTTTTTAAATAAATTAAAGATACCTCACATCGGTCTTTAAGTTTCGTTACAAGTTACAACGTAAATAGTTTTTTTGAACAAGCCTTGTCTACACTGCTAGTGAATGTTCATATCTATACCTATAATAGTAGATAGGTATTTTTTGTTCATGTCAGGTATGTACCTACTTAAGTCCCTCCTAAAGTCCTAAAGTTACTAACTACATAGTTATAGGAAGGTAACTACGGTTTATTTTAGTTATGTTATTGGGCTAGTTAGTAATATCACAAAAACGTGTGTAAGTAGGTACATAAAGTACATATAGGCAATGATTATATGTGAATATGTCTCTGATATAGGTAATATTTTTATCCTATTTAGATGTCGTCACAGATATAAAAATCCTATCTCTATGAGTAGGTATGTCATTGCACCTAATGCTTGAAACGGGTTATTAATTATTAAGCTGTATAAGGGCCACTTACCTATCCTAAAAATGATAATCATATATTTCAAAATCATGTAGAAATCTTTAGACGCTACCTAGGCATTTAATAGACAATAGAGTACTAGTATAGTAAATTTAACGATAGAAAATTTATTTCGATATTTCACATTCTATTTTTAGTAACATATTTTTTCTGCAAAATTATGTTGGCAATTGATAGACTAATAGATTATCTTGAGGAATAATGCATTTTCGTTTATTAATTTTTATGGGTTGGTGTTGATGACAAAAATATTGCTGTCAAATCAGATTTTCTATCGTTAAATCAAGTTTAGCAGTACTTAGCCACAGCACAGTAATACAGCGCCATGCTGTGTAATGCAGTGACGTCACACTTGTCAAAATAAGGTGTTATGGGTCCGGTAAATGTAATTTCTCGTTATTTCTTCACTAGAATACTAGAAAACAACGCATGCGGTATATTATGACACAATAATTGTGTAAAATATTCGCATAAAGTTATTTTCTGTCAAAACCACGGCTCAAAATTTCGAAGTTGCCCCCTAGCAAGCCCCCTATCACTTTTTGACAGGTTGTGACGTCGCTGCAAGTACTCTCGTCGCGTCACGGAAGTGATGAAAGGTGGGTTTTGTTCATACCTATACTATTTCCTGTCCTATTTCTTAAAACAATTGAAACCCCAAAATTCTATGGCAACATAGGGGAAGAGTGGAGATTTAGGTACTAGGTGATCCATAATAATCAACGCAGGGGTGGTTTTTTGAAGACGTTCACATACCTATCTATATGATCACAACTTACCCTATTAATTACGCTACATTTCCGACAAATCCCTGCTAATATGGTCAGAAATATCTATTTCGAGACCTATTTACATATCATAGGTAAATCTAGGTGTTATAATTATCTACATCTCTTGTCCATATATATATATATATATATATATATATATATATATATATATATATATATATATATATATATATATATATATATATATATATATATATATATATATATATATATATATATATATATATATATATATATATATATATTTAAAATATATATAAACATATAAGTATAAATTAGACTTTTACGCTGTTACACATGGTACCAATATTATTTACTGAAACTCTGGCTAAAAGTAAACGAATCTAGTAATTAACCTTGCATTTTGCGATAAAAAATCCTATAACACAATTAAAAACCCTATTAACATCGATGTAGGTAATTTGTGTGTATACCTACATAGAACTTAGATTATAGTGTTTTGTGGGTATATCCACATAGAAAATTACTCGGAAAGTTATGTTTACAACCTTTGTTAAATAAAATTATTGTACCTAAAGCATTGTAAGCGAAAACGCGAGTAGAGCCTGTTCGTCATAAAATTTTAAACTCGAAATTTCTTATATTTGGCCATTGTAAAACTGACTTGAACATTTGAGGTTTAGTGTGAGTCATAGATTAATATATTATTGTGTGAGTACCTAGTGTATAATCAACGGTCTAGCTGAGAAACACGATGGCAACTAATCAAACAGCTACATATATGTTTTACTCAACGCGTTAAATATACGTACTACAAAACTTACGTGTACGTAATTAAAATAACAAAACTGTAATATGAAACACGTCAAATAATCAACAGAAATTAACAATCTGTCAAGTGCGAGGTCAAGTGTCATGAGAATTCATTTGAAAGGAAATAACAAAATTAATATGAAACACGTAAAATAATCAACATGAATTAACAATATTGTGTCAAGTGCGAGGTCAAGTGTCATAAAACGTCATCTGAAAGGATCAGAACGAAATAGGAAAAAATCGTTTACACTGCTCGCCACTGTATATACTGTATAACTATACCTACGATGTGCCACGTTTAAAAAATGTGTCATCAAAAGGACAGGGGGATGTACCATGGTCCATGATCCGGTTACACTCGGTATAATAATATGTATATTTCCATATATTCGTATACCTAAATGACCAAGGTTAATGTGCGCTTTAATTACATTCGCATGTAATAACATTAATTATTCCTATAGTACAAAGTACTACCGGCGAGCTCATACAATCTGTACTACTAAAGTTTACTAGTAAACTTTGGTTCTACATAATATATACCTACCATTACATCGAAACCCAGCACCAATCAAACGAATCGCGGACGGCTCGTTCCGATCCACCGGAAGTCGGTTTTTGAAACGAACACAAGCGCCGGTTACACATACGGTTTTTCCGCCGTGGCAATTTACCGGCGCCGCCGTTCCGACAGTAACCCACTGAAGCAAATTGTATTTACCGTTGGCGACAGCAATGCAACCGCCGACTGCCACTGCATCCGACGGTAGTTTCACCGTCGCCGTCCAAGTATGTGACCAAATAATGTACGCTAACACACAGCCGCTTTGACAGCGCTTTTTTTCCGTTTAATGTGGGCTCCAATTTAGGTACTATTTACTTGAATGGGCTACTGTTGGAACGGCCAATTGCTGTTGGAAGGTAAATTGTCTGCGGTGGAAAAATCCGCCGTGTGTGTAACCGGCGTGCCGCCTTGTGTGTAAACGCTAGATTTCTGTGAGCGGCGACAGTCAATTGACCACGGCGGAAAAACCCGTCGTGTGTGTAACCGGCGGAAGAGGTTCTCAGTTGCAATTGGGACGCCTTCTCTGTGTTTCGAAAGTTTATACTTTATACATCCTTACAAACTACTTGCGACCATGCCAAGCCGGACAGAAGAAAATGCATTGCAGTTAATTGAAGTTTGTAATTTGTATGTATTACTTTCGGTCCTCTTTTATTTAGCAAGCCCTCAATATCTGGGGACATCCCCGTAAAATTTATGTACTGTCCACTAATCTGCTGGGACTTGAGATCTAAAAAGTAGCTCGGATCCAGTCCGTTTTTTATAGATTACAGTACGCCACTATCTTCGGTTTTTTAAAAGTGTATTTGCTATTGGCGCCTCCGGCAAAAACTGAAGCTAAAATTTCCACTTGCGAGTGGTATCTACCACTAATCTGTGATTCCTGTTGAATGCTCGTGAAACAGGTCGGCAGTTCAGAGAATTACGTATTCGTTCCATGTCTCAACTGACGAGCATAATCGTTACAGGCTCGGCTCGCCTAATGTATACGCACCTTAAGTGCCTCCAACGTTTGCCTAATTTAATCGTTTTAAATTATGTGTGTAAATTGTTTTAAATTATCAATATGCCTGTAATAGATAGGTGTTTCGTGGATATTTATTTTAATTGCTTTAAAGATGCTATTAAAAACATTATTTCATTATTAAAATGTTCGTTTAAATGTGCCGGTAAAGTTCAATTCTGATTGCATAAGATAAGAACAATTTTCGCGTTCGACTTTATAAGGCAGAAGAGCTGTCAGATCTGCATTAAATTACACAAAGGAACGGATTGAAGGGAGAGGCAAATATGACGTAGAGTTAGTTATATGTGTCAAGGGTGTGTCTATTTCATGTTCCTCATGATTAGACACATGTGTTAGGTGAGGGAGAATAATAACGGTATGATACCAGTGCAATTTTTTATTAAGGGTGTGGGGACACCAATCTAATATACCTAATATTAGATTGGTGTCCGCCGAGCGATTGATGTCCGCATATGCAAATTCATACAATTCTATAAGGAATATGTAGCTTTTTTAATACTTTTATTAATAGCAGCTTGGGCGGGAAGTTATTGTTACAATTATATGTCATACGAGCGGTAGGCGATATTGACGAAGTTCTGAAGGGACACCTAAAATAAAATACTTTCTCTTTCTAAAACCCTGCCATAACTCGGAATTACATCAAAATCCGAGTTATAACACGAAATTTTAATAATCCGAGTCATGTCGGATTTTTTCTTCAAAATTCCTGCTTATAACACGAAATTTTAATAATCCGAGTCATGTCGGATTTTTTCTCAAATTTTACATAAAAATTTTGAGATCTAACATCTTAGCTTTTTTAAACTCCGTTATAATGCAGAATTATAAAATTCCGAGTTATATTAAATATTTATGTAAAATTCCGAGATCTCAAACTTTTTCACTCCGAGTTCTAAGCCGGAATTTTGAAATAAAAATGTGTTATAATCGGAATTTTAATTCTGCATTTAATTTTAATTCTGCAATTTTTAATTCTGCATTGTAACTCGGAAATAAAAAAATACGAGTTATGTTGGAATGTTATTTCAAAATTTATATCAAATTATAAATATTTATATAAAAATCCGACAACTCGGATTTTTAAAATTCTTTTTATAACTCGGAATTTTACGTCAGAATTCCAAAGTCAGATTACTCGGAGTAAATTTTGTTGAGATATCTGCATTTTACATAAAAATTTTATATACCGATTGTAATTTTAAAGTTCCCAGTTATAACTCGGAATTTTAAAATTCTGCGTTATAACGGAGTTTAAAAAATCCGAGATGTTGGAATTTTATTACATTATTTCAAAATATTTTAATAAAATTCTGACTCATAACTCAGATTTTTAAAATTCAGTGTTATAACTCGGAATTTTACATAAAAATTTGAGATATTGCAATTTTAAAATTCAGAGTTATAACTCTGCTCGCTTTTTATTTCTACGAGTAGGTACCTACTTATGGGTAGGTCCGGTCCACAGAGATTCGGAGGAAAAATAATTTCAACGAATGGTCCGGTGATGTGGCCTCCAAGGTCACCTGATTTAACACCCCTTGATTTCTTTGTTTGTGGTCATTTAAAAAACATTATCTATGCAACGCCGTTACAACCCGTGAAAACCTGGACCTACGGGTAATTATGGGCAATTAATAGCAAACGGCGCAACAATTGGCGAACGTTCTTTGAGATACAGCTACCAAAGCCACTTTAGTAACCTCTCAACATCTTGATTAGAACAAAATTGTATTTAACCAGTTCCATTTGAAAGTGGGGTTTGCCCCAAAAACCATTCGGATGAACTTTATTTGTTAATAAATCACGTAAATTAGTATTTTTGACGGGATTTCGAGCATTACACGGGTCAATTATTGGAACAAATCGGAACCGTCATGGCACACTTAAATGGAAAATTAAAAATTAAATTTAAAAAAAGATATTGACGTCATAATATCAAATATGACAATTATGTGGTACGTTGGATTCAGAAAATTAAATAGAATTAAAAAATAGAATAATATCTAAGTATACAGGGTGTTGCAATTTAAAAATCGAAAGTAGGTGTCACTTCCAGCGAAACCGGAAGTAAAAAAAATTACTTGGATGTCAAAAGTGCCGCTTATTAATGTATAGAATATCCCAAATTTAAATCAATTATCCTCAAAACTAAAGGAGAAAAGCGGGATGTACTATGATCCTGTTACACCCGGTATATCCATGCACATTCTCTTTATTTTAAGATAGTTGACTTACTAAGAATTGTTTTGGGGTGGGAGCTGAGCCAAAAATGCACGAGAACTTGCCCGATTGCGGAGTAACCGATTCATTACTTTTTTATTTTTTCAAAATTTTTATTTTCAAATAATTTACAGTCATCTTCCAATAATAGGTAGGTAGTAAATTACTTCGAGTTAATGCATGACGTGGTTTTGTTTCTTCGAAGGGGCTGCCATGGCATAGATAGTCATTTTGGACAGCGAAATTAATTCCGTGAAATATGGAATAGTGACTATTGCGTTACATAACGTGTGGTGAATAATAGTCATCCCGTTCAAATTAAACGTTGCATTTTTATCTTGGCGTTTCAATTCGATCTGCGACAGTTGTGGAAGTGGTTACGAGGCGTATAAACAACTTTTTCCTCGCGTTGTTATTTCGAGGTTATCATAATCGTGTTTGTGGATTTCCTACATCGTTTGATATGCTTTGTTTTATTTGTTTAACAGTCGAAGGATTGATTCGGTACCAAGCACAACTTTCGTAGACTGGCGCGCAGTTGCAAAACAAATGGGAATATCGGAATCAAGAGTTCAATGTGATCGGCAAAGGCATTATAAGGATAATTATAACCGCGCATTTCTAAGTGGAGTAATAACTAATTTTACATGAGTGATCATTTAGGTTTATGTACTTGTGACAATATATCCATTTTGTGTTCATTTGTGCCCGGAATTGGTCGAAATGGTTCACTTGACGATGTGGAGTTTGTGGAGGTTGGTAACTCTATTTGTCGCGATTTAAAAAAACTGTCAAGATATGTTAGGTTATGTTGAATGATGAGGATCTAAAGTTGTACTGTTCCATTTAATTTAGTTAAGTTATTGGTGGAAACAAATGGGGGTAAGCTGCAATAAATTGTATCGTCTCTTTTTGATGTTTTTAGCGAGCTGCTAAATTTGCACGGTTAGAGTCCGGATTTATCAACACAGTCCGGTCAGAATATGGTTTTTCTATCTATCATGATACAAAGACAAGTCAGCGCGCAGGTAATGTGACGTCAGGTGAGGTGCAGGTGCGTGAGGTGTCGTTTTTTTGTTAAGCTATAACTAAATGGGACAGTCAACATCATTTAGAGCATAGTTTTGGCCATTCATCATGTAAGTTCCAACTTTTTTAGTAGGGACGAATTTTACAAATTAACTTTTTCCTTGCCCGCGAAATAATTTAAAAAACACGTTTTTTAAAACATACATTGTGCTATTAATTCAACGGCTCGGGATATAACCATGAAATTTTGGCTACTTATCGAAGACATTGCAGTGCTTCCGATGACAAAAATTATGTTTTTAAAATATGACACGTTTTTGAAAAAATAGCCTTAAAATCGCTACTAGCATATCTGTGCACGGAAAACGTCACCCTGCGGAGAGGTATGGTAATTATGAAGAATTTATATTTGAATATATCGAATGAAATGTAGACAAAACCATGAAAAAGTTTTAAAAAAAATCAGCACGCCGTGACTTATGGTTTTCGAGAAATCGAATTATCAATGCATTGCATTTTTGTACCGAAAGAAGTGCGATCAAAGAACAAAATAATGCATTTGGAACACTATACCTGAATTTTAAATTACCACATCAGACGTAGGTATCACATAAATATAGTATATCTACTAGTATCTAGATATCATTCTTTAAATTTATTTTATCCACTCTTTTGCACAGTCACCCATTGTTTTGACAACTCTTCAATCTTGGGGAAGCAAAAGTATTTGAGATTACTTCCTTTAGTGTTTCGACTATAATTACAACACCTCCCGAAAGCACAGGTTGGCATTATTTAAAGAAATGTAGCACATATAATAATAATACTCACACGTATCCACCTCTGTATATACCTACACAACACGCAAAATCTTGTCAATTGTCAATTTCAATTTCAAAACGGTAGATGGGTATTTACTCTCAACTGTGTAAAAATCGCGCCTAAAATCATGTTGCAGAGAAATACGTCATGTGAGATGCATGCGCACGACGACCAATTTTGGTTCGGCAACCGGACATACCATTGTGTTTGTATCATGCTATCTATCCACTCCCCATTCGGTCAGTGTTATTAATTGTGTGCGTAAGTCTTTGAGAGTATCCAGATACTTTTGTATCCGCGTCCGCTAAATTGTAATCGGATACTGGATACTTTAAAATTTATGACGGATACAGATAAATGAAACTTATATTCCTGGGAGTATTCGAATACAAGTTCAGGATACAAAATATATACGCGGATATTGTATCCATATGCCTAAGTACCTACTCGGATACAACCCAGCTCTGAAGTGTTACTGTGTGACCGAGTTATTTACAAAAATACGTAAAAATTGCTTTAAATATGTCATCCTTGCCGAGTTGGTATTAAATTGTAAATATTACCTACGTATTATTTGATTTAATCATAAATATGTATTGATATCTAAAGCGATATTTTATTAGTTAGATACATCCTAACCGAGATTTCTTCTCATACAGGCGAAAAATCGAAAGCCTATTTTAAAAATAGCTATATTCTATTTTTAAACCCCGTATACTTATGTATTTGTAATCTGGGCATATATTATGAGTTGTTTATGTCAACGTTTATGTTTAATACGATTCTTATTATAGTGTCAAGTAGAACCCATTAAATTTTATTATGCGTGAGATAAATAAACGCATTTAAATAACAAAATTAATATAATGAATTACTTAATAGAATATCGACTCATCGACTCTATAATACATGTTACTCTTTCGCTTATGTTATCAATCTAGACCGTAAGGCAATTGCATAATTTAAATAATGTTGGCACAGACATAAATATATTTATGTCCATACCACATGCCTCATAAATAAAGTGGAACCAGTAAAAATGGCTCACCCATCGTACAAGACGGTTTAGGGAGTTTTAGAAGATATTGGCAAGGATCATTTATTTGTAGTGGCAGCATTAGCAGCCGTTCTGTTTACTTACTTAGTGCATAGTGCGATAACACAAGTGGGAAAAAAAGAAATTATGTATGTTAATGTATTCAATAATGTATTTTCACATTTATTTATTATATTTTTTTGCATATGTAAATTCTGTATTTTGTAAGTCATTGTTATTAATATAATCATATTTATAAATTACTTCAGAAATTATATCTTCCTTGTTGCACATAGACATATCTTTCGACACCTTGAGACTTATATAAAAACAGGTATTAGAATAAGTAGGTAATAACGTATGTTCTCATACCTTTAATATTTAAATCCTAAATAATATGTATTAACTATTTATAATATTTAACTATTTATAATATTTAACTATTTATAATATTATAATATTTATTAAAAAGTGTATACAACCTAATAAAAATCATTACCAACATAACCCCTGAACTCTCCCTCGTCCAAACATTCCCTCGTCTTCACATGGGAATGCCACTTTTTGGGCTTGGTCTTGATCAGCATTTTACTTTATTTATGAGGTCTTTGGTTTATACAAATATATATTCTTATAGCCATTATCTTATTTTAAAAACTGTCTTCTAAATTTTATCATTTGCAGAGGAAATTGAATCTTTCAATTTATTCTTTAGACTAAGAAGACTATTACTAAGAATATACTAAGAGTGGATATTTCCATAATATTCGCCTTTGTAATTAGCTTGTCAATAAATTAGAAGTAATTTTGTGAAAACGTGTTATTAGCTTTGTTTTTCCTATTTTGATAAATTAATTATTAGGTTTTTGTACTATAATATTCACAAAGTAGGTACCAATAGATATAACGATACAGAGAACTATTGTTTGTATCGATCGGGACGAACGTCTCACGTCGCGTCTTGATAACGCCTTGAGTATTGTAATAGTTACTTGTATATATACCGACCAAGGACGTAAAGAGCCGTTTATGGCCCGCGTAAAGATAATAATCTACGCATATAGGACAGACAATTAATTATTGTGCATGAACATTTGAACGAGAACAAAATGATTCAACAACCGTTTTTTTCCTCATAAATTGATAGTTTTGGGTCAACATTAATAATATCTGATTTTCCGAAATGAACAAAGTGCATAATTTTACACGAATTAACGGGTGTTTTTAAATGCGACCGACTGAAGACCAGTCGGAGGTGTACAACAAACACGAATCCTTAGAATAGTATTAAATCGTTGTTTCCAGAAATTCCAACCATCTATTAATCTGTCATATTATGTACACTTTGGTCTGGCACTGTGCCATAAATAAATTGGCTTCTACGTTTAGTCAACACCTTGAAAATAACAAACTTCACGAACACAGTAATTGTAACTTCGATTTCTTTTGTTTCTCTGGACTCGCTGCTCACTGAAACACAAACGACATTTTCTTTTATAGATACTACTTTAAAAATATACACCAAAATATGTTTCACATTGGTCCTAATTAGTGTACGTAATTTAATGAAATATGTATAAGAATTGATATCATGCACCCCATGCTTTTTTACAAAATCTTAATAGTTCAACATTATTTTTTACTTTTTAGTTCGGTTTGCTATAAAAGCGTGTTTTTTCGTTTTTTTAAATTCACAAAAGTAAATAAGAAACATTATGTTTCAAGAGCAGGATTAAACAATTAGCTACTGCTACCATATACAACTGCGATCAGTAAATTCTATATTGTGGCGAATGCGCTAATGTGCGACACATATTTTTAATATCCTGGTTTTCGATGATCCTGATGAGGACATTCACCCACTTCAAAACGTCAGATTAAACTTAAAATTTGCACACTTATCAAGGACCGATCTTGATAAGTGTGCAAATTTTAAGTTTAATCTGACGTTTTAAAGTGGGTGAAAATCTCGTTCAAAGATTCCGTTACAAGATACATACAAACATACAGGTGAAGCTAATAAAAGCGTGTTAAAAAATAGAAGATGAGAAACCACAATTAAAGTCACCTATTTTGCTATTATATTAACCCAACTTGCAATGTCCATAACCATTATTGTTTCATAATTTCAAACTCCATTAACGCTTTACATAGGTATAATAAAAACTATACATAAGTATATGCGTAACATATTCAAATATACGTTGCAAATGAGTTATTTAAATAAAAAAAATGCCCCGAAAAGTTTGCTCCATCCTCCAGTCGCATTTACGACAAATGTCACGAGGGCAATGTTGGCAAAGAGGGGTAAAGGGGCAAAAATCGTCGAGGTTGATCTTGTCACAGTACCATAGGGAAAATCTCCCTGTCGCCTGGACTATTAGTCAAAATGCTAGTAAAGGAAAACAAAGAATCCTGGATATATTACTTTTCAACACCAAATTTGCCCTTAAGAGGCCATGCCAGTTCTTTAGATCAGTATATATATCCTTTTAACGCTAATGTAGTTGTTGTAGGACTGCATTTCAAAGCTGCTATGCGATGAAACAATTTGCTCTAAGGATTTTTGAAAATGGAATATGACTAGGATAAAACAGTTTCAGTTTCAAACTTTCAACAGGTCAATCCTTGGTAACTCCATTCAGCTTATATTTGGTGACCGTCGCGTCGGTTCTTGACATCTGTGCAAGTTTCTAGCAAAACGCCTCGGTACATGTAGAACCGTTTCCGCTGGTAAATTCTCGATGCATTTGCGATTATGTCATCCGCCACTATTTTTGTTTATTTGTTTTCATATATTGTTATATTTACCTATATTAGATTTAACTAAGATGAATTGAACTTTTTTTGTAGATAATTCAACCAGAATTAAATTTAATTGAATTGCAGCTTGATGCTAATTATTCCCTGTCTCAATGAACATGCCGACTGGCCTATATTACAATTATTATGAGAATGAATAAATATTGACTAAATATGCCTCAACTATGCGCAAACCGTTTGATTTGTCATTAAACCACTTGACATGTTTATACCTAAAACATGTATCACCAATTAATACTATGTAGACTTCGTACTAATTAATTATCTGCAACATATTAGTTAAACGCATAACTCCCATCAGCATTGCTCATTACTGAAGGTAATATGTAACCAAGTATGTAACACATGACTCAAGTAAGTGAAAACGAATTTATTTATTTATTTATTTCGCGTAAGCGTGATTCACTAGACAGTATACCCTTGTCACTTACTACTGTTGATTTTTGATGCTAGTTTATTGTTAAACTAGTTTATTTAGCGTTAGCGAGCTCATTAGACGCTTAAAATAAACAGCAGCTTTTAGTTAAAACCGCGGTGTTAGTTTATGTGTTCAAACTGTGATTTTTCATCTATTCTTATTCTGTAGTATTTCAAAGTTATATAATTATTATCTGTGTGCATTGACTTGTGTTTACATCTATATAAATAATTATATTTAAATACCTATTTCCGATTATGTTTGTTTCGCGACAAATGGTTTTAAAGGCAATGGATATGACTACATTACGAGGAAATATATCTTACTTAAAATTAAAAATATAACTTTAGTTGGAATCTCTCGTGATGGTGGTGACATTTTTCATAAGAAATGCGTGTGTTTGGCGGCAAATAAATAACAACGTAAAGTGACTGAAATGGAAAGTAGAGCTATTTTGTTCATGAAAACGATTAATGAAAATAACATTTTAATGTGAGTACGACTTTTTTTTCTGTCTACATATATATATATATATATATATATATATATATATATATATATATATATATATATATATATATATATATATATATATATATATATATATATATATATATATATATATATATATATATATATATATATATATATATCCATTTAAGATACGCGTTGTGCTAGGTATTATTAATAAGTCGTATTTAACTGCTTATCAAATTTAATGTAGTTGTGCAAACTTGTGCATTAAAAAAATCTTTACTTTCCCAAAAATACTGAATGTTTAATGTTCAAAATTTGGATAATTTTTAAATCAGTGTCGATTTAGCAGAACAACTTTGAGGAACGGAAAAATGTTTATTATATTTAATAGTTTAGGTTTATTATATTTAATTATTATAATTAATCGTGAAAGTGATAATTTGACCGTTTTTCATTTTAAATTTTTGAAAGTAACGAAAAATAGGAAGTAACCAAAGAAAATTCATAAACAAGGGAAAATGATAACATATATCCACAAAAGAGCAGAGGAGAAATTAATTAAGATTAATAGCTGTTTTGTTAACTTGATGGGGGCAACAAAATTCAAAAATCTGAAAAAAATTGCATAATGTGACATGGCGAATATAATGACGTGACGATCAATGAAGGGAACTGAAACGGTAAATTCCTGAATGGAAACCCCTAAAAGCCCTTAATTAATTAATTCTAAAATATTAACCAGATATTTCATTTTCGTCAGTGTCTTATGCTACCTAGCCTAGCAGTAAATTTTGTACCATATCTGATTCCAAATGTCTACCCAGCCTCAAATGACTTGTATATTTTATCATTTGTAAGCAGAATAACCTAACGCAATCCAACCTCACCTAACCAAATTTTACCTTGCTTGCCTCGGCGTCTTATTCAATTCGTGTTTAGAGACAATTTGCCGTAATAATATCTTTTATGGGAAAGAACTAAACACAATTAATAATGAAAGTATTTATTATGCCAGTACAGTCTCGTAAATTAACTTCTGTACTTGGAGAACATTTAGTAATATTGGTAAATATATAATATTTCAAATACAAGCCTTTAAAATAGATACATTTAACATACATAGTAAACCAATAGGACTCATTGTTATTTCATTAAAGCAAATGACATTTTTCTATCATTATTTGGTACTCTATTGATAAAAATACTTTATCAATAGATAAAGTATTTTTGATGGTAATTTTATGTTTTGGAGGACGACACTAGGAGTTTACAGTTTGGTAAACAAATTATTATTTGATTATGAGAGACGGTTCAAATGAGGAGTTCGCTCGACCCCCTTTCCCTATCTAAATTCTTGACTTAGGGGTTGCTGGCGCTAGGGGGTTGAAGTGTCAATGTCAAGTTTGACATCAAAAGTTGTCCCCCAAAAATTAAGATTCGACATGTCCGAGCGTTTTTTCAAGAAACTAGTCCAAGTGTGGGGGTTGAAGTGTCAATGTCAAGTCTGACAACAAAAGTTTTCCCAAATCAATAATCCACATGTCAGAGCGTTTTTTCAAGAGACTAGTCCAAGTGTCTCAAAACAGGCTTGTTTGCTTTTCAATGGCCCACCATGTATGTGTAAAAATGGTTATCAGGCAATAAATAAACTTAGATACTAGCTCCTTGTCGTTTTAAAACGTGCTAAATAGATTAAGCTTGAGACAATATAGGTGCATATTTTTAGTCATTATTTGCGCATGCAAACGTGTTAATCTCAGTGTTTCCCAAGGAATGATGAACGCATTAGCATTCGTTATCAGGCATTCTCCGAATGTAGATCATGCTCTAATTTGACTTTAATAGTAGATGTGCTCGTGTCCGGCATAGGTGCAAATGCGTGGTATTTAAATGGTAGGTAGATAATTATTTGTCGTTTCCGCTTTTGTAAATTTTAAATACATTTATGATATCAAATTCTTTTTTATAGATAAATGTGCAATGACTTCTTTTTATCAATATTTCGTCACTGTTGTGAAAACATATTTATATCGGTGATTCATTATAGTTAGAGAGCCGCAATAGTAAATCAAATCAGTTTTTCTGCCATGCCAGATAGTCATTTTTATATTATAAGGCACATGAGGAACAAAAGTATGGTTATAAGAAGTTTCCCTTGCAGTCGCTTTGCAGAGGGCGCTCATTTACTAATTATCAATAATATGATACTAATGCATATAATACACATGATATAGCCAACTTTATTTGCGAAATACACTCCCCGGCAAAATATTCCGCCACCCCTAAATTTGTCATAAGTTCGATGTTTCATAACTTTTATATTTTTAATCCGATTTCCACAATTCTTGCATCAGCGCGTAGACAAATGTTTGTCCTTTACTATCAGTTAATGTCGAATTTAATCTTAAAGCTTAACTATATTTTACCGGGCGAAATCAAATTGATGTTTTTTGACCATAAATTTGAAACATCCTGGGGAAGGATTGATGTCGCAGATTATGATTATACATTATTTGCTGGAATTATTGGTGACATTTTGTTTTTTGAATCATTTTGCTGTCTTTTAATTTTACGTTGTTTTGCCGTGCGGCGTCGCGGCCGCCAACTTATAGACAGAATACCCTAAAAATCATTACATTGCACTATTTGACACTATTTGAATTTGCGCTTTATGACGTCACATGAATTATTTTTTTACAGCTTTTTTAAACCTAATAAAAATAAAAAATACGGGTCCCTTCTTTTTCCATTTACTTTCTGCGGCCATTGTTAAAAAATGCGAAAATACCCCATTTGGTACCTTTGGTACATAAAAACAGGAAGCTTTAAGAGGCGGCTCCGGAAGAAAGAGATCGACTAATCCTGCTGATGATCGCTTTATCATTCTTGAGTTTGAGAGATAGAAGAAATACTGTTATGTCTGAAAAAATGTGCGGAGAACGTTGTCAGAAGCTGAACTTCATTCACGAAGGCCAGCGACTGAGATTTGCCAGATTGCATATAAACTGGACCATACCGCAATAGAATAATGTTCTATTCTTAGATGCATCGAGGATTTGATTCAGAACGCGCGATGGGGGGGTCAGAGGTCAGAGAGTATAGACGCAGAAATGAAAGATTCTCAGATTGTACAATTTCAGAGCGAATCTCATACCAAGGCGGTTCATGGTCATGGTGTGGGCCGCCATTTCTGGTGAAACGCGTACCGATCTCGTATTTGTCGAGAATTGAGCTCTCAATGCCCACCGTTATAATCAAAACATTCTGCAACATCTTGAGGTTCCATTTGCGCCGTATATTCGAAATTAATTTATTCTGAACTATGATAACGCCAGAGCCCACGTAGCGCGAATGGTGATTGAGTACCTGGATGAGGTTGGCTTCCAAAGATTGTCTACTCTGCAGCCCTGACCTTACCCCATCGAACATTTGTGGGACGAAAATCCTCAGGGTGGCATTGGCCGAGGAATACACGGCTGTCCCTAAAGAAAGAATAACTAATCTTATTCATTATCGATGCCTCGAAGACTGCGAGCTGTCATTACTGCAAAAGGTGGATATATATATATATATATAAAGTTATACATACAATATGCAATAAATACAATACAATATACAATAAATATATTGTTAAGGTCGATAAAGGAATTCTTGTTCAGTGCTTTATATAATCAGCGATTTATTTAAAAATCGTTAGCTCTTAAACGAAAGGAGGTAGCAAGATAATTCAAAAAACAAAATGAGTCCGCTAATGAGTCCGAAATTTCCGCAAATAATGTTTTATCCTAATCTTCGACGTCAATCCTTCCACAGGGTGTTTCGAATTTATGGTCAAAAAACATCAATTTGATTTATCCCGGTAAATCATAAGTTAAACTTTAAGATTAATTTCGTCAATAACTGAGAGTAAAGGCCAAACATTTGTCTACAAGCTGCTGCAAGAACTGTGAAAATCGGACTAAACATATCGAAGTTATAAAACATCAAACTTATCAAAAATTTGGGGGTGACGGATTTGTTTGTAGGGGAGTGTAGTTACTTTACTAACCAATGCGGAAAGTGATACTTTACCTCACCGGCTAAGCTGTCAGTACAGCCGATGCTCGAACGACGCGATGCGCACAAATTTGTTTAAATTATATAATAATATCTCTATAGAAATTAAAGTTTCTCTAAAAGAAATTAAAGACATGTTTTTTTTTAAATAAATTGCTTCTCGGTGGTTTTTATGTACAAGTATAATTAAATTGACCGAGTTTTATAAATAGCTTTATAAATATTTACTTAGTAAGGAAAACAATACATAATTTCTTTTTATGGCACTTTTCTCCTACTAGTAAAACAATTAAAAATAATTTATCTCGAGGCAAAATATTAATGTATATACGCTGTGCCATTACGTTTTTTACTGGCATCTGTTAACAAACATTTTCAAGTATAAATATTTTTTTTATTATTTATAAAAACAATGCAGATTAATTGAGATTTATAAGAGCTAATATATTGGCCAAGGAATATGCTTGAGTTGGTAACGCAATTTAGCTAAATACCGTAGACAAACGACGTCCGTTCTCCATTTTTAATTTGGAAAGTTATAGGATACGGGACTGATTTTGTAGTGTTTTCGCATAAGTTTATTTTTATATGCATATGATAAACATATATATGCAATTACATTTTCAATAATTCTACGCCAAGAAATGCATAATGTATTCGAAATGTATATAAATCTAAAAACACGTGTCCTCAATGGAAATGGAAGAAATAGCCCGTTGACGTTGACTGTAACTTATAAATAGCACTTAAATATTACTTTTAATTGACAACATATGAATATTTTAGATTATATTGCACAAATTATTTATACGGGGTGTCACTGAAAACTATATTCCCCCGGTTTTTGATATTTTGCCTCGATTTAATGTTTTAAGGATGGGTAATGCTGGGTGACAAACGGCTGTCGGATATGTCGGTCTAACATTGTATTTTCCATGAAATCATAAGCCCCTATCAGTAAAAAGGGATCACCCATGCGAGGACGAAGGTTTGGGGAATTTTGAAAGATGTTGGCATGGGTCACTTGATTTGCAGTGGCAGTACTGAGCCATTTTAGTCACGAATTCTTGCTATAACGCGGCGAGCGATCCAGCCCAAACGTGGAGTGCCTAGGAGTAGAAATTTTACAAGAATGTCGACTATAGAGTTTGAGGACTTTTATTAGTTGAGTTGAAAATTTCGAGACGCGATTTCCGTTGAAAGATTAGCTATAACTAAAAGATACCTAAAAGTTTTTGCTATTCCTATTTGGCTAAATATTTTCTATTCCATAGGAAATCTTTAGCCTTTTCAATTTTGAAATCATCTGTGGTTAGGGCCAGAGACGGCTACCGGGTTAAGCCGACCCAGAAACACATCTGAATCAGAAACACATCTGAATAGCCGAATGTGGTTATATCTGACAGTAGTAAACGCCAGCGCCGATCGTCGAGTGCGCTATGGTCAGGACGACCCGGGTGTATTTTTATAGGTTAGGATGACCTCTGAAGAACACGCCGGGCCAGAAAGAAATAGAATAGAAGTTATCAATAAACGATTTAAACAAGTTTGTATGTGTTAATTGAAGTTTTGTGAAATAAGTTAATATATATGGAAATTTTGAGGTTCCGGATATATCCATTAACCGTCCACTCGGCCCCGCAATATCCAATATCTGAGAGGTAAATAGACAAAAAGGGAATAAAGACTTACCAACACATGTGGTACTGGACAAACTGGCATGAATTATTTCGTAATTTTGTTATTCTCGCTGTTAATAGTTATTTTTGAAACCTAGAATAGGGTATATACCTCGAAATAGGAGTGCTTAAAGTACCAATTAGAGTAGAATAACAATTCCGTTTTATGACCGCGACCGGCGAAGACAAAAATCCGCAGATGTCCATTGAATTTAACTAATATGTCTCGAGTGCAAGTTAACGAATTAGGTACGATGCTAAATATGATTTTGAAAGAACTGGTTTTTTTACCATAATAAATGATATGTGACGCCAGTGATATTACTCATTTGTTTTAAATCTAGATATAACTGATTGACATTAGAAAGAACACCATAGTCGGAATTCGTACACTCATAGATTGGAATTTGAGACCCACTGATAAGGGGGCTAAAATAGTTTAAAGAATAGATCTATCATAAAGATAGATCACATAGTGTGGATAGGTGTAATTATTTTATTTATACATATTTCACTATGCGACATTGTGTTAATGTGTTAGAAATAAATAACGGTTGGCTGTGAGGTAAGAATATAATCGTATTTTGCATTATTAATAGTGAAACATATTAAAGGTCCTGCACTGTATCATTAGTGCGAATTCGGATCAAGAGTTAAGAGTTAGTTGACGCACGGTAGTAGAATATAGTTATTCATGTAATAAGTGTGTAAAGTGATTCTTTTTCGCGAATGGGAATTATAAAATCCAATTAGTAAAAGAGGCTTAGTACACACGTGTTGCATACGGTATGTTCTCTTCTGCCGATGCGATGGTTACAGAAAAGTATATGTATGAATTATTGAAATACAAACATCTTACATTACAATTCGTTGCAGAACGAGCAATGTCTAAGTCTAATATACATCCTCTATAACCCTCGCGAAAAAACACCTAGAATAACATTATTCTTATGTAAATCGACCTGGTGGATCCGATTTTGGAGTTCGCCAGGCAAGCCGCAATTGCAAAACTGGTCAAAATCGACAATTTCTGAAAAATCTCAAATTTTCGCAATTTAAAAAATGTTTGCATATCACCCCATATATCCCTTATATTTTTTTTCGTAAAAAGAAATATTGGGTTTGACATAGAGACATAGAGAAATAAGCAAATAGATGAATAATAAGGAAGACACTTACCAGTTGCATATCTGGACATATATACGGAAACGAACCACTTAGAAGTTCTTTCACCTTCATTGAGGATCTTCAGAGTGATGTACGATTTCTTTTATTGATCATTTATACTTGAATTTAAAATATTAATACTTCATCACTTTTAGTGACATTTATGTGACATAATTTCGACGGAACTGAAATTCACAGAATACACAAACCTATTCTACTAGTTATACTTGTTTTATTTAAACATATTATATATGAAAGCATTAGGCATACAGTTATTCAGAAGATGTTAAACTTTAAAACGCATAATATATATAAACATATAAATTATAAAAAGTCTGATTCACGCACTTCAGTGCGTAATATATTTTCCGCACGAGTGTGTAGTGTCTATATCTCGGTATCTATTTTGGTGCTGTTTCGGTGTAATTTTGTGGATTTTTTTTCTTCTTTTTAGTGCTAAAAGTTTAACTTTATGTAGGTACCTAAGTACACAGTGCGTGGGAAATTACTTTACAGTGGTCTTAGAAAAAAGTATATTCAGTCGAACTTAAAGATTATTATAATATAATTTATTATGTATTGAAATATATGTTTTCTATTAGTTGTGATTTCCTCCTATATTTCAATATTTTTAATGGATAAGGATTGTTTATATGAAACAGCTCATGTTATCAAACAGTGTAAATCTCCTGAATAGTAATCATTGAAGATACAAATTATAATAATGATTGATAATCAACAATAAAATATTTAAATTTATTAATATATAAAATACCATTTACCTCCATGTGATAATTATTCTTTAAAACGCACCAGTACATTTTTGTAAACTGTTCTGTATACTTATCTTTACTAATCAATTTTATTATTGGTTCTTAATATAATTCAATAGATACACATCTCATTGTTAAGGAATCTAATTCCATTCATGAATTATTTATATCTATAAATTTATATCTAGTAAAATCAATATCCATATAAAACAAATTACTCAATATGTATTTTTAAGCCGGTTAATTTAGCTTCAGTATATAATTAACAAAAGAGTGTATATATGGATCGATACGATTTCGATATTTTTTTTAACTGTAGCTTTTTTCTTTGGTAATTGCACTGTGATAGAATTTTTTATTTAGATTTCAGTTTTAGGCTTATACAGGGTGTAAAAATGAGAATATTTTTCCGTTAAATTTGAGACACCCTGTAGGGAGCATTAGCAACAACAACGGATGCATAATGATATCATACTGTAGTCTCATATCTTCTGAACATTTTGTTTTTTAAATTTATCAACATCAAAGAAAATCCATAGTCTTACACCAGAACAGGTTTTTTCTTATTAAAATAACATTTTGCCAACATTAAACTCAGAATAACACTAACAATAATTAGCAATACATAGCAAAAAAAACTACATAGTACAAGGAATTGTCAAAAACTGACATTTGCTGATTTAACAAAGAAAATACATGAGGCTACACTCTACAGTATGATTTCATTATGCATCCGTTTTTGTTGCTAATGCTAGTGCTCAAATTTAACGTAAAAAACTATTTTCATTTTTGCACCCTGTATAAGCCTCAGTTTTAGGCTTATACATCTAAATCTGAATAAAATATTCTATCACAGTGCAAATACGAAAGAAAAAAGCTACACTTAAAAAAAAGAAAGATCGAAATCGATTTATCGGTTCGCAAGAAAATCAACTTTGAAATTGAACATGATTTTTTGTTGTGCGTTTATTTCGTTTTTGTAGTGCGATTTCTGCGGCTAAGTGTATTTTGTTTCGGCAGTCATATCTGCCAGCTTCAGGTCATTCTCCATAACTGATTGTTGCGATTGAAGAGTTATAATGGTCATGCACCTATTTATAGTCAAGGCATCGACCTCCATTAATCCAACAATGTTTTTATTATTTTTCATAATATAATATGTATAAAACATGAATATATGTAAATATGTAAACAATACATATATGTAAACAAGAAAGCGCATTTAAAAAAGACCTTATAAATAAGACGATAATACCATTTTTATTATTTATTGTTATTTAACGATTTTTAAAAGTATGGTGTCGTCAATTTTACACGGCGACCCTTGTTTTAAAACTTCATTGTTATCAAAGTCAAAGTGTGACGTTTTTAATCGTTTGAACCTACGATGTAAATTTAATCAAACTTCTGCATCGTGGGTTGGTTCGTTCCTTATAGAAATCCTCGAAAACGTTCGAGATATCAACAAAATGATGATGCAATGATGATGGTGGAGAGATTTTTAAAACAACTAAGTTAAACGAATATTACATTTTATTGCGTATTGTTACTGGTTCGATTTCTTCTTGGTTTTGGAGATGCACTGCTCTTAGATGGTGTTGGGAATAATTTGGTGGAACCAAAAAAATGTAGATGTTTTAGAAGGGGCAAGTGTTTTCAAATAAAATATTATACACCTGTAGTATTCAAAATGTACCTGTTTAAATGTACCTTTATCTCATTGAGCATTCAACTGTTTATTTTTGTAAAACCACTATCCGTGAAAAATTGTCCACCCTCTTCTCTACGCACGAGTAGTTTTTACCTAGGTAGTTGTCTGATAACAATTATTTCACATTGAGCTTACTAACCCGTATTAGAACTGTTTAATATACTGCAACCTAACTATATTATAGAGCTTCTGCTTCTACTAGATTGTTTACTAGATCTTTTATTTGTAGATTAGGTGCAATGGATACCTTGCACGTAACATCCCAACAAATTGGAAGCAAAACATCAAGTAGGAGCACCTCACCTTGTAGGCCTCGGGAACCCAATCTATACCATCCGCACCACACCAAGTCACTTAGTCATGGCTCAGCTGATAGTGCAAAAGTGAGTTTTTACCAACCATAGGTATCATAACAAGGGACTTTCTGCTATCTTGAATGCGAGACTCATCGACACTTTTTAGGTTACCCATATGACTATATCACTGGTAGATGTATAAATAGGTATTTATGTGTTTTTCATTCTCCCCCCCCCTACGAAGGTATACTTGCGAAAGTAAAACATGCTAGGTTATCGGTTGCTACGTATGAAAAATTTTCGTGCCCTGGACGACGAAAAAATAAAAACGTCAAAGGTCAAATGTTTATTTAAAAATTAATATTACAATAAAATTGATGAATTGATGAATTGACAATGTTCCTGAAATATTTAACGGCAAATGTTGATTGCAATCCTGTTCGAAAGCAACGTCACTGGAAATGTTGACTTGTTTGTCGATTTGCGCAACGACCATTAAATTATGTTTCTGAATGTTTGCTTTGCTGAATAGATATCGATTTTTCGGGCATGGTTTTCTGAGCAACTTCTATTTTATGGGTCACTGAATCTGCTATACGCTACTTCTTACGACTTCCACCCCCCGTGCCTTTTTATATCTAAAATGTCCACACGTGGGGAGATTGCTATTAATGTAGAGGACGTTCTTCGAAACGTATGGCCGGTGTACTGACTTGGGTTTGAAATTTTAAGAAATTTAGCTGTCGTATGGAATTTTTAAAATTGTATGCTTTCCAACCATCTGATTTACACATCTGTCACGCTCATACCGATAAAAGAAGCGTTCATCTTGAGCCTTTTTTGTTCGGAGTTGCATATAACGATTAACATACGTTACCCAATCTTCTGTTTTTTTACGACAAATTTTTTTTGCACATTATTTTTTGTAGTAAGAATCTGCACTAACATAATACAATTTTAATACTCAAAGTCCTTCACTTTTAGATTATATAACTCGTCAGTTCGGCATGCCCCAGCTACTCCAAAAATCGCTACCACTTTTTTCATAAATACATTTCATCAGGAGCTTCTGACAAGAACTTTGATATAATATAATCCTTTGTAAATACCTGGGATTTTCGACCTCGATATCCGTCATTTTTCCTTTTTATGAATGTCTTCAAGCGGCCAAATTTCGAAATATCCTGGTTCTTATTTAATGAAATAGTCAATTTCAACATTGAGTATCCTGACCATAATGTAGCAGGGGACAATGTCTTGGATTTTTCTAAGAAAAATACCAATAATACATCTTCCGTTATTGTGGACACATCTTTCGTTGTGCACTATTTGATGAAATTTTCATAGACTTGATTGTAACGGTCTTTAGATTTGCCCGGCAACAAACTTTTGCACGCAATAGTTGCTGCTTCTTCAATGAAATTCATTTTTAACTAATTTCTAGTCGAATATTAAACCTAAAAGACGTTTATACGTATCAACTTTATATTGAAGAATAATTACCTATTTGATAACTGTCAAAATATAATTTTTTGTTGACATGAATGTTACCAAAGTAACGTTAACAACATACTGTGATACTACTATTTTTATGGCAAAAACCGCCTTAATACCCATTTTATTACAGTCTACAGAGGATTTTCAGCATCTTTAAATTATGTATTTTAATAAAATCGAGGGAAGAATGAAAAGATTAATATATAACACGCTGCAAAGCCCTTCTAGATGCGGAGGTATTCAAAATGAAATACACCTCGCACCTAAAAGTAAGCTTTCGCAGCTTGTACATTACGGAATTTCAGAGTCAGGGTCAATTTTTAGGTGGAACTATGTACCTAACCAGAGAGAAATCGACAACATAAATACTCATCGCTCATTGTCAATGTTCTATGTGACGTAGTGTGTTTGTTATTAAGTATTTATAATTGCTTCAATTAGATGTTCAAGTCACTCAAGTTCAGTGCGAGGTACGACTCAGTCTTGAAAATAGTTATTTCTTTTCTAGACATAGTTTTGACATGAAGATATCGATGGGATGAAATATATGTTAACACAGTTTTCAAACCGATAAATAGGCATAAATGTTACAAACAAGAAGGTTATTATTCTAGGTTGATATAAGTACAAATCAGAGAGGTACCTCGTTTATTTTGTACATTGCTAAAGCTTAAATTAGTACTGCTTTGGCACCCAGGTACACATTATTTACTAGGCATCGTTATATTTAAAATTTACTTAAAAAACTTTAGCTTTAAGTATGATGTGCAAGCAATAAAGCAAATAAATATATTCAATACAATCGGACTAATGTGAAGACAGGGCTGTAAATAACTAATAATATAGAATGGACTGAGGTTAAGTTTTGTATTTACTGATTTTTGTAGGTCACAATCACGTCTTATGTTCCAAATGTATTCCATGCGATGTAAAAAACTGTAATCACTAAATTAAAATTGAACAATTGATTTGTTAATGCAATTCAACTGAAAAAGCCGACGCGAAACTTCTTACATCACACCACACGTTCACACCTTATTGGCATTTATTTATGTTAGAATAATCCAACATTTTAATGAAATTTGGAGGAAAAATATTTTTGTTGAAAGCGGAGACGTGAGTTTTTAGCTAATTACTTCACGAAAGGGTAGTTTTTAGATAGCGAAACATTTGAAGTTCCTATTATTAATATAAAATATTGTGTTTGTATTTAAATTTGTTTAGTATTTAATAAAATATTGTGTTGAGAATAAAACAAATTTAACTACATTGGTGGAAGGATGGAAGTACTCTGTACTCTATATAGATAGTCTCTAACCTTGAAAGCGACAACGGATTTTAATGTAATTTGTAGTGTGTCTATGTTCTTTATCATCTGTATACGATTATAATTATTTCTTATATGTCGATCTTTGATATCCACCAGAAATTGACAGCGAACGACAGCACGACACCTGATTTTGACAATTCGTCCGTGGGACACACAAAGTTATTTTTGTTGATACGTACGTAAATTGTAAAAAATGAAGTAAATTACATCATTTTAACTAACAGTCCCTAAAACAATCCACAACGGCACCCAATTATGGTATTTCAATACTATTTGCACTTCCAAAATCTAAAAGTGAACCTCAAAATTGCCATATGCCCCTCAGACCTACGTCATCCCGAAATGATCAATAATGATCTTGAACTTAACCTTAAAAGCGGTTTCCACACCGGGAACAGTGTAGATGTGTCTATGACATCTAAAGTTGAAATTATAATTAATTGTTAAAGACTGAAAGGTACCAAGTCCAATAAGAACATCTTAGAAGTTGCGTTTAGAGCAAAACGGACTTGAAATATTGGAGAGTCCAGCAAGATGTCGACCTTTTATGCCATATAATATAAGTCCATATAAAGTGGCATTGAGTAGAAATATATTATATAGGTACATGTTTACTTTATGCATTGATACGCAAATATTATTGCACATTAGATTTTATAAATAATTCATTACATATTAATACCGACGATAATGATATCACTGATTTAATTAAATGTTAGAAAGCATCATATAAAAATACAATTGTCTCGATTTATGTTCACTGCTCAATCATGTGTAATCAGTATTTATCTTGAACACTGACGATAATATGTTCATTGTATCGCTAGGAACAAAAGCAATACCTTTTTAGGCACTTCTGATTTGCGGCTTACGATCGCCTACGCTTCAGACAGATTAAATGTTACTCTATGCTCAGATAGATCTCATAAATCCCTAAAAAAATGCCGCTGCCCTCGGGGATCCCACATAATCCAGACAGATAATGACTTGAAAACAGGGCTATATATGTGTCCCTGGTAACGAATTCACTGAAAGTGAAACACCTTGAAGTGCCATCTAAATTATTCCTGAAAGCGTTCCCTTTAACACTTCAAGTTATGACACCATGTAAAACATAAAATATTTTCAATATCGAGCGCAACAGAAACAGGATGCTAATTATATCTTACAATTCGTTTCAAAAATTAAAAATTAAGTTTTAGATTTTTGATAAATGTACGTACGGCTTCTTTAGGGAACCTTCGTTCTCGCTGTTAAAATAGGTAAATATAAACTAGGCAGTTTCATAATAATTGCTTTCGCGGCGATTGAAAATCGATGAAAAGGAAATGATTAAATTAAAATCTGCTTTAAATATAAAAACGATTTTTGTAATTTTCTTAAAGAAAACAAAAACATCTTGTAAATTATTAGTTTAATTCAAACAGTATAGCAGAGGGTTTGTATAATTAAAACCAGCTTTCTGCCGGACACACTTCTTCTACTTCAATTTCCTGTGCAACTGAATCTGGTTTGGTTGCCTTATTCCATCACTACCCTTGGGTAGCGTAGCCTTTTTGCGTCGTTCTTTTTTTTGACCTAACCTTCATATTCTTTTATAATATGTCCCTCTTGGGTTTTTTTCGTGTGTTTGCATAATTATAAATATACAATTTTACACACATAGAAAGAAGCAAAAATATTTGTGGCCCTCTAGACTTGTCAACAGTCGTCGATATTAACGCGTTAAATAAATTTTCGTTTTTGTTTTCATACTTAATTTTTTTTTAAATTATCTAGACCAGGCGGCGCGCCGGGTCGGTAAACGATGCCAAAAGCGTTTAAGAATGGGGCGAAAAAAAAATTATGGTCTTAAACGCTTTATTTGCATGTTGTGAAAGTGTTCTGAAGTTTCTCCCCTCCACCGAGATGAGCGTTAGCAATGGCGACATAGAGAAGCTGCAAAAAATTAGTGTTCAGTCAGTAACTCATTTTATATTCATCGTACGGCAAAAATAGTCATATACAAAATGAAAGCTGACTAAATTCTCTACAAAAAAAATCTAGCATATTTCAGACGCATATTTACAGAGTTAAGTTGAACAACTTTAAGAACGACTATAGAAAATGTTGGATCTGTTTACATATTTAGCCTGAAAATACCGTCAGACTGAAGAAATGCGAAGGATTAGTAGAAAATTTTCGTACATTCTCGTACATACGTTATTTTTTACACTTTTTCATAAGCAAAAACAAAAAATGTTGGCGACTATCTTTAACGATTAACGAGATCATTCCGGCCAACCCATCACTGATTTTTCAAAGGATCGCTTTGAGTAAGAAATCGGAGAAAGATTTTCAGCAATATTTTGATAGACGGTGGATTTCTTCTCCATCGTGTTATTTGGCACCAACTGGAGAATTTTTCGGACATACCCTCGAAGTACTTTAAATGCGTTAAAAAGTACTACAAACCTAACAGTACGATCGTTTTCGATGGTTACCCAGATGACGCTAAAAAGAAAAGTACCAAGTCTGCCTAAACGACTACGTAGACTACAGAAGCATGTGGCTCTTACTGTGATGTTCGATGGGACGATGGCGGCGACAATATCACAGGAGAAATTTCTGGCAAACGACAAAAACAAGAACCGACTATGGCGCACCAATGATTCAGTGATAGTAGTTGGAGAAGATATCGAACTTTTAGTATTACAGACGGCTTTGGCTTCATCTCTATCGAATATGTATCTACTGAAACCATGAACTAGAACATGATTTACTGTTGCACATGTTTTAAACATTCAAAGGAAGTTACAGAGCATACACCATTTATTCACGCCTTCAGCAGCTGCGACACGACCTCTGCATTCTTCAGAGGGAAAACAGAAACTTACAAGACTTCTGAAATCCTGAATTACGCGAAACTTAGGCTTGTGGCCGGCGCATTCGCCATTTATTCGGGTATATCTGGTGATTTCTCTGGTATATCTTCGGGATCCAAGGTCCAACGCCAATAAAATTACGGGACTTTCTTGGAAACACCCCTTTTCCAATAAAATTTTTTTAAATTGATTTGTAAATGACTGGAGTACTGAGGAAAAAATACATACAGTCGTAACTGCTCTGCTCTGTAAATATCCATCTGACAGAAATGTGTATAAGACCTTTTTTGTAGAGAATTTAGTCAGCCTTCATTTACTATGAAAATTTTTGCCGTACGATGGAAATAAAACGAGTTATTAACTGAGTAGTGAATTTTTGCACCTTCTCTGCGTCGCCGTTACCAACGCTCGTCTCGGTGGAGGGGGAAAACTTGAGAACACTTTCACAACATGCAAATGATCCATTTAAAACCTTAAAATTTTTACCCCTATTTTTAAACGTTTCAAACGAGGTTTCAAAGTACTTGTCGCCTGGCCTAATCGAGCAACAGAACTAATGATTATTTTTTAATTCCAAGCGATACATGCAGGTTGTACTTTTGTCTAGTTCTCTTTCAAGTTTCACGTCTCAATTGTTTGTAATAACAACGCAGCTGTTTTGCTAAGAACGAGCATTGAATATCTTTTTACTTTACGGAAGGTTCGTTGATATTTTTATTGAATACGTATTTTCCGAGTAAACGCCGAAAAGCATAATTTCGTCCAGAATCAAGACACCGTTAAAACACGAACAAAACGGTAAATTATTGTATTTACAATCGGATAATTATCAACAATTTTATTTATAAGTTGGAAACAATGGCTTGTATGTGCTACTTCTATTGTATGGTTTGACCTTCTCTGAAGCAGTAAGTGCAATATTTTACTATTTTACTTTTAATGAACACTGGTGTAATTCGTGTATGTATGAAGCCTAATATGTCATAATAATTGATTAACCAAGTCATAATAATTGATCTTCGTCATGACGGAAGCTATTTCACAATGTAAATAAAGATAACGCAAGCTCCACGGAATTACATAAAGAATATTTCGGGTGGTTAACCATTGAGAGACAATCTGTTACAATAATTGGATATAAGAAATCATTTGCTCCTACAATCTTATATCCTGCGGAAACATTGGTTTTATATCCGCAGGATATAAATAAGACTATGGCGGTACTTTTGTAGATGAGGTACATGTTCGTAGATACATTGTTTACTTGTTATTTTTTGCCATCGTTGATGATTCAACTTGCAACATATTTGCATAAGTAGGCAAGGAATTGGAAGAAATTATTTGCTTCTGCAATCGCATATCCTGCGGAAGCATTGGCTTAGTATCCGCAGGATATAAATAAGACTTTCACTCGTTGCTAAATTCATTGAATTTTAGCCGCTTAATGCAAATTTGCAGTAATTCGGATTCTGTAAGCGTTAAATTTTATGAATATATACGATTTCTAGTAGGCACGCCGGCGGCGGATAGCGACAATTTTACTAAATCACTTCAGCCCCCGTCATGTTTATATTATATAGGTATAGGTATTGTAAATGTTTACTTTATGGGAAATTCCAGGACCAGGTTGTCAATAATGTAAAAAATAACGACAAAAAAACATTTTTGACACATTTGGCATTTGACAATGATTTAATCAGTGAAATACTTCGCAAAGTTCCTATCATAGTAGTCCATGGAAACGTTACAAAATGTTGGTAGAACCTTGAATTTTGGTTAGATCAAGATTTAATTTTTTTTGTGCACGGGGGATCAGTGTGAGTATAAAACTAGGGTATCGGGGTTGGCCGCTATTTTAAAGAAGAGGATTTAAATAGTTTTTCCGCGATATCTTGACCGTAAGTCTCATCAAAAATATCTAAGACTTTTTTGTAGAGAATTGAAGTATCTAGAATTTTGGTCTAGATATCTGAGCCAAATAATGTTTATATATAACCTCCAATTCTCTCTGGCCGCGCAATTCGTTTGCACTTCACCAGTGAGCTTGGACTTCTTCCATTATGTACATCTAGCAGGAGACTAGGAAGGAACTAAGCACCGAACCAAGAAAGAGAGCGTCACAAAGTTAAAACCCGCAAATGATAGTTTTACTATCTAAGAGACTAAGATTGCAGGGAATTCAATTATCTACCAAAAAAGACTTAAATTTTTTTTGAGGGACGGCAAAAACTGTTTACACTATTTTTCAAGACTGTTTACACTATTTTTCAAGAAAACCGAGTTTTATAACCACACTGACCCATTCCACGCATACAAAAATTTTGCTCTACCCGAATTGCAAGGTCATTAGTAACATTTCATTGGACTGTTTACAAAACAAAGAATTCACATACCTTTTATGCGACAGTCCTCTGGCTTGAAATGGAGCGAACGAAGGGATGAGGCATTCCGCGCCTTTGGAGACATGACCCAAACTACCCTTCTCACAAATAAAATGTCATATCATAAATTACTATTATGTTCAAATAACTTTCTGTACGTTTTCAACGTACATACTTGTGTTCTAATTTATTTAAATGGGACGTTTTAAAAGTAGAACACTAAAAATAACAAAAATGTCTTAACTCCTGTTTCCTAATGGCACGTGGCGCCACCTATTTGAAAGATGCAAAAAATATTGCTTACATTGCATTGAGACACATGGCGGCAAACTATCTAAACCAGTATTTCTTGGACCATCTTATAGAAATGAGATAATATTCGTAATTTAAATTTTACAATGTGCTGTTATAAATGATTAAACCAGGGTCTGTCTGGCATATTTGGATTTTAATAAAATGATCTCGTTGTCACATAAAATATATATTTAGGTTAACACTTCAGAACTTTTTTTTTCAAAAGTTCACATACTATTACAATAAAGAAAGTTAGTCAACTAGTGACATCGGTGACGGTCTAGGCAAATCATGGAAATACACAATGTCGCCCTCTTAACAAGAAACAGAATATTATAAGAATAACCCCTAAACTACCATCTGTCAGTAATATTGTCCTTTTGTCATCAATTTTCTGTCCTGCTTATATTATGCGATATTTGTATTATTACTTCACAGGCTAAGTATTTTTCTCTATGGCTTCAAATTGAAGATATTGTTTGTTTTTGTTTGCCCGGTAGGCTGATTCTTTAATCTTTAAAAGTGTTTGCGCTGCTGGTTTTATCTTCCAGGGAAATTAAATCAAACTTGCGGATTGTATTACAACCTCGGTTATTATAATATCGCTGATAATTACTAATATATGTCATTTGATAATCTCTGGGAATAATTTACATCGAAACGAATTGCGCACTAGATTATCTTTTGAGGATATTTAAATATATTTCGAGTTCAGTTATTTTAGATAACTGATAGAATCCACGACCTTTACGATAAAGCTTTGCACGTTTTCGAGTCTAGGCCATGTTTTTATTTCATTAATACAGCCATTTCTGATTAAGGAAATATTAAATGTATCAAAATAAAGTATGTGTATGGCATACTTTGATTGGAGGAATATTTGTGCGACTAGATGGTAACTCAAGAAACGAGAAACTTGAGGCTAGAAACAAGCCTAAGAAATTAATTTCTATTATGATGATTTAAAACACCATCTAATGCAACATTGTGATTTATTAATAATGAAGTACCTACAAGATAGATATGTTACGATAATTTTTACATTGTAATTACCTATGATTTCCAAAATACAATGCATTAATTAATTATTTTTTCATATCAAAGTTAAATAGCAATAGATCGTTCCAAAAAATAGAAGATATACATATGTTTATGTTGATGATTGCTATAAATTACACTAAATTGTCCATAATGGTACAATAGAAATTAATTATGGTTACTGCTCCGAATAACCTTCCAAGTTATAAAACAGATAGTGTCTCCGAAACGAGCGAAGTTTCGTAGGAGCTTGTCATAGGTTTGTGAGTGGCCTGTAATTTACAGTTGAATGGTTATTGGTCATTTTAATTTTAGTCCGTTGATTGGATTTTATTGTTATTCGTTCTGAGCAAATGGAGTAGTAAACTAACTTTCTTTCTATGCCCTGGCATAAATACTTTTTTTCGAAATAAAAGTATTTCTATTTTCGTAACGAAATGAAAAAATATGAGCTATTTGCATGAGAGCTTATACCCACGTTAACCCTCTGAAAATAACTAAATATAGCAAAGAAATAAGAAGATAGGATGCCCTACTTTGTATGATAATTGTAATATTATGAATAACTGTAATAGTATGAATTTATGAAAATGCTCTTTACGTTATTTTTATAAACTTGAGACAACGTACCGTAATAGTACAGCGAACAAATGTCTGATAAGCTTACAGGATACTTACACTATTTCTTCCCTATTGAATCCTTCTTATTTCTGGGCGCCAGTTCTATGAACACTAATTTGTAATATATTAGAAGGATCACTTAGAGCATGAGTACTCTATCGTCCTAGAGGGTGTTCAATTAGGTCTGTAGAAAGTGTTGTGAGATTAAAATTTTTAAAATGAAGCTATAATAATTTATTAAATCTATTGACTGTTGTCTAATCTCAAATTGTATGATTTAAAGTTTCCTGAAAAGTTTCAACACGAGCAAGAAAGAAGTAGTAATTTATGTATATGACTATGTTTATTGTCATGTAATATGATCATAAATAAACAAAATCTAAAACCTTATTACTACCCTACGCAAACCTACGTAACTTATTTCTAATACATGGGACCAAGTCCTCTGTCACAAATGTATCTTAAAAACTAGCAAAGTTTGAAATGGTTGTTACCTTAGAAATTTATGTTAATCCCTTTTTAATTACGATGCACAAAACTTTTAACTATTCTCGACGACACTGGTTTGATCACGAACTAACAGATGCTGCTGGGCTCTGGTCATCTAGCGGATGCTAGATGACTTCCTCATCTAGAGGATCTAGATGAGGAACTTTCAAAAATCATAAACATTACAATTATCAACCAACATAGAGCATTAATAAGAGCTATTAAAAGTTTATATATTAATGATAAATTAAATTAAACGTTTAAGTTTAATAACGACTCAAAAACCGCTATGCCTGGGACTCCAATCCGGGGTTAAACCTCTTAAACCGGGGCCCTAGGCTGCAGCCTCCATTGTCTATTGGGCGGTCCGCCACTGCCATTGTCATGTAAATTATTTCGTATCGATAAGTATTCCTATGTTAGTTATTGATAGATAGATAGTTATCGATATATTCGTATCGATAGGAAGCGATATCGGCCTGTGCGTATGATCACGTATGTTATCGTCTCTAAGAAATTTCAGTCTATCACATTTTAATACCAAATACCTACCCCCGTATATTGCGGGGTACATAATAGGTGCTCACCTAGTCTTCTAAATTGAATTTGCCCCTACTGCAACCCCATCCCCTAGTGTAACATTTAAAAATATCTTGAAACTGTTGGTAGTCAGTCGAGACATACTTGCTGCGACAAATGGTAATATTTACCATATATGCATTTAAACAATAAAAATCTATAAAGCGGCGTCTTACGTACATTGTGTACCTACGACTTACCACTTAATTTAGCTATAATTAGTTCATTTAATTTGTTATAAGTTAATTATGTTATTATGCAAATTTAATTTTATTGATTGTGCGTATACAAGTATGTGTGTGGGTTTTAGTACATTAAGGTTTAGTAGTTGCGCTTCTTCACTCTAATTTTAGTTTAAGCAAAATAAACTGGCGAACCTGTGTGAAACCACCAATGAAATAACATCGCAGGCATCGTGTGTGAAGGTATGAATATATTTAATATTAATATACTTTCTAATAGAATATTTTGAAAATTGTGGTGTTTTGTTTTTCTAACATTTGCCAATATTATATAAAAAATACAGTCTTGAAATGTTTCAGATGTTATTGTTTGCAACATAACTAACAGTGTAACTTTGAAGTACTAGATATAATATATGTCTACTACTAATAATTTGAAGTGACCATAAATATACTCGTAGATCAACTTTACGAAGCTGTAACTTTGTTATTTATAAATGGATTACGAGGATTTTTTAAATTGTTTTAATCCTAAACACTTTGGATTTATTTATTTTCTTCACACGCACCCTATACAGGGTGGCATGAAAACTGTATGTTTTTTTTTCACTTTTTCAATCTACTGTCTCACCCTGTAAATTTATGTATGTATGCAATACTCATATGTTCTTTCGGTCCTGATGAGTTATAAATAATTAATGATATCATCCAAATATACTATACATAATTCCCCTGTCATTCCAGACAGTGTTATATTCATACATATTTGAAACGTTGCTGGCGCTTTAGCTACCCAAAAGGCATCTTCAAGGATTCGTAACGTCCCTGAAAAGTACTAAATCCTGTCAGCTGGATGTCCTGATGTTACATGTCAATTTGATGACCGCAACATCTATCATGGAAACCAATACTGTTTGTTCTACTTTATAACCTTATAATAAATCCGATATGTTAGGCAACGGGTAATACTCTTTCAGAGTCCGGTATTAAGACCTATGTAGTCTTTCCTCACCCGTTGGTGTAGTTTTAGTCACTAGTACTACTGGTGCTGACCATGGACTAAATGATAGCCTAATTATCTTTGCCTTCAACAATCTGCCTATTTCTGTCTGTAAAGCCTCTCTTTGCTTATATGGTATTCTATAAGGAGCTGTGCATATAGGACTTCTTATCGACTTTTGGAGTCTCTTCTCGCTTTGTAGCTTTTCCCTTTATAGCAATTTTGACTTCTCATCTTCGGTTTATCTCTTTGACTGGTATTTCTTCTCCATTGTTGACCACTACATAAGCCACACGAACGTCGGTGTCTCCTACGTCCACAGGTTCGCATAATATTACATCCCATCTAATCTTCTTTCTTTCTAATCTGGCTACACCTAATTTTTCTTCGTGCGGGTATTACGATATTTTCTGGTGATATAATATCAGTCTCCATTCTCGCCAAATCCTTTTCGTTTTCTTCGATGTTGTCCCATTTCTCGTTTTTCACCTTTAGTCTTATCTTGTTCCAAAATTTTCCACTCATTTTATATGGTCTCAATTTCTTATTCAGTTTCTTCCATTTTTCCACATGTAATTTATCCCGAGTATCTTCATTTTCTCGATGTACTTGTGCCGGTACTACTATATAACTTCCTTTTATGGTTCCGTCTTTGCGTTAGTGACTTCTTTCTATATTGTTGGTTTATAAAAATTCTTCACTTTATTTAACCATTAACCAAACAAACAGGAATAAGGAAAGGGAAGTCCTTATTCTTGTATATTTTTTTCGTAGTCTTCGGGTCAACATTTAAAGACGTTTTCTTAGGTGATGTCGTCTTCTTCTTTGATGCCATGAATTCCCCAAAACCGTCTTCCTCTTCACAATAATCTTCATTATCGTAGTCATAATTGTTCACTAAAATTTCATCAAAATTTTCTCTTATCCTATTTTTCCTCGACTGCGCCAATTCTTCCCTACTAAGATTTTCGCTGTCATCATATTCTTCAACTGTAGCTATCATCCAACGTCCTCCTATTTCGATAATAGGTTCCAGTCCGCAATCAATTCGTACTTCATTAGTTGACAAAAAATTTCTACCCAATAAAATTCCTCGTTCGCCCAAAATATTGTCGTCGCATACGATGAAACTGTTCTCCATCTATTTTTTTTTTATAATGTAAATCTGTCTATGCATTGTCATACCTAAATCATTAATCTACGCGATTTTTAGGATGATTAAAAAAAAAGTAAAGCTCTGGATTTCGTGATACTCTTCTAGCGCTTTTGTTACCAGATTTTAGCAACAGATATCAATTTGTGTCATAATATAATGATTTTCAATAAACATATTGTTGATCAGCATCTGAATTTCTTACCTTAAGGTTCCCATATGAGACTACGATTGCTTCTATTGTTTATCAACGATATTATCAAACTACTGGATAGGTGTTGGTTACTGGTAGTGAAGTGTTTTGGTGTTTGTGGAAACTACTCCGAGTGTTGTGATATTATCAAAGTTATTATAGTAATGTTATTATAGTATATAATATATATTATAGTCCCTTCGATGTTATAGTAAATAATATATTAATATATAATAATATTGTTGTTGATATAATTGTGATATAATTCCTGGAATCTGTTGGGAAATATGAAGGACTAAATAATAGCATCAAACGCAAAGGATCAGATCTTCTCAAATTATTATGTCGTGTTTTTTAACGATGTAAAATATTTACTGGATGTGAGATAATAAAATGTTAAATGTATGACAACGGCTTTCTCCAACCTTTTGTGAGGAGTGCGCTTGTAGTTTGTAGTGTTATTAAAGAACAATTAACTTAGTAGTGCAAGTTGGTTCAGATAAATAATCTTGGCGGTCCTCCAAAAAATGTTAAACTAAAAACATGGGACGAAATCCATAAATAAATACTTGTAACGTTATTAGAAGAGGCTTTAATATTGTTAAATACGAATTGATAATTGATAGATAGAGCTACAAAAATGTAGAGAACTCGCGTACATGGATAATAATATTCATAGTGGAAATTGTCTCTAGTCTAAATAAATGATTGTAAGCAGTTTACACGTTACACGTTTGTGTCGTTATTATTGAAAAAAAATCATGGATTCTAAATAAGATATCGGAGTTGGCAACTTCTATATGTAATAAATCTTATGGAACCATCGTGCCTCTGCTATTAATTATGTGTTACAAGTATATCACTCTTTTCAAACATTAGACGTCAATATATTTTTCAGCAATATTTTCTTCAACAAATATTAAATTTATGTTAAAGATATATTCTGGAAAAAAGTATACTTACTCTGTCTAATATGTATACTTCTATGCCTCATTGTATACCTTGTAAAATGCCATTTTGTAGTTTTTTTATTAGAAGTACTAGTAGGTAAGCACTCGATTAATGTTTATTATTATTATTATTATTAAATTATTACGTAATCTTCGTTATATTGTATATATTGATTTCACTTTCTGGCATATATTAAATATATGCCAGAAAGTGGAATCAATATAGGTATACAATATAACGAATATTATCAATAACTGTTTGAATAATGTAAACTGTTTAGTGTCATTTATTCAGTCAGTAGAGAATGGTCAATAGAGAAATTTTATTCGATGAGCTATACAGGATACAGGATTATTTACATTCTTAATAAGTACCTAATCAATAGAAGTTGTTTTATGCATAGCGTTTCACAATTATTGCACAAACAACATTCTTTTTTCGACAATGTCCAATTTCTAATATGTACCTAATACTAAAAATAAATAGCTAAATAATGAATTTATATACGTACGTATTAGAAGAACGCACATGTAAAAAAAAAATAACAAATTAATGGGATCATGTCGTGACATCCCACTGTCACGACGTCCACCCGCTACGACATCCAAATGGCGCCAGATCCAACGTTAAATACATTCCGAATGTTGCCTATATTTCAATTCATAGAAATCCCTAGGAGTTTGACACCTCCCGACTGTCGCGCCCGAACGCTGCCGAATTGTGTGATGCGATGGGCTCTGGTCAATTCGACTTTATATTTTTATAATATATTCAGCAATTTTATGTCAGTAGTAGTAGTGGTATTTATGATTATTGTAAAGGTTCGAAGTTCGATTCCCACAGCTTCTGCATAATAACATTAACACATTTAATTACATACTTAGACATACGTGTATATGACATAGGGTCTGCCAGGAGGACCAGTTTTGTCACACATTTTCTTTTGTCACAAGGTCGGCGACTGACCAAATATTAAAAATACATGGCATAACGTCAACCCATGTGGACCAGTTAGTTTCCCAAGAATATTTTTAGGTTATTACGTGACAGGAATTTTGTTACAGGGTCGACCACTGATAATATAGATACGTGTACATGTCATAAGGGCATATTTATTACGGTCATATCTATTAAGGGCATTTAAGTACATTGTTTTTTTGAAATTTAATCACATACCTATAAATACGTGTACATAGCTTAAGATCGGCCCAGTAGTTGGTTTCCCAAGAATATTTTTAGGGATTTTTAACAGACTCGATAATTTAGGAGATCATATTTCTGTATTTTATAACTGTATTGGGACAAAATACTGGGCATATTATATTTTGATAAATATCATATATTATTTTTATTTAAACGTGATTTGGTATTATTTGAACGTGGTGTTCGGCAACGTTCGGACAACATGTAAAGTTGGATCTGGCGTCAATTTGATGTCGTAGCGGGTGGACGTCATGGCAACTGTACGGCGTGACATGCACCCAAATTAATACAAATTCCATATTATAATACTCGTCCTCGGGCAGCCTATTAAAACTGGTCATAACAGCCAATAATTTATGCTTTCATGTACGTAATTCATGTATGTACGTGTGTATATGTATGTTTTATAATGACCTTATGTTAATTATTTTTAAAGGGATCGTTTTATGATAATTTAAAATTCTTGGATGAGAAATAGGTATATTTTATTACTTGCATTATTTTGGATGGTGTTTCCTCAGTAGAAACATGCAGTACCCATAGAAATAAATTAGATTTTACCTACTTACATACTTACTTACTCAATTGATTGGACAATATAGCAATATACTTTTATACTGGTTTCCAGCAAATCAATAAGTTCTGTATTCTACATAATCTAATATTCTATGCAAATACGGGCAATAAAGGATTTTTTTCGCGTAAATCTACACGTAAGTCGGTGATAACAAATTCATGGATTTTAAAAAAATATATGGGAACAAGCAGTGGCGTGTCATGCAACCTAGGGGCGTGTGTGTGCGAATACCCCATGTGTAACCGTTTTTGTAATTATCAAAAAGTCGACTAGAATATAAAGCTGTATAATAACGTACATATCTCAGGTAAAATATCTATAGCCAGTGAGATGATCAGGTACAAATTACGGCTATGTACAAAATAAGTACCTACTCAACGGAAAACCCAATTTGGCAATATCCCAGAAATTGTATGCTAACTAAAACACTTGTTTCAGTTCCAAGATGCTGGAACAACTCAGACACACAAGCCATCTAGACACAGGTCACCAACTACCAGCGTAAATCGTACAGGTGACATGGACGACTCTGTGCAGTCGTGCAACTTGGATGATACTGGGCCATCACTGGAGGCTGATATCTCCGATCTTTGCTATCCCTCATCACTCTTAACGAACGGCAGCTCAGAACTCAAACAGGATGATGAAACGGATGGCAGTGATCCCAAGACGAATGCTATTCTTGAACACTTAGGAAATAAAATCGTTAGGGTTAGGGAATTTATAAGAACTGAACAACGGCTTAGAGATGGTACGTATACTATAATATACATACAAAATGGTTAAAAACGAGGTTATTTGGTTCAGTATACTTACTACCTACTAACTGAATGGCACTTGTTTTTTTTTGCAATATTTTTAACTTTGCAACTGTATTTTTACAATGATTTTAATTTTTTTAAGTATTTTCTTATTCGCACTACTTTTTTGGCTCGTGTAAACAAAACTTTTGTGTAACATAAATACATTTTCTATTATATTTGTTGCATTTACTTGGTATTTCAACATATTTTAGTTTTTCTTCAATTAGACCTTAAATTTAAATAGTAACGTTTTTTTGGTTTAGTTGAAAAAATAATTACACCACCATCTCCTTATTTTTGACCTGACATTTTTGTTACTACTTGTTGTTTTTGTTTTTTACCTTATATGGTAATAAGCTGTGGATTCTGTGTTACAGCTTAGTGAGTCTGTAGATTTTATGTTACTGTTCACAGGTCTGTACTTATTGCAGTGACAATGGCCATATTAGACTATAGTAATGAATTTTCTTACTCTCTAAAATACTATTGTAAACACTTTTTCAGAGAACGTAAATGAGTACCTTAAATTAGCAGCTAATGCAGATAAGCAGCAAGTCCAAAGAATAAAAGCCGTCTTTGAAAAGAAGAATCAAAAAAGTGCCCAAATTATATCACAGTTACAAAAAAAGTTAGATATTTATCAAAAGCGTGTGCATGAATTAGAGACTCATGGTGTTGTTCAAAGTCACAGACCAAGAGAAGTGCTGAGGGATATGGGCCAAGGTTTGAAGTAAGTGACTAGCTTATTTTGTATTTTTTAGGTTATGTTTTTACTCAACGTGTCATAATGTAGATGATTCTTTTGGTATATACAATAGCAACATATCTGTACAGGGTGTTCTCTTTTCCCTAGACTTAGGTCTGGACCTAACCAAAATAACAACACCATAAAAAAAATGATCATTATCTATCCAAATGTGTTAAAGATTGTATACATTAAGTAAGATATGTTAGGGTTCCAATACAAATGGGGCATGCTGTATAATGCAATACTAAAAATTATATGTCTATTTTATTATAGAAATGTTGGGGGCAATATTCGAGATGGAATCAGTTACGTGGGAGGATCAGTGATGTCAAAGCCTAGGGAATTTGCACATTTGATCAAAAATAAATTTGGTAGCGCCGACAATATTAGTCAACTTTCAAGTAAGTATATCCGTTCTATTTATTTGACTTCATTTTATCTAGAAGTTTAATATTAATTTATTTTAAATGGCATTAAAAGTTCATTTCGTTCTAAAATTTTGACCATAAAATTTTAAAATCTATTTTTCTTTATTCTTGCAACAAAATATGGGAAACTGCTTTGATTTTATGTGAACAAAATTAGTTGAAGGTAATAACATCGCAATCAGCCGCAGTATTATACGAAGCCTTTTACTAAGCTTTTCCAAATTGTATAGTTAATTCATTTAAGTTATGTATACTGCACTTACTAGAAACAATGTCGGTTTACTAATAACTGTAATAACTGATAATTAGTTATCCTGCTCATGAATAAGTTTGACATATCATTAAATTTATTGATGAAACTCAGTTATAAAATTATGTCAGTAATGTTACTGATTCTTAAATTAAATATGTTAAATTTTGTTGTGCAGTACCACATATCTTAGCTTCAATATTACAGTGGCGGCTCGCGGGTTCTGGAATAAGTGAAGCGTTTTTTTGTAAAAATCGCTGAATAGGCTACATACGTTTTTTTGAGGAATGGTGGTAAAATTATGGAAGTCCGCTTACATTTGCAAAAAATATGCCGCATTTTGTAACACTTGCAAAACTAGCGATGAGCCAAACTTTGAACAAACATTACTTGTGGAGCCAATTCTTTAATTTATACCTGAAACCATTTAAATGTCCGGATATTACAGGCGCGCCATCATAACACTGAGCGATCAATTTTGATTTGTAATTCTATCCTTCCAAAGCAAGGTGAACGAGGCTAAATAATGTTTCAGCTGTGCAATCTGCACTAATATTAAAAAATCGTTCCACTCATTTTGCACTCGAATTAACATATCTAAGAATAATAGAGCCGAACAATATCTGTCCTATCATCCACTTGAACTGAAAAAAAATATCCTTTTTGTATGGTTTCCTGAATATAATCAGAACTACATTGCACAATTTCTTTTCGTACTGTTTTTGAGTCTCCAAAAATACGGCTTTAATCTTTTAATTTGTGCACGTGGGCGGCTGTTACCATGGCAACCATATAATTTGGTGCATTATATAGTACCAGTCTATTATTATGTCACTTACATTTAAACTGTGAACTGGCCTCTCACCAACATGGTCGGCAATTAGGGTTATATCAGGGACTAGTACCTATTATTATTACTTCTACCTGCTTCTAATTAATACTTAAAATGTGTATATTACATTATTAATGCCTTGGCTTCAAAAATAGTCATTATAAATTTTGAAAATTAAGGTGAATCTCCGCTTCACTTGCTTCACCCCACGAGCTGCCACTGCAAAATATTATTGCATGGTACTTTAGTGGTGTAATTAAATGCTGATTTATCGATCACTCATCCCGTCTCAAAATGTAAATATTATTTAATCCACGGAAAACCGCATTAACTTATAATAAATGTCCAATTTCTATAGGTGGTGTATTGGTCCCATTTACTATCCGTAATTTAAATATTAGTTCAAGTAAGACATTATGTGTATGCATGAAAAAAAAATTGCTAATTTCTCACATACATATCTAATACCACTTACCCGTAATGTTACTTGTTGTACATAATTTTTTAATACATTAGATGGCTAACAAATGCACTAGTTAACACTGGCATGGCTATGCACTGCCCGTAACACCATGATTATAATCCGTAGCGTGGTACATAGGGCCCGGTGCGACTGGTTCTGAAGGAAGCGGCGCTAATGGTGGAAGCGAGCAAGGTGACAAGGTGCATCATGGATCGGCAACGTTACCCGCTACCTTGCATATTGCAACGTCGCAGACTTCCATGGGACAGGCACACCAACGAACGAAATTTCCCAGCGATGAGGGAAGCGAATGCAGTAGCGTCACAAGTGATAGTATTGGAAGGTAATTGCTTCCAATTGTATTTAAAACTACTGGCATGATTGAAAAAATTAAGTATGATATATAATTCAAATATGATAACAATGATAATTGAGGAAGAACACTTTTTGATGGTGATTAAGAGTTCCGCTGCGGCGGAACGAGAAGACATTCTTGTATTCCCGTCTCTCAAATCTAATCTCCACAGAAACGGTTTATAAAGATCTGCCCATATCATTCAAATATTTAGTTCAATAGAGGTTTTCGTGAGCTCCGGGTACCATGAGTTGCTGATTTAAATCGTGCAGCTTCTACTATTTTTTCCTATTTTTTTTTTTTACTTATATACCTGGACATGTGAAGGTCTGCCAAGGAGGACCAGTTTTGTCACAATTAAGTTAGGCACAGGGTCAACGACTGACTAGCTAAAAAAAACACGTGTACATGGCATAAGGTCTGCCAAGGAGGACCAGTTGGTTTTCCAAGAATATTTTGTACAAGGTTGCTCATTTCTCAACTTACCAGTTTAGGAACTGACCAGTTTAGGATCCAACATCCATTGCCCCAGACCTACTAGAATTTCTTTTTGCTCTGGGCCTCTAGTCAGCCACACATTTTTCTTGGTGAATACTTAACTTTACTTTAACTTAATTTTTCGTTTATTTTTGTTCTTTTTTGTACCTACTTACTTATTTCTTTTGAATTTTAAAATGCAAATTGACAAAAACTAAAAAAATATTGTATAGTACACATATAACAAGTTCCTACAAGATTAATAGCCCTTCTAATAATGCCTTCTAAGAAGATACAGATTTTAAATTGTAGGTTAAGTGTTATTGTTGAATCAGATACACATTTTGATTGCTCTAACATCTGATATTCATTTCAAGTTTAACCAGAAATACTATAAACTTTGTTAGTTTTATGGGATGTATATTTTAATGTATTTTTTAGAATTTAAATGCATTTTGAGGAAATCGAATTTATTTTTACTTACTGCATTAAAAACCGTATTTCGAGTTACAAAATAACTTACTGTTACCACTTTTAAACTTTTTAAATAAGTTCTAACCAGAACTCTGCTACCAAATTTCCATTTTATGTAGCTGACGGCTTTCTAACTGCCGGTTGATTGAAGGCAGGATAAATTTAATTTAACAGTTACTTTGACAGCCAGTTATGGTTGACTGGCAGCTATGTAACAAGAAAATTTTACCGTGCACTGATAAACCCTTAGTCAGTAAAAAAATTCTTCCATATATAATTAACGTATTTCGTCTGATTTTTCGTTCAGTGTGGTTATATTGTATTATGTTGATACGTAATGGACTCTAAGGAAGAGATCTTAAAAATAACGACCACTGTCACACCACTTCACTGTATTCATAGGTTACCATATTAACCTAACGTAACGATCATGAGAACTCCCTAATATCACAAAGGATAAACAATAAAGATTTAGGGTTTAAACAGTGTTTTGATTCAGGAAGGCTGTGGATATCAAAAGTTTACCAATTTTCTTTTAGATTTCCACCATAACACTGCTGTTAAGTTAAAATTATAAATTAAATTGATGTCAATTGACTGTGAATGTATTGATAAAGAAGCGCTTACATTCTATATTCTCATTACCACTTGTACTGACTTTACCGAGATGCGCTGAATTTATTTTGTGAGATATATGTATTGGTCAAATTTAAGCAACTGAACATATTCAGCAATTTCAGAACCAGATTTAATACCAGTTTAATTAAAATTTAAATACAAATACATAATGGGACGTATTCCAAAAAATTTTGGTCGCATCATTATTACAAATTCCTCATAGGCAGCGGTTCCCATGGGCAGCGGATTTTTTCTGCAGTTAACTTTCTGTACTCTAACATTAAAATTCTTGTTTGATTTAGCTAAATCATTAATAATTGTAACATCACCCTTATTTATTAGTGTTTTTTAAAGGTATGGAAGATCACAAGAAAACTGTCACCAAGATACCTTCTTGGATATGAATAAGAAAATAAGGACTGTACAAGAACAAATTGAAAACTTCAGGGAAAACTTAGATACCGTCAAATCATTGCAGTCAGAAATTCAGTTTTTAAATGTTGCCTTGCAGGTAAGTCACTAAAGATTTTTCCAACAACCAGTAATTTGCGTTTGTTTGTCATTTTTACAAAACAACATGTAATCATGCAGTTGTTTTTTCACGTTAAATTTATCTGACAGAATAAACTAATCATGGTTAATACTAAAAGTGATTGGTTTTCTTAGGAGGAAAGATTTAAAACTGAAAGACTGGAAGAACAAATCAACGACTTGACGGAACTGCACCAGAATGAAGTGGAAAATTTAAAACAAGCGATGGCGGATATGGAGGAGAAAGTGCAATATCAAAGTGAAGAGAGACTCAGGGATATACATGAAATGTTAGAGCATTGTCAAACAAAAGTAGGTGAACATATCTTATTAAGCCTAAATTACTGTTGGGCTTAATTATTAATTATAGATGTGCCGATACTCTACGAAACTGCTTATTGTTTTAGATTCAAAAAATGGAGCACCAGGCTCTGCAACAACAACAATATGTAACCTTAGAGGGATTGGATAATTCAAACGCCAGGGCTCTCGTTGTTAAACTCATAAATGTACTGCTCACTGTACTTCAAGTTATTTTATTGTTAGTAGCTACAGGAGCAGGCATCATAATGCCTTTTCTTCGTACAAGGTAAGAAAGAAATCCTTCAATTTGGTCACAAAAGTCACAAAATGTTTACGAACCCAAAATTATTATAATATTTATTACATTTATTTTTATTATTTTCTGTTCAAATTTCTGGCTGACAAGTAGGTCTAATTTGTGATAATAAAATCCTTATTTCATGGAAAAAGGACTCCTGAACATTGAAGTACTTCTTCCATCCGTAACATCTTGGATGGCAAATATTTCGTGTCAAATTAGCATCACTACCCAGTAACAACTTTAATTTTAAAATGCGCTCTATAAACGTTGATGGTCTAAGGCTAAAGGGACCCCATAAAACTGATTTAAAACATTATTAAGAGTAGACCATCCCTCTTTAAGACCAGTATTTAAACACCCAATTTTTAATGAACCAGGCAATACTTCTGATGATAATTATAAAACCATACTTGGTTTAGGACACGGAGTATAATATATGTTAGGAAAACCAACTCGAGTCTCATGGCATGTTGGGATAATGCACTCATTGACAGAGAGGTGACTGGACCTCTTATAAAGTCCATACCATCAATGTTGGCATGCACGTGACAGGGAATTTTTTGAATGAAATCAGTTGAAGGCCATACAATCCAGTGACGTTTCGTTAAATAGGGTTTTATCTATAATCTATGCATATAAAATGCACCAAAAGGTAATTCTGTATGTCTTTACTTTGTGCAGTCACTGATCATGTGCAAGCCAACATTGATGCTATGGAACTTAGCATCTCTCTCTACTGTCCGTCTCTTTCACCCACGTGTTCTACGTGAACAATACTCGGGCTGGCACGGCAACATAAGTGCTTACTCCTAACTTATATATTATACTCCGTGGTCTAGGATTCAGCATATTAAAACTTAATATGCACACAAAATTTTTTTGAGTTAACGTTTTGTATTTAATTACGTTCACATAAATATAACTACAATTAGTATTATACTCCTGACTTGGTCTATATAATATAGACCCCTTGCATAATTATAAAATTGACATACAAATGCTACCTACTCATAACAATTCAGTTTGTGCACTAATTATAATATTGGGATAATGTTTTTATCTGTGCCACTATTTACTGTAAAACATGGGTTAGATAAATCTCGAAAGTACATCGTTTGAAAATCCAGGTGAGGTGGGGTAAATGTGACATATTTGTTGATTAAGTCAAAAATGAGTGACTCAAAGTGATATATAAAGGCAAATGTATAAAATCTAAAAGTGTTTAATAATAATTGCTAGTTATTTTACATTTTTATTTGTACAAATATTTATATACAAATAATTGGTAGAAATATTATCAAGAAATATATGAAATTGGTTCTTTTATATAAGTACAAATACCACTAGAAATAAAGTAATTAATATTTTTAAACAAAAATTAAGTAAAATAGTTATTTACATAACCAGTAATGAAGAGACTAATTTTATTTGACAAATAAAATGAGTCTTTTCATAAAGTGTATAGAGTGTTCTAGACTATAGTTGGCCATGTTGAAATTAGTAAATTTTGAATTTTGAACTTCATACTTGTTGTAATGAGCCTATTTTTGGCAAGTAGCTTAAGAATTGAAGATTACACATTATTAATATACACATTATTAAATTTAAAGTTTAAGTTGTTCACTTTTGTGTTTGTTTATGCTCATGTTTAATTTTTTTTAAATCCGATACAAAAATAAACAATTTTTTCCTATAAAATTTTTGCAAAAATATGTGCCATTTTTTGTCATGTCTAAGGCCATATTAGTAAATTAAGTAAATTTCGAATTTTGTGCTTCATACTTGTTGTATGAGCCTATTTTTGGCAAATCGCTTTAGAATTAAAGTTTACTCTGTTATTCACTTTTGTCCTTCATTGTTTTATTTCTTGTCGTCTTAATTTTATTTAACTGATAGACACCAGTTTGTGTTCTATAATGGATATGGTTTATCAAACTATTTGGCTACTTATGCAGTACCTCAAGGCTCAAATTTTGGGCCTCTACTATTTTTATTATTTATTGATGTTCTGTGCACAGAACTACAATGTGCGGACGATTTAAAAATTATATAAAAGCATAACATCTGAAAACAATTTTATAGATCTTCAAAACAATCTGAATAGAGTCAGCAATTGGTGTCTCTTCAATAAAGTAGGCATTAATATTTCCAAGTGCAAAGTAGTAACCTACACGAAAAATATCACTACATAACACTACATAATCAATGGCACAACTTTAGAAAGACTAAATACAATCAAAGACTTAGGCATATACTTTGATTCCGACTTCAGTTTTGTAAATCACATAAATATTAATTCTCGAGAAGCAAAAAAAATATTAGGATTCATCATGAGAAACTGCAATTCATTTATGAATATAAAATTATTATATTACTTTTATGTAAGATCAAAACTCGAGTACGTATCAATAATCTGGAACCCTTATTACGTTGTTCACCAGCACACCTTGGAGCAAGTCCAAAGAAAGCTTTTAAAATTTTTGGACACTGTGAAGATAGTCTGGTCATCTTCAAAGAGCAATGGGAAAAGTCACAACATAAAATTGGCAGAAGTGTTATAATCACGTGATGAAAGAGGAACAGATAATAAAATGCATATAAGAATCCTACTTTCGACTTGTTATATGCACTCAAGTGCCTCAGACTAATTTGATTATCAGATCTTTGTAGCTTTTTAGTTATTTATAGTTCAGCAAAATATATGCATCTATTTGCCCCTCTCACTCTCAAAATCACAACTTTAAAATTACATTAAAATAATACTTTAATATTTTAAAAATAATTCAGGTTCTCTAATTAAGTTAAACAATTATTATATAACATGTGTAGGCAAATGTTGGAAAACTTTTGAAACATGGTAGTTTTTATTGTGGTGCAAACATTTTGTGGCATAATCTGTACTTAGTAATTATTAGTAAATATCAAATGTCAGTCTTGGTTTATGACATAACACATTTTAATCTTTTTAGAAACATTGTTCCCAGAAATAGCTCCACTATTTGGTATCTGGTTCTATTGGTAAAAGGTATTTTACCAATAGTTTTACCAACGATATATCCTCTCAAATTATGTTACAAATATGGTTCCGTTAAGTTCTTAAAGAGTAATTCTCACAACAAAAATTCTCTAACTTTGTTTACTGTTTATTAATATTGTAATTATTAATTATGGATAACTTATGTATACATGGCTTGCATTAAAAGAAGATCACAAGCCACATGACCGAAAATTCAGTCAAGTTAGTTTATACTGATTAGTTTATAGTGATATTTACAAGCGAGTTTATACTGATTGAAGTTGACATACGAGGAAAGTTGATCTCTAAAGTAAATCTGCAACTGAACCAGACAAATTCCCTGCTCTGATCATGTAGCTTGTGATCATGTATGAAGGTTCTTTTTCACTGGTAATTCGTCAGAGTGGTGCAATATAATATAATATGTTGAACAAAAAATATTTTTTTCATTCTGGTAGCATCATACCATACCATACCATGATATCATCATAATGGTGGTAGCACCCAGTTATATATTAAATATCAAACGATTATAAACCAGTATTTATTGAGAAAATATACTTTCCAATAATGGGGTGGTCCGAAAAAAAATAATTTTCTTTTTCACTTATAACTTATTTAAGCGATTTTTAACTTTTCAAGTTTGAAACTTGAAGCCTCCTGCAGAATACCTTTTTATCAGAAACTCATAGTCTGAACAGATTTAACAAAACAGAAGTGTTCTAACGTGACTAAATTATGAAAACTACTGGACCTTTGTTGAAATGCCATATCAACTCATGAAACGACTGTTTATTTTATCGTGATGGCTACTCTACTTCTTTAGATGCGTGTTTGAACCCAAATACGGGTGCTTCTGCGGTAGCTAGTAAATCAACTGTAAATTTTTATAGAGTTGACTATGATTTGGCAATATACATATTCAGTTAAAATAACGAAAATTATGACAATAAATTTTTACTCTCAAACCGGCTCAATAAGTTAAAAATCTATAAACAAATGATACCATATTCCATACCATCAATGTTGGCATTCACGTGATCAGTGACTCCACAAAGCAAAGACATGCAAATTACGTTTTGATGCGTTTTATTTGCATAGATTATAGATAAACCCCTATTTAACGAAGCGTCACTGGATAATATATTGTATGGCCTTGAACTGATTTGATTCAGAAAATTCTGTTGATCACGTGCACACCAACATTGATGGAATGGACTGTAGTTATAAGCCAAAATAGTTCCTGTTTTTGGGCATCACCTGATATACAAGGCATCAACAGCAGGTTTAAGGAGCTGGACAACTGCCTGCTTGTCTTTTGATTTAGATGGTCTAAATTTGGAGGACTCAAATTACATATCATTTCTCACTGTTTTGCTTGTCTCATGTCACTTCGGGTTTAACCAGACGTTGGCACAGCCTTCTGATTTCAAATGGAATCAGTGAAGAAACCGAGTGAAAAACCGAATTTCATACAGCATGCTTTTTGGAGGATTACTCGGTATCTTATGACATGAAAGAAAAGTGGGTACTAGCCTGCTGGTCGCTCTCTGGATATTTTTTTTTTGGTTTGATCAAAAGGAGAAATAAAAATTTTATAATAAATGAAAACAAAAAAATAAAAGTCTTATACTAATAGGCATGCCAACAGTCACGCGAACTTTCCATAAAAGAATTTATTTTGAGATTCCTCATGCTGACATGTTGATGAAAAGAATGAAAGTTTGTAAAACCCTTCAAATTTTGCGACAATCATTATATTGTCAGAAAAAAACACGAAAGTTGTATGCACAAGTGTAAAAAAAGTTGAAAATGCAATTTTCCATATGACCGGAAACCGTCCAACAGGCTGGTACCCACTTTCCCTTATTGTCACTTTACACTTTCCCTCCTCCAAAAGGCATGCTCTTTGAAATCGGAGAAAATAAATTGTTATTAGCTCCTGGTCTATAAATTAAAAGACAAGCAAATGTCAGATTATTCAGCTTCCATTGACAACCTGTACGAAGCTGTGATATCTGTAGCAAAAGAATGGACAGCTTTATTCTATTTTATATTTAATTTATTTCATCTTAGGGCTAGTGATAGATCTCTTACTGTAACAGAAATTGTGGATGGAACTGTTGGACAATACTCACTTAGTGTTCCCATAAGATCGCCATTTTTTACACGGACTGTGTCCAAAACGTGATAGGTAAAATTCTTAAGTTACTTAATCTTTATACAAGTTTATAATGTGTGGTTTGAAGTTTAATAAACCTAGACTGACTTAAATGTTTTTTAATTCCTGTTTTTTTGCTTCTATTATATTTTATTTTTGTTCTTCTAATTTTCATTATGCTGTATAAACTAAAACATTCCAAATGTATCATCAAGTCATACTTCCTTATCTCCATGAACGGTGATGAGCACAAAGTTTTATTAGCAGCAAAATGTATAGCGTGTTGGTAAAGTTGATTCTTTTAATTTTCAGGTTACGGATTCTCTCAACTGTGGTCTTGGTAATAGCAATTGCTTTTATATTAAGACAGTGGCCGGAAGTACAAGATATTGGTTCACATGTTATGAAACGCCTCAAAGATATGTTAGATCCAGTCCAATAGCATTTACCTTATCCGTTTAGCAAAGAATCTAATTTGCATATTTCTGTATTTGCGAACAAATTGTCTGGTTATTAAAATTAAGTGTGTGCTCCAAAAGGGTAATTGAACCTTATGAGGAAATTTTTAAACAAAATAACTTTACATTATTTGTTTGGAATTTTTAAATATTTCTGAAACAAGCAAGCAAAAACTGTTGGTAATCTAAATTTACATTATACATTTTCTTACTTATGCGGTTGGGAATGTGTAGGTTTTTCTTGTGTAATCTAATTTGTTCGTAAATTAGAAATTTGCAAACAATGCTTGACTGAAAAAGTCTGCGGATTGTGATTTTAATTGAATTTTGTAGAATATTTAAATAAGTAAGTATCCCTTTTAACATAGATTTAGTGCAAACACACTGCACTATTTGAATTTTATTTGCAATTTAGTATGTCTGTTTTCTAAATTATTCATTACTTTTTTTGTATTTGTACAAATGTGAATTGACAATATTTTTCTATTGTAGGGTTTTTAGTTATTAATTTTATTTATTGTATAATTTTTTTAAAATAAATGTACGTAAATATATTTATAAAATCTTTTTATATTGCTACTTGTTTGTATTTTTTGTTCTAGTAATAGTAGGTATAGAGTAACAATATCAGAACAGTTATTTATGTAGGAAAAATATTACAAATTTTGTCTTTTATTTATTTCTAATTTCAATATACTGTTTGTGCCAAATCTATGATATAGTGTCCCCAAACTTTTAAGACTTGAGCTTTGTTAGATGATTCTAAATAAATTGTCTTTATTAGGCAAAACTAAAAAAATATAAACAGATGTCTTATTATGGTTCTTTATGTAATTGTATAAAATACACTACTCTGTGATAAAATAAGCAATATTCTAAGAAATATCTTAAATAGAGCACAAATTGGTTATCATTACTTGGGGAGTTCGAGGAGTTGGATAGTCCTGATAGCATTCAGTTTGTACCACAGACACCACAGCAGCTAATCTTTAATATTATTGGTTTATAGTAATATTTGTCATTGATTTTTCTTTTGCGTGAAGATAGTATTTACAGCCCAAAAATCTCCTTCCCCTCTGCCAGAAAATATTATCATCAAGAATATGGAAAAGGAAATAAAAATAAAATATTTTTTATAATATGTTAACATTGCATTCGTGCGAATAGTTTTAAGGCGATTATAGACAAAATAGAAGAGGGCTGAAGCATTTAAAAATGGTAAAAAGTGAAAAGATTAGTAGGATAAAACCCATTGGAAAAGGAAGATAATATAACAAAAATGAAAAGTAAAGTAATTTATGGGTGATCTGAGGTCGGGAAGTGGAAGGGGGTGAGTTTTAAGGGTAAAAAACCATTTATCTCGATTTCCGGCAAAACTACGAGTCCTATGGAAAAAAGTTAAATGGCAAAGTTGTAGGTAATAAAAAGATATACAACTTTTGTATTTACACTTTTTTCACATAACCTCAAAATTTATGTGAAAAATTCAAATAACCAAGTTTTTGGTTTTTTATTTTTATTTCACAAAAAAATTTTATATAAGAAATTTGGTGAAAACTTTACTTTTTATGTCCCAAACACACTCTAATTTTCTTGATTTAAAATATTTATTTTTTCACCTTATTTTGACTTAATATCGAAAAAGCACTCTAATTTTCAAATCGCAAATTCTCGCGTCAAGAAAGCCCACCTGCTTTTTTAAAAAAGTAGGTGGGCTTTTTGTTCGTTGAAATCTCTACTTTCTGATGGTAAAAAAAATAACATTACTATGATAAATTTAATATTCTCAGAAAATGCAAAGAAACGAAAAAAACTCGAATCCGAAATTTTTTTTAAATCATGTACTGTTTTGAGCTATTTATTAAAATTTACACTTCAATTACTCGAAAAACTTAAGATTCCATGTTACATTGATAAACAAAAAAAATACAAAACCATAAAACAGAAAGATTGCAAAAAACATGCGAAAATAATTAATGTTCTAAATAGTAAAGACAGGATTTAAAGGGGATTTCATCTAAAAAAATGTGCTTGTGCAATTTTTTTCAGTAAAAAAATTGATTTATTAAATTCTAATTACATTTATGTCATAGAAAATCTCATATATGGATTTTTCTCCGCTTTCTTTGTTTTTTATCTTTTAATAACAGCATTAGCAACTCATCTTCTACTACCCTTGCCCTAAAACAATTACTTTTATCACAAGGTCGCCTCAATAAGGGGCCTCAGTTGGTTTCACAAGAATATTTTTAGATTATTACATCACAGGAATTTTGTCACAGGGTCGTCTGATTTGTTTATTTTCTATATAATTAGAAAGCAAGTATCTCACTACCATTGCAAGTTGCACGTAAGAAATGCTTATGTGCCGCCGTCTCAGTGTCGACATTACTCGCACACGTAACTTGTGGAAACACTCATTCATAAAATGATATTAATTTTTAATGACTGTCCAATGAACTGGCCTTTCTACAATCAACATATTATATTAAAGAGAGAGAGAGAGAAGGATATGCACATTTGTTTGTTCTTAGTCCTAAAGTCAAGTTGGGAACTTTTAAGACTTGGGCCAAGTAGATAACTGCATAAATGCATAACAGGTAAAGTACATATTTCTTTTTTAAGTTTAATACTAGGACTAATTTTGCTGCATAAAGGCTACATTAATGTAAAATTAAACCTGTATCCTTTGTGGAGCTTATTTGACTAGTACTCTGCCGGCCAAAAAAAATGAGCCATTAAAATTGTTGTCTTGTAATCAAAGTTTATTTGATGACAGTTATAGAATTTATGACATTGATTTCTTATTTAATGTCGGTGTACATTTTTGCCTTTTTTCAAATACCTTCTTTACTTAAGATTTGTGTCTAATTCAATTCCTCGAAGGCTAAATGCAGTAATTGAAAACAATGGTGCAATGGCTAAATATTATGCCAACATAATTATTTTTTTCTTGTTTATAATACTTGTTTTTGATTTTGAGTTGTTATTTATTGTGTTATATTAACCTTATTATAGGTGATAACTTTAATTTTTTTTAAATTTCTTTAAAATTCAAATAATATTAACCATATTATATTGATTTTATTTATTACACTATATTATATTATAATTAATTGCATTGCTTGTGGGTTTTAATACAATAGCTTTAAAATCACAGCATAATAAATATCTATGTGCAGTTTCAATCCCACAAAATTCATATTGGAAACTAAGTAGTCAGTACTCAGATTAAGTGGATCTCAAGTGGAGCCCAATTTACAATGCTAGATTTTGGGGGGAAAAGCTATTAGGCATGGTTCGTTTTTTTTGCCGGCAGTGTACTACAAAATAAAAGTTAACAACTACCTACTAATTTTTCATAATATGCTATTTTGAGAACATAGGTTTGTTTAAACATAATTCGCTTATTATCAGGTAAAATTAATGTAACTAACTATAATAATTCTCTCACTTAAAGTTAATAACTAATTCCAAAACATTTTAGAAGTATACTGGGCATAATTACTGAACGATTTTCAATAAAATAGTATACCCAGATTCTATATCACCCTTGGTTTTCTATTTTAGCCCTTTTGTCGGTACATAATATATAATCTACTTTATTTATTTTTTTTGTATCATCAGGACTGAAATAATTAATTTAATTCACATTGTAGTTAGTTGACATGTTTTATGAGATTATATTATTAAGAAATATATAAATATATCCAATATATAATACACACAGCATGTCTTTTTACAGATAAAATATGTAACTGAAAAAGAATTTGTATGTCGAACCTTTTTCATAAAATATATAATTAGTAATGAGATTGGGATAATTATATTTGATATTCAATTATGATTAGATATAAGCTTTTATAAATATAAATTCAATATTAGGAAGAAGAGAAGAATTTGTTTAATGTTAATTACTATAGTTATCATGTTGCTTATATCTAAATGTAAATATTAAAAAAATGGTTATGTCTCTTGCTGCCAGAAATATCCAGTTAGGTTTACCTACATGTTTTATCAGAAAGCTTGTATTTATTTTCTTAATTCTCTCAATTCTCTGCTACGTCTATTAATTATCATAGGGGTAATCTTGGGTTAGTAACAATAAAAGAGCTATCAAATAACGACTCCCAAATAATTCGGCTCCTTTTGGGCCTTTTTCAAAAGAAGTTTTTATTGTACCTACATAATATTTACTATATATATTATGTATTGTACCAATACACAGTCCAAATAACAGTTAAAATTTATTTAATAAATGTCCAGACTGTTTGATTACTATCATAGGAAAGAACAACTAAGAAACCCTCTGAACTATATTTATGCATTTCTATAATATACAGGGTGATTCATTAACAGAGGACGCCGCCCATATCTCAGGAACTGTATGACAGAATGCTGGGGAAAAAATCTATAACAAAAGTGTACTAGAGAAATCGCTGGAAATTATGTTTTAGTTTGTAAGACTAACTATGGTTACACCTGGTTAACTTGTTAACAAGTTGTTATTTTCTACTGTTACTTAAAGACAGTTGTAACAATATTGGGCAAAATCTGTACCATGGTAACCACCTTGCTAGGCTCAAATTTTCAAGCCCATGTATAACAAAGATTGTTAAATTTAGTTCAAATGTATTCTGTAACTCACTGCAGAGTGGTGGTTTTAGGTTAAGACGTATTTCAATCCTCAGTATATTTTTGATTTCAATTCAGTTTCAATCAATATCATATCATATAAAACAGAAAATAGAAAAAAGTTCATATTTTGAGGAAAATAACGCCACATCTCCCTTGGTTCAATAGTACAATCGAGATTTGTCGCATAGGAATACGGTGGCGTCCGAAATTATTTCATTCCCCTAGACATTCCGTGTGATAAAGCAAAAACTGGATATAGAAAATAGTTCATATTTTTAGGATAATTACTTGATGATATCCTTAGTTCAACGGTATATATCAGATTTGTCGCAAACGAATACAATGGCGTCCGAAAATATTTTGTCCATAACGTATTATAAATTAATAAAAAACCGGAACTAAAAAAAGTTTATTTTTATAGGGAAAATTGCGTCATGTCACCCTTAGTTCCATTGAATCTTCCAAATTAGTCGCAGACGAATACAGTGGCGTCTAAAATTATTTTCGTCGCTAGATGTTACGTGTTATAAAATGAAAACCGGAAATAGAAAAGGTTCATATTTTGAGGAAAATAACGAAAATCTAATGAGGAAATAACGAAAATAATAATAATAAAATAAAAATAACGTATTTAGCAATTATTTATATATAGGTATTGTAGGCAATTCATAAAAACTATATTTAAGTTAAATTTGAATTCTATAATATTCGCCTGCGCTAATATACGCCTGCTTCGGTAAAAACATATTACTTACGCAATTCATTTGAGTTTACGAGTTACGCAATGTTCCATTACCTAACGGAGTTAAGTAAAAGCGTATGATTTAAGCGCGCATTATTATAAATACGTTAAGCATTAAAATTATTATTTTGCGCATCAAAATATCACATACATTGCAATAAATAAACATATATTTTATAAATCAATGATTTTTTAGATGCGAGTTAATATTTATTAGTGTTAAAATTATGGATAATGTTCCTGACTAAATTAATTTATGTTTTTTTTTCAATACATGATTTGATTATTAATTGACAAAATATTTATTATAATGTTCAAAGCCAATTCTCATTGTATTTAAAATAATGATCATTTAAATTGTTCCCCTTAGGTAGTGCGACTTTCGGACTTTTATTACCTACCTCAAATGAATTGCGTAATGAGTTTTATTAATTTTAGGCAAAATTTCGTTTTCGTACCTTACCATATATCCAGATTTATAAAATCCTGGGCATTCGCAGATAAAATTATTATATTATTTAGTGTGTTACCGACGCGGGCTAACGCCCTTCTTTCTTGTGTTCCAATTCACCTCATTCGTATGTTATAACAAAGTAACACAAAATTAGTAACAAGTTTACAAAATATGTATTCTGTAAACTTTGGTTGTAATGGCTTTATCCCACTAATATAATAAATACCTACTACAGCTGTATTGCACTTACAATAACCTTTTCACTAGGTTCAAAGAGATAATGCGTATGTTTTGAAAGATAGATGAACGGAATATTTTATTTATTTGGTGAAATATATATATATATATATATATATATATATATATATATATATATATATATATATATATATATATATATATATATATATATATATATATATATTTATATAAACACTTAAAGTATATAATTTTACCAGTGGCGCCTCGTCAGGGTGGGGTAGTATGCCCAAATAGATTTTCATGAATATAGGAAATGATTATAATCAAACTGATTTTGATTTTGAAATAATTCAGAATTATTACTATAATTTAGAAAAGTTGACTATAGCATATATGCCAATGGCATATAGCAGGTATCTAAGTAGATGTCTAGGTATATTTAATATAAATATTTACAGATTGGCACGTTTTGTAATGTACCTTTATTACATTACAGAAATATTAAAAATTTCTGTTTAACGTTTAGGTTTAGGACTGTTTAACGTTTAGGTTGATTAAAATACCCCTTATTACGGTAATGCGCACTGAAATTTGTTTTTGGGCGGGAAGGCTCGTCTTCGCTCCTGTGTACTCTGTGCCGTAGTCTGTGTTCAAAATTAAAAAAAACGAGATAATGCAAAAGTTGTTTATATCAGCCACCTGTTTATATCAGATCGTCAGATGTTATATAGTAATTGTGCATAAATTAAAGAAAATCCCTCGGTTACATCCAAACCGTTGTAGTTTTGTTTGCAGGGTTGTTTGTACACTCTTGTTAAAATAACAGTTTCCAGTTTAATCATCTTATTAAAATATAAGGCTCTGGCTTCAGGTTTTTCCTCATTCAGGTTTTTCAATTTAAGTGCTTGATCAGCCTCGTAGTGTGCTGACCACCTTGTTATACATAGATTTTTCTTGGAAAATCGCAATTTCCCGAAATTGTGTAAAACATATCATCTATGTGCGAAAATGCATGCGAACCCTCCATGTGCTCGTATTATTAGGCGTAAGTAAGGTTAGTAATTAGCATTGTTGCCACATCTTAAGTAATTCTCATTGTCTGAATATTTCCTTTATTTGAAATTTTTAATATTAAGGGGCCCTTACGTTATGTTATGTGGCCCGACTCATGCGCGTCATTTGCGTCTCAGTAGATCCGCCCCTGAATTGATGTCAATATTACGAATTCGAAAACAATTTAGGTGGTTTAGTTAATTTAGGTCGTCTCGTAATCTAAGTAGTTTCTGATAACTTATTTGACTATACTTTCAAAAAGGACATTCCAATTCAGTCCGTTGATATGTCTAGGGGGAAGTGGAGATGAACAGTTGAACACCCGGCGTGTATTGCTCTTGGTGCAGTAGATTTCTAGATGAGAAAGACCTATAATGTAGACGTATGTTAGGTCGAAGGACACATACAGTGCAACGGAAATAGAGAAGCTGATAAATTGACCGAGAAGCAGCCAGTCTGAAAATTTTTGGGCCTGGTCCTTCGAGTACTTTACCAACTACAGCGTAATTACAAATAATCAAGAAAAACACCCAACAGAAGTTATGGCATCAAACAAGTAAAAATCTCTCGAGATATCCCATAGCGCAGAGACAGCTATGTCTAGAGAAAACCTATAATTCGCAATAATGGACACTGAACACTGCCGGGCAAGGAAGCACCTCTATAATATGAGACAAAGTGACACACCTATTTCTACTAATCTGTAGAGGATGTGAACAAGAATGTCCTGCTCCTGCCATATCATCACCCAGAGAATCCATTTTGGAAGACCGTTGGTCTTCCATGGCCAATTTGAGGGGAAATATACAATATTCTAGAATATTGAACATCATCACCCATTTCAAAATATTAGGATATAATAATATATTGAATTAGTGTTATTATATTAGGAGCAACAATTCATAATTGTTAGTTATATCAGTAGAAGTAGTAAAAGTTTTTAAATCTATAATTTGAATATTTAAAAACGTATTAATATATATTTCAAAATTTATTCGCGAAATAGTATGTACGAGTTTTGGTCGAAATCCTAGACTCTTTTGTAGGCCAAATATCTAGGATTCAAGTTTTATTTCAGAGGCTTTTTGTGTCATAAAATCAGAATGGACAGAGGATCATAAATTTTAGTTTCTACTAGTTAATGAATTAAAATCACCTCATGTGGATGCAAATACGTCTAGAATATGTTATTATATAATATTAATATACCTGTCTTAGTATATATTATATAATATTAGTATACATCTTTACTAGTTTATTGACAACTATTTTGGTTAGCTGAACTCTGTTTCTGCATGTTATATAATCCAAATATAATAAGTACATCAATTGGTTTATGCATCAGTGACACTACAAAGTTCAATTAAATAGATAAATTCTGTAAATAGCCATATGTTTCCATTCCCAGCTAAGATAATATTGAATCCATATTTTTGTAACTAGTGGTAGATAAATCAGAGTATATAACGTTGTTATTATGGGAACCTCAATTCCAATAAACTTTGATTCCCGTTATCTTACCAGTAGCTTAGGTGTTATAATTTTATAGGTAGATATTAATTTCTACTTAAAATAAATAAATACTATTAAAATATTACGGCACTTAACACAGTTAAAAGACACTTGTCAGAAGTAATTTTATTGTTAGCCAATTAAGATTATTTCTTAAAAGATAATACAGCGGTTAAAAACATCTTTCGTTTTGGTGAGTGTACAGTGTAGTGTATGAAGGTGGTAGTTCAATATTTCATAAACATACAAACTTAAAGAATCACAATTATGGCTGGTAAATTGCTAAATATCGGATTTATCGGAGGTGGAAAGATGGCCCAAGCAATGGCTAAAGGATTCATATCTGCAGGTAAGTTCTAAATTAGTTTATATTTAAGATTATTAGGCACATTTATATTATAATGTTCATTGACACTAATATAGTGAGCAACAGGAGAGGGTTTAGTTTACTTGTCGATGCGGTCATTAATTGTAAAATATTATACAGGACGTTCGTATTAAACTAGGCCACATGTCTTTCCGCATATGTTAGCTGCAAGATCAAATGTTTCTATAGCATATCTATCATATAGATATGTTGAGTTTTAAAACATTATAATGCACAAATAAAAGAAAATAATATGTACTTAATTAGAAAATTATTATTATATAGGTAATCAAATATTAATTTTAAATCATTGACATCGATACCTAAGGAAAAATCTGTGAAAAACAAGAAAATACGAGAAAATATAACGATATCATGATATGTGTTTCTTCTTTTATGCCAGTCGTTTTTCGCATATAGATATTTATTTTCTGAATAATCCTAGGTATAATCCGCCTAGGCTTATATTGTTTTTTTATTTTTTATTGCATTTCGAAAGATATTTAATGTTGTGCTTTCAATATTGCTAATAAAATGGAAACAGACTAATTAGGTAGAAAAACAGATTCATTGATTTCTATAAATATCTTCGTATATAATGTATATATAACGACAGATATGGGATATATCTTGTTTATTTTTGTTTAAAAATACATAAGTATTATATTACATATATAATAAATATTATACGTAATAGTTAATATCTACGTCAAATGTAAAATTTTCAAACGGAACTGAGCTGATAAGTAATATGAGATGAGGTCACTCACATAAATATTTAAAATTTGGCAACAATTAAACGAACGTTTAAATAATATTTAATGTCTAAAAATTTTAATATAAGAAATAGAATACCTACCTATTGACATTTATTTACCAATCATAAAATTTAGTCCATTTTACTAGCTAATGTACGTTAGAGTTTTGAAGAGTTCAATTCGGGTATACTCTTTAAGCGCTACTTGCAAATTGCAGATAATGTGCAATTTCAATTATTGTTTTCTCTAATCTCACTTATAATCTTATAGTTTATCTGCGACTCCAAAGTTAACAAGACACCCAAAATTGTCCGCAACTTGAATATCGACAATGAATTCATGATCAGCGACCACCAAATTCCCGAGATACAGATTTCAAGTCGAATAGTACCATGTATTACAAAATGTCCGCCATATTGGAGCCGTCATATTGAATATTTATTTTTTCACTAAATTCGTAATATGCTACCCCAATATTCCAGAGATAGCGATTTTAAGTCGATTTTAGTACATACCGTAAATGGTAAAATTTCCGCCATCTTGAATATTTTATTTACAATTCATGATCTGCGTCCCCAAAATTCCCGAGACAGCGATTTTGAGTTGTTTCGGACCATAAATGGCAAAAATTTCCGCTATCTTGGAGTCGTAATCTTGAATATTTTGAGAAAAAGTTCTTAATCTGCCACCCCAAACTCGGGTCTTATCGGGTCATCATGGCAATAGTCATCCGCCATTTTGAAAATTCATCAGTCCTTTGTCCGTAGCAACTTTACAGGGGAACCGGCATGGGAATATGAAACAATATGTATTGTAAAATCTTATTTTTTACAATACATTTTCAATATTTAAAAATAGCAATTAAAGTAAAATATAGAAAAAAAATGCGAACGTGGTAGGGTTTGCACCCTGGCTGGCCTTTCGGCTGCGGATCCACATAGGTACATTCCCGCTGCGCCACGGGACTGATTCATACTGATTTCTAAGATATCAAACACATGGGCGCATATCAACACCATAAGGAAGCTGTAGTGATCGATTTTTATGAAATTTGGTAAGTTATGCTGCTTGGCCATCGTTAAGTATAGGTATGTTGAAATGAATCTGGGAAATTATATCTGATGAACAATCAATTTCGTTGTGTAATAGTTTATACAAAAACATTATCAATGAGGAAGCTTTCAAAGTTAGTTTTGTAAAAGAAAACATTATTATTGACTTCCCTCTCTGGATAGATTCCTGTAGCTATTATTAATTGATAAATACTCCAAAAGTTGTCTTTGTACATTTTGTATTTCATGTTTATAAATCTGATTAAAAGGATTCCAAATTATTAATGCACATTCATGTTTTAACCGTACAGACGAATATTACAACATTTTTAATGCATCTATATTTGTAAACGATTTACAATTGCGAGTTATGAACCCTCTTCAAAGCTTCACTCGCTTTTTTGTGAATGTGAGTGGCAAAACGTAGTTCAGAATCAAAATATATCCTACCTAAGATTTGAATTGCAGTTTCACGTTCCAGATTTTCTCTGTTTATAGAATAAATATATTTTATATTATTTTTCATTTCAGTGTACGACATTACATTTACATATATTAAGATCCAGAGAATTACTACTGCATCAACAATGTATTTTATACAAATCTTTTTGTAGTATTGTGCAATATTCTACCGATTACATAGTATTAAAAATTTTTAGGTCGTCTGGAAATAATAGCTTAGATCATAAGATTTTCCGTTAGGTATATATATATTTTAAAACAATAAAAAAATAATGGTATACTCTATTGATTTATAACCATTGTAATAAACATATTTACGTATGTCCTTAATTAATAATAATTCTCAAAGAAATTTAATAAACTAGTACTAAAACCAAAAAGACTAAAAAAAAACTACTAAAAAAAAGATCTAATTTTTGTAAAATAATGTTGTGGCTTATTCGATCAAAAGCCTTTGAATAGTATATATGCAATATATTTACTTGTACATGATTGTCTAGTATTTCTGATAGATGTTGAGTAATCAGAAGCAAATTTGTTACTATAGATCTATTCTTAATTAAAGCATGCTGATATGGTGATATGATTCCTCCAGATTTTTACCAATCTTCGACTTTCAAGCAAAGAGTAATTTATCAACACGACTAAAATCTAGACATCTAGAAAATAACATTTTATCTAGTAATCCCTAGAACATTATTAACTCAGGTATCTCATTTTTGGAGTGACGTGTTTCTCAATATTTATTTTTAAGCAATAAACGATAGTGTAGAATGGCAATACAAGTCCCAAAAAACTGCATGAGAACTAATTTTTTCAAAAACGTGGCCGCCAGCGCCACTTTTTTTTAAACTATGATATTTTAGTCACCGTTTGTCCTCCATTTTCTTTTCTTGTTTTATTCTTCATAGTAAGTACAGTCAAAAATTTCATTATGCCAATAACGAAAACAAAACATAAATCAGGCAAAAAATTAAAGCTAATTTTCAGTTTTTTGTGTTAATTGAAGTTACAATAAACAAAGCCTAATAAAAATTCCAAAATAGCAAAAAATTGGAGAACACCATTATTCCATCACCACTTCCCAAATGTTGACTGCAATCATAATAAATAAAAAAATCAATTTGAAACATTTAATAGATGCCTTCACAAGACAGATAACATCGTTTATTTCTGAATATTTATCATTTAATATTTTAATCTCTAATTTTAATGTAAATTAGCATTACAATGAATATTTTGGTAGGGTTGGCCAAAGGTGAAACAATGATAGCCAGTTGTCATCCTTCGGATTTGGCATCAGCGAAAGCTTTTAAGGCAGGTACTTTAAAATTAGAATAATGGATTGTAGCTTATCCTGTAACATGTTGCTCTTTCTGTTAATAGGATCTAGGAGGCGAATCAGTATTTGAAAACGTTCCGATAGTCGAGAAATCGGATGTAATTATAATATCCGTAAAACCGTCCATCGTACCTGTGGCACTTGGTGATATAAAAAATTCTGAGGTTAAGGCTGATAAGTTATTTCTTTCGATTGCTATGGGAGTAACCACCAAACAACTAGAAAAGGTAAGTTTTATGCAACTTATGGATGTATTTATAGGCAAATGAATTTCGTAAAATGCATCCGCTTAAAATCATTTGTTTTCATTATTTACATTTTTGTTATAATCTCATCAAGTGGAGGTAACAGGCGATTTAATATTTTTTGGTTGGACGGTTTACCTAATATGATCACTTAAGTCATTATATGATCGATAAAACTAAATCTGAGCTCAAATTGACTTTTATTTCTTTGGAAAATAAACTAAATGTGTACATCTGGAGTCGCTAAATAAAATTAATTAGGACAGTAAGCTTCACGTCTTTGGAAAATTGAGGAATACTTTGTTTTAGTACCTACATAATCGGAAAAGGGGCGGGTACTGGAGAAATTAAGTAGGTGTGAATTTAGAATGTATCTGGCATGCCGGTGCTAAGCTTGTTTTTTTTTTGGTGATAGCAAGCAAGATACTATTACGCTGCCTGTATGTATATCATCATTGACACCAGCGCATTCGCCAAAATATGAAGTGGGACTTGATTTTTTAAATTTTCATGCCCAGGTCCTCATCGAGCTAGACCTAGACTCTGACATCATAATATATGAAACCTTGTCTTTTTCGTTACGGTATACCTTAGAGTTGAAAAGAATTTAATCGTTCGGCACGGTTTGTATACTGTACAGGCTGATAAGTGACCCCTTATGGAGAGCCAGTGACATTTTCAGTGATGATTTAGTTAACAGCCATTTATTTACCTCGGAATTGATATTTTAGCACTCATTTAGTATGGATAAAGGGCCTCAATATTCCTATCAATCAAACATTTCATATAATTCACCGAATTCAACTTTTTTTCTGTTCCCTTGTGAAACGCCTGATTTTTAAATATATTTTTTTACTCACTAAGAGAAGCTGTCATGATTTTTTTCAGATGGATTAGCATTGCGCTCTCGAGATTGAAAGAAATTCAAATATAAATAACTTCGCGAAAAAGTAATGATAGCTCAAATCTTTAATGCCCAAAATTTTTTGCGTACTATTGGAAAAAACGACTTAAAATTTCAATGTTTTCTGGAGTATTTTTTATTTATTTCTTGCATTTCCCTTGTGACATTTTTGATTTAAATATATATATATATATATATATATATATATATATATATATATATATATATATATATATATATATATATATATATATATATATATATATATATATATGTATATATATATATATATATATATATATATATATATATATATATATATATATATATATATATATATATATATATATACTTCTACTTGTGTGCGAGCTCTGTCCCCGTAACCGATCATCATCAAAATTTCGATTCTTTCCCTTTCACTCAAACGACGGACCATTTTTAAATAAAATGAATTATGATGGAATAATGATTAATCAACTTACTTAATGATATTATTCAACTGATTAAAACACAAACTTGCGAGGAAAAACTTCAAAATTGTGACAACTGTCAAAACTGTTGTTTTTCCTGCGCTTTCTTGATAAATGATTAGCATTTGGTCATCGCTTGTATAATTCATTCTTAAAACTTTGCAACCGAATATCTCGAACACTTTAATGTTAAAGGTACTATGTTTTTGACATATTCGCACTCAGAAAAATGTGCTCTATCGAAATCCGTGAAAAAAAATATGGGTTGTCATTTAAAAAAATTGTCGATGACGTCATAGCTCAAAAACGAACAAAACAAAAAAAAATCGATGGCTGAAAAAAGTGACATTTTATAAAATAAGGTTGACGTGTCCGAGGATTTCCTGTGAAAATCCTTCAATAACGATTAATTGAATTTATTCCAAACTTTACGAGCTCAGTGTATATATATATATATATATATATGTATATATATATATATATATATATATATATATATATATATATATATATATATATATATATATATATATATATATATATATATATATATATATATATATATATATATATATATATATTCCATAAAAATGAATTCCATAAAAATTTGATTTCATAAAAATTATAATTGTTTTCATTTCATTCGTGTTTTTAAATTTTTGTAATGATACAATTTCGATAATAGATCGTAGTTATTGGAATTCCATGTTCTAGTATAAATCAAAAAAAATGTAACAGATTTGTAATATATTTGTCTGTAGATACATATACCTATATATTTTTTGGAAAAAAAATCAAAAATGTCCGAAGGGAAATACACGAAATAAATAAAAATTCTTCAATGAAAATCGAAATTTAAGCTCCTGCTTTTTTTCGATATTGTATAGTACGCAAAAAATGTAATTTTCTTGAATATTTAAGATTTGTGCTGTCGGTTTCTTTTCGAGAAGTTCGGGGATACTTAAATCGTTCTACAAGGGACTTTAAAATGTTATTTTGTTCTACCAGTGATCACATACACTTGAAATAGTTGCCGTAACTTAACATTTTATTCAAAATTGAGGCATAACTAAATAATAAAAATATTTTCGCTCACGCAATATTAGGGGTAATCCGCAACCCCTTAAAAACCGGCCAATTGATCTGCAAATATTATATTGATGATTGTGGACTACTAGACGAATACTGGAAACGTTGCAGCCTTAGCTAAATAATAACTTTCTGCAATATTTTTTGCACATTGGAGGCGTTCTCTACTTCTTCCTTCCTAACTGCTATCAGGGTTAATCCTCACGGATGACACTTATACATACCCCCCATAACATTCTTTCAAAAAATAGGCCTTTACTAAATCATCACTGAAAAATGTCACTGGCTCTTAGTCTATTGCAAAATTACAAAAATCATCTAAGGTAGGAATAATACCAACTTTTCTAACCAGCAAATATATTTACTCAGAATTTGACCGATGTGTTTTAATGACGGGCGTTAATGACATAATTGGGTATTTATCAAGCCTCTAGCTGTGAAATAGGGATGTATTCATGATTTGGTAATAAATATTTTAATAGTTGGCTCACCATTTTATCATTTATTTCATTCAGTTGCTTCCGAAAGAATCCAGGGTAATTCGAGTAATGCCAAACACACCAGCGTTAGTAAGGAGTGCGGCATCGGTTTTCGTATCAGGATCGAGGGCCACTGAATCAGATGCGAGGATTACGAGACGACTTCTGAAATCCATTGGAACATGCGAGCAAGTTTCGGAAGGATTGTTAGATCCTGTAACAGCGTTGAGTGGATCAGGACCAGCTTATGTAAGTTACAATTAGAATAGAAGATAATAGAATAGAATTTTATTCATGTTGTACATGTTATATTATGTTTACATACGACACAAGAAATATTGTATAAACACAGACCATACAATATAAAGCATGTACCAACACTGATGGAAATATATACCTCAAATTAATTTAAAAATAACAATAATAGTGGTTATACGATGCTGGTAAGTATGAAACAAAAATTATAAATTCTTGTATCAAAAATGTTGTCTTCGAAAAATGGGTTTCGTAAAATAAATTTTCCTTTTTTTGGTATTGTATTTATTCCATTGATTACAAAATAATTATACAATTATCTATACTCTATCCAACGAAAGAATGGACTTGCTTTGCGCATCGGCGACTAAAGAGGAGGGGCTCTGTAACGAGCTACGCAGGACCGCCATTCGATGAAATAAATTCGTAAGTAGGTGAAATAAATTTTATTTTGAAAACATGAAAACATTTTATTTATTTAACATAAATTTATTATAAATATATGAGCGTTATGAAAGTAATGGAAAGTAAGACCACGGTTACTGGTGGTGAATAGTATGCGTATTAAATAAAACATATTTATTATTATATTTCTTTACCTGGCCTCTTTTATTCTTCTTAATTGGCGATATGGTGGATTTATCTCGTTTCTGGCGGCTGCCATTCTTATAATAGATTTACTATTATATACTAGAACTTATTTCACAACCGTAAACAACACAACTAAAATAACCGTACCTGCGAGACTACAAATACAAACTGTGAATAGGTAGGCAGTAGTAGGTACTTTATATAATTAGGTACCAGGTAGGTATCGGACCCAGGCGCCGGCCCTGGCTACCTTGAGCCAATTAAGACTTTGAGGGCGTTGAACTAATGTTCTAAGGGGCGGAGATCTGACCAAAACAGACGAATTTTCGCTCGAGTGCAAGTCCATTCTCTCGTTGGATACAGTCATATATACATCATATATACAGTCTCGTTGGATACAGTTATATATACCATTGCATCTATAAACATGAAGTAATTCAGGACACTATACCATAGCGTTTTTGTATATGACTACTAAAAATGAATGAATATGGGTTTAAGACTAAATTTAGGTAACGAGGCATCTAGAATAACCAGTAAAACTGCATACATGTCATACCATGAAGGGCAACTCCTGATATTACCTGCAGTGGGCTATCAATAACCTGTAGGGAAAAAATATATAGAATCAAGAAAAATATATGTCAGGTCAATACAGTAACATAAACTGAGATCTAAACTCCATCTCGTATAATTTATTGAATAGAGCTGAGGAATCTTTTTGGGAAAAAGTTATTACTATATGCGATGACACATACCCGCTAAAACTAGTATAACATAGATATAGAAAAAATGTAAGATATTTTTCGTAATAATAAGGAAGCAATTGAGGCAGAAGATCGGTTGGAAGCGTTTTTAATATTATTTGAGATGAAAAGGGACGATGATAGTATAAGGGCATATAGATTATATAGGCATATCGTCGGGTGCGGTGCTGCCATATTGTTCAGATTTTCCTTAGGTCTAGGGAATTTTTAGTATATCGTGCACAATCTCTTTTGACGATTTCGTAACACTGCATTCCACAGCCAGCTTGCTTATAGGATATCCATATGGGGCCGCTCATTTGAAACAGAAAAGTGTTTATTAAACAAAACTGTGCAATCGGATTCTAGCAAAAGCAGAGCAAAGTTCAAATGCAAAACCGTGCTTCATACGTCAACGTATACTTACCCTTCATTCTTTATATGTACTTACCAGCTTAATACATATATGTACACGAAAATAAATATTTTTTCTTGAAAAATTATTATTTTCATAATCATCACACTAAGAACTATGAACAGCGCAAAATTGAATGATTTCTTATAAACTATATGGCTATAAACAGGTACAATACATTGCCAAAGTGGTCTTAATATTAGACTAATTAAATCTAAACTTAAGGAAAAAATGTTGCAAAAGGCTTATCATAATACACAATATCAATGAATATCTCTGTCAAACACATTTTCAAATCTTTTATTATTTACATTTACTGTTTTTAAAAAAACTTTGTTGTTATGTTTTTTCTTTTTTAATTACTTTTAGTGATGTATAATATGTGTCAATATATTTCTGTGATATTTTAAATTATTGTGCCTTCATATGAATCTGTACTTTATGACAAACCATATAATATTTTGATGGTAAATACAATCGACTTTCATCTACTCTACTCTATTGTACTTCTAAAAAAATTTGCCCTACAAAAAATATTAATTGATTACGATTCGGACAAATAACATTTTCTAACGTAGCTTATCAATTTAATTGCAATCAACAATATGAAAAGTAGTGCAAAATATGTGACTGTTTCAGTAATCGTTTCGATATATTTTATTATAATTATTACTTCTTCATCTAGATATATCTGCTGATAGAATCCTTAGCAGATGGCGGTGTGAAGATGGGTTTACCAAGAGACTTGGCTTATAGGCTAGCTTCTCAAACTGTCCTAGGAGCTGCGCAAATGGTGCGTGATACCAATACGCACCCTGGCGTTCTTAAGGACGATGTAACATCTCCAGCTGGGTCAACGGCGGCTGGACTTCACTTTCTAGAGAAAAAAGGTAGGTATGGTCTTTTTCAGCTATTTTGGCGTGTACGTACGCCTACAGCAGGTTTTTTTAGGGTTTCGATATTTACACATCGAATTTATTTTTTCGATATTATCGGTTAACATCGACGTTTTGCGTTTTCATCAGAGACATATTAATACGGGGAGACCCAACGGTTCATTCATAAAACGCTGGAAGAGCCGATCTATTATTGTTCTAAAATGTGCAATGAGTGCGAGAGAAAAAATAGAAGACAGCTCCTGCGGCGGGGACCTTTCGGCAACGCCGCCTATTGTGATCAGAGCCCATCCAGTGGCGGGTCTACTTATCTTTAATGAATGACAGAATAAACTGCATAGTTACATAAGAAAAATACTGAATACCTTGTATCCGAACGTTGCAATAAATCAAATGAAAATAGAAAAGAGAAATAGAAGATTCAGAGCATAACTCAATTCGTGTACATTAAGATAATGCTTAGTAACTGTAATACAACTTTGTCATGTGTTTTGTAGAAATGTATTTATAATTTTAATGCAAAAAGTACAGTTATTGAACGTATTTGTTAGTAAGTGGACGGTTTAATATTAGTTATTGGACATATTGTAAATAATTTAAATTCTATAAAAAAAGACACTTTAATAGGTGCCTGATCAGTTGTCTAAACACCTTGCGTGTTTGTTGAAACAACTCATAAAGTCTATCTATTTCTTCTTTCTTTTCCTCCTGGTTTTAAATTTTTCATCGTCAAATTCACGTTGTTCATTTTCAATGTCGCTGTCTTCATTCTCTGAAATCTCATCATTTTCTGTATTGTAGCATAAGCATATGTGACATAGACATATCATCACCTTCTTCTGGAATGTGAACATGGTGTTTAGGGGGAACACAACATTTGTGGCAAAATTCCTTTTACAACAGATTTTAACGTACGAGTAGAATATACAAATTACAGATAATATTCTGAAAAATATTGTATGCAACTCGTACAAAAAGTGTTTATAGGTATTGCACTTGACGTGTCGTGACAATTTCACGTCGCGTGCAATAAACATTTATTTTTGCACTTGTTACATAAATAACTATTAAGTATTTAATTTTTTTCTTAAAGTTTTTTTCTTAGTTAATTCAATCATTTTACTTTACCTATATATAATTTATAACGTTTGAATAAAAAATAGTACTTAGGTACTTAAATAATATGATGTTTGGAAAATAAGATACTTTATATGCTTCGCATGGATTGTCTAAGCGTGGGAACTTTCAAAGCTTAGCACACAAAGTATCATTTATTCTCTTAACATCATAATATACTATTATTAGTAAATACATTTTAATTCAGATATGGATAGGAGAAATAACAATAATATGAGCAGACCCTAATGCCATCTATATGCATTAGGTAGGTACTTCATAACATTGTATTGTCTTATTTCAGGATTCCGTGCAGCAGTAATTGGAGCAATTGAGGCGGCTACCGAGAGATGTCGCGAAGTTAGTAAAAGTGATGTTGCCAAGTAATTTATAATAAATATTATAAATAATAACGGATGCACATTGCACTTACATTTAGAACATATTTTTGTACATAGGTAGATAATAGATATACCTAGTTGTAAGTAAAATATTTTGATACCTTTACAACGCGTTCATCTTATAAAGTATGCCTAAAACCGTGGTACCTAGGTATGGTAAGACACATTGGTATTGGGTATTGGAATATTAGAAACTTGTGTTCCATATATATTTATTTATCATCATTGTTAGTACTTATAATTTTGTATAAAATTTTTAAGTGATTGTAAAGTTAAATTATACGTTAAGTACTAAACATTTACCTATATGTAATTATTTATTTAATTAGTAGAACGTGTAGGCAATAGAAAATTGTAAAATAACGTATTTAAATGAGAAAATATAATAACACCTACCTATAATTGTTGTAAATTGGTATTTCACATTTAAAGTTGGTTTGGCTGGAGATAGTATTAAACTCTTAGACAAGTCTAAGAAAAAGTCTTAGACATCTAGCGGCATCTGTGAATACTTGCCGGTCAAGCCGTTATCATACGAGCGTCTCGGGACACTTCGGAACAGTCTGGATCCCGGCCACAGACCATCTCCTGGCTGCTGTGACCTATGGACGTAAATGGGAGAAAAAATTTGGTTTGTTACCATTACGGTGTGCCAGAGATGTGATCGCAGAAAACTATGGGAAAAAAACTTCAAATTTGTAAAAACGTGATATGAGTAAATTAATGAAATACGTAGGTACCCTTCAGTTTCCCGATGATGATTATGAATGTTCGGGCACAACCAACTCTAGAGAAGTAGGTTGTGGTTCAAGGTTCAGGTATGTATTTTAGGTATTTACAAAAATAATAACAATAAAAGTAGAATAATAGTGACAGAAAAAAGTGTCTGATTTCTATTATAATAGAGGTAGGCACTAAAACCCCAACTCCGCCCCTGGCGAGGCATAGAAACTAGAAACGGTACAGTGGTACAACGGTACAGCTGGTTTACACTTCTACAGTGGCGTAGTTAAGTGTGGGGGGGGGGTAATTACCCCCGTAGAACTTAGGTATCAAGGATGCACTAGGAAAGGTTACTTGGTTTGGCAGTTTTATATATGCATTTTATATGTGCATTGATATTGATGTAAAATTATTAAAATTCATTTTTGCCTAATTTTATATTCCATATACACAAACTAGCAACAGTAATATTTTTCAAATACCTACAGTGTAGGGTAATAATATTTAAAAAGGTTATGTTATTAGTGTATTATCATTACCGCCTTGAATATGCCACTGCGCTCCGCTGACAGTAGATATTTCGGTACATTTTGGTTACAAGCATTTGCGACTTGGCAACAGCCTCGTAACTAGGGCAGGGCACCCCGGGCGCCCTCAAGGGGCGCGAGCTCCCACGGGCGCAAATTCAAACTTCTTCCGCTTCACAAAAAAAAACCATAAACAACACAAAGTGAAAATTTAAGTTTATTGAAATATCTTATTAGTGATTATTCTTATTGTTTATGGCGTTTACGTTATCTTTATCTCAAAGTCGGAATCGTGACGCACTTGGGGGAGGTCCCGTACTGCATAGTAACTCTCTCGGTACGCGTTCCACATGATTCAAATAGAAGAAGATATGATATTCCGGCTCCGGCGATCTGCAATCGTCTGCTTTGGCGCATCTGGTGACCCCGCACGCTTCGTTTTGTAAAAATAAAACTAAAAAAACTACCTAATTCACCAGCAAGACAAAATATTCACACAAAATAAATAAAAATAGACACAGTAAACTGGAAATTGTTATGATATCTATAAGGACGCGCCAAGTTTCGGGTCACCAGATGACTAACTTCTCGATGCGCAATCGCAATATCATATATTCTCCTCGTTGTGTCATGCGTGCTCCACATATATGATGTAATCGGCAGTAATAACCATGTAATTGTACCTTCATGGATGGTGGTATTAGCAGTGACCTAGTCAGGGGGGGGATCCGGAACCCCTCCTCCCGAAAATCCTTGCCAATTTCGGTTTCGGTCGTTTTCTTTTGTGTCGATGATTTTTTTATGTCCTCCCGGTAGCGATGCTCGGACCTCCCCCCCCCCCGTCAAATGAAATTCTGGCTACGTCACTGGTAAAATTATTAGATTGCCTTGGACGCCAAGTGTAGCTACAACACCGCTTGGCAAAAGCACTTAATCTATGGCAAATAGCAAAAGCAATAAATTTATATAAATTCATAAATTACAAGAATCTTTAAAAACGCCAAGTTTTTGTAGTCCGCAGTGTGGGGTAAAGATCAATAAGTAGGCCTACTTACTCTTGCAAAACGTGTTACTACAATCACAAACTAAGTACCTAGGTAGGTACTAGGTAGGTATTATACCTACCTAGGTACAACCTACAACAAAACGAGTCCCTCAACAAATTTTGTTGACTGTTTGTTACCGAAAACCCTGAAAGATGTTTGTGATATCCTGGAATTCTGGTGCAACCAAATTGACTTTATTTTTAGTTTAATAAAATAAACAGTTATTTAACGTGCCGATGCAGTTATGTAGCTAAATATAAATCTATAAGCACACATTACTGCACCTGCATCAGTTCATATCTATAATAACCTAAATAGATTCATTTACCCACATACAATGATTCAGTAAGTAGCTTACATTAGGCAACAACGACAATTATTATTGTTTATTGTAACAAGTAGCAATTAACAATTACCAAGAAATAGTCGGCTTTTTGCAGCGACCAGTGTGCGAATCCTGCGCGATTGCGCAATACCTACGGCTTCCCAGTCAGCTGAGTTCATTGTCAAAGTGTATCGAACGAACACCGGGTTTGTCACTTCTCTAATGTAACCGTTCGCCTTGGGTTTATTATTACTTGATTTTAACCGCAACTACACAATAAATTAGTGCAATTATACCAGTGCATCATCTACCAAGGAATAAATCACTATTTAACGGTGAGTATTTGTCCGTTTATTGTTGGTTTAATTTAAAATTGTGAGGTTAACTCTTTGTTTGGCCGTGCGCATGCTATCTACAAGAAATTATCCATCGACTTGTCAGTTGTTTTACTAGAAAAAGCCGGCCGGCTGAGTTCTTTCTTCTTGTCTCCCAATATGCAATACCTACTATGATTGTTTCTTAGTTTTCTATTTGTATGATAGTAGGTGGTGTTGTGTTGTGTTTACTGTCTCCTAATACACGTTTTTTTCTGGATATTTACATGAATAATAATCTTAAGGAATTAGGTGAGTTTCGATTATCAATTATTATTGTTCGAATCTTATTTTTAGAATCCGTTAATTAACATAATATCTGGATTTTGGATACCTACTGCTTAGATAGACAATAATTAATTGTAATGCCTACGTAAATATATTATCATTTGATAAACGATAATATTTGTAATAATTAATATTTTGTTAGGGACCTTATTATACCTAGGTCTAATCCAAATCGATGTCATTATTATTACTACCTAGCTAGCTATGTGTTGGCTACCTTGCCGTTATTTTCACATACCTAAATTACATATAACATATAACTAAATGATCTATTTTCTATTTAATGTGTTCTGATATACAAATAGCTAGGTATAATAAGTTTTTAGTATCTGTTACAAGTATCAGAGTCGGTTCTACCTAGGTCTATATGTTGACTTATACCTAGGTATATATAAATTAAATACCTATAGGTTTAAAAGTACCAAGTACCGTAGAGTGGATATATAGCGATATACCTATTAGGTATATATGGAACACAGGTGGTAATATGACATTTTTTAAAATTTTCTTTGGCAAACAGTTTTTAAAAATAAAGGTAACCTGTCAAATAAATGCAAGTGGTGATTGTGTTGCTATTTGCGAGATTTAGATAGGTAAGTAAAATGTAAAAAAAAAACACGAAAAGAGTGAAAAAACATGAAATACCACTAAAAGTGTGCTCTGTATCTCAGTTATTATTTGAGATAAACATAAGCTGCAATGGAATTAATATTAGTACATAACCTCACGTTAACAACTTTTAAAAAATATTAGAATATATTCCATAGTTCTGTAAAGACACGAAAGTAACAACAAAGTACATTTTCAGAATACATAGAAATCTATTTTTTGTTAAGAAATGTTTTTAAGTTGTATTATTTAAATTTTTATACCAATAAAAAACGTTAAAAACAATTATTTTCTTAATAAATGTAGAAAATTCTATTCGTGTATATATGTTTCTCATTATCTACTTTTGAAAGGGCGGAAGGTTAGAACAATAAAAATATTTTTTTTTCGATCTAGGCTGTTCTATACACATATCCCCCTAATATGCTTATAAGGAACTTAAAATATTTCACCTTCAGTTGTTATGCTAAAACTTGCACTGTTTCATATAACCTCAAGGGGTAATATGGAACACCCAAAATATATATTTTTTTGTTACTCTGAGCTGTAAAAAATAATAATATGTGGAATTGATAGCCCTATATAAGCCCTACCGATTCCATATTTAACATTTTTAGAGCATAGCCACCTTAAAGAAATATTTACGTTTTCAAAAAAACTGTTCCATATATACCCACTCTACGGTACATGGCTGCTCCATCAATATTAGAATTTATTTAAAATTTGAATTGCTTACAGTAGTAGTACGTATGTCTTAATGCAATAGGCAATAAATAGTTCAAACTTTGCAAGGGTGAGACAAAAGAAATTTAAATAATTGAGCTGTCTGACATTATTATTATCTAGTATGGAGGGTAGATATATACCTACCTACCTAGGTATTGTTTATGAAATAAACAGTAGATAGAATAAGTAGATAAAATAAATACTTAGGTTCTTAGGTAGGTAATTATTATTTGTAACACCTAATATTGCATTTGTTTTTCTTTTAACTTTTAACATAATATACAATTAAGTATCGTCAAATTCACATACATTTTGTTGCCTTAATTATATACTACTTATTTGGCGAACTACGGCCGTTGTTCTTATTAAGTCAATTGACCTATTTTTCCCGAATTTACAGAAGGTCAAAAGGTTATGCTTTGAAATTTATTGTGGTGTCATTTTGAACCACGAAAATAAAAAAAATCATATTTTATTCATATGTAAAAGTAGTACAAAGTCTTAATGCTTACGAGCTTGGCTTTTAAGCGTTGCTCTACGATAATTCCCCGGCCAGGCATCATTTTTAGAAAATCGCTTTTTTTTACAAAAACTGAAATTTCAAGAAAAATTTCGTAACAAAAAAGGGCTGCTTTTTTAGCTAGCGAGAATCTATATTTTTACCAAACTACAAATTTGTAAGTTGCCTTAATGTAGGTAATTAAAAAAAATTAAAAAACGTGAATTTTAACGAGTTTCCATTTTTCTCCATGGTTTGAAGTTTGAACCAAAAAAATTATACCAATTTTACCAATTTTGGTATAAGTTGCTTACTTCAATAATTAGATAATGGGTACAGAATATATTTATTTATAACAATCATGTAGGGAAATGGAAGTTATTTGCTTCTTAGTTTTTAGTTAGTATTTTGTGATAGGTACAGTCGGCGTCATAAAAATCGGGTAGAAAATTTTAAAACAAATGTGTAATTAATTCATTAAAAATTAATTAATTTTTTTTCAATTAATATTTTGTAATTCCATCATTTGCAGCAGTCATTAGCTGTATGTGTGCTTCACCGCACTAGCCGCCACTAGATTGTAATTATTCCTTAAACAAATAACTTTAAAAAATCTTGCCACCTGTCAGCAATAATGGATATCAATGACAACCAGTGCAATTTATTTATGCTGAAAATAGTGTAAAACTTGTAAATAGTCGTATTAGTATTAGTTACTACTTACAAAAATAGAAAAAGGCACATCGCAGATGGACAATTTCAAGCTGAAAGGTTTGAGGCGATTTTACAGCAAGGTCAATTATAAAAACTGTCGCAATTGTAATAGCAATTAACGGATGTCATTTATTATTTATACTTCAAACTATTTCTTATGAGTTTGTAGAAATAATATTTTTATTTATTTTAAAAAGGCCCCCTTTGTGTTTGGTATATGGGAACATTCCGACGCGACGTAAGTAACTGATCAAAGGTATTTTTACATGTTATGGATTTACTTAATTGCATGAATCGCATGGGATTACATATTAATTAATATAATTATAATAGTAACATTAATATGGATGTTAATAATGACCAGGTCCACTTTAAAAATAATTATGTGGACAGAAAATAATATGTGAAAATTTTAATAGATATTAGTCTTTATGTTTATAAGTTAGTAACTGTACCTGTACCTACTACACGACCACGAAAACCAAAACAATTTTTCTTTCTAAGTTTTTATTTAATTAAATGCAGCCTTCATACTGGTATGAGTGGTATATGTAGTCTCTTAAGATTGACACCCCCCCTTATCCCACTTATCCTTTGCCGATTTAACTCATTCAAAAAAGGAGTAGATACGGTTTTTGATGAATTTTTATAATCTGAGTACGGATATTAAAAATCTCGTAAGATATACAGGGTGGAAAATAAAACATGATTTTCTTAAATGGAACACCCCGTATATTTTTACACCAAAATAATGTCCTTAATTTTCTGAATCCAAAAATGTGTAATTGTTATATAATCACTCCACCTTACTAAAAACTTATCATATTACGGGTGTCAATTATAAAATAAGAACATCAAGATACCTCTGGAAAAAATGCATATTTGCATTGTTTATTTGTTGACAGATGTCATCCAGTTTTTTGTGAGATAGTAGTTCACTCTCTTAGATATTAGCGTAAAAAATACGTAGTGTTCGTAAAGAAGCAAGTTATTTTGAAAATGTTATATTCATTGGAAGAGCGAAAAGAGTTACTTGAAATTTATATTCAGTGCAACAAGAATAAGTCTCTTGCTCGGAGGGAGTATGGTTATTTCGAGAAAGGCTACCTCCTTCCAAAAATAGATTTAAAAAATTTATGCAAAGTTTAGGAATACCGAATCTCTTGAGAGACAAGAAAAGGGAAAGGCGAAGAACAAAAACAGGAGAAGACACAGAACGCAACGCGTTATTATATTTTGCTGAAAATCCATCCAAATCATCCTATGCCGCACCAATAGAATTGGATATATCACAAAGAAGTGTGATAAAAATATTACATCGCCATAATTTTAAACCATATAGTATTTTGCCCGTTCAATATTTAGACGACAACCTTCTGCAACAACCTTCAAGACAGGTTAACCTTCTGCAGAGACATACTTGATAGAATAGAGGAAGATGATGAGTTGTCAAGTCATGTCTTTTGGACTGACGAAAGCAGTTTTTCTACTGCGGGAATTTTTAACAGAAAAATGCACATTACTGGGCAGCGGAAAATCCACATATTGTAAAAAAAAATAAAAAGAAGGATACCAAACTGTAAACGTGTGGTGTGGCATCCACAAGGATGCTATTGTAGGTCCTGTATTTATAAATGGGCCCTTAAATGCACAACGTTATGTGGATATTCTTCAACATCCAGTTGAAAATTATTTAGGTAATATTAATTTAGTGGACAACAGATCTGTTATTTGGCAGCAGGATGGAGCACCACCACACTCTGCAAGGAACGTCACCGAATACATAAACAGAAAATATCCTATTTGGATAGGAAGGCACGGTGTTATACATTGGCCCGCTAAAAGTCCGGACTTAACACCTATTGATTTTTTTCTCTGGGGTACGATAAAACAAGATATATACGAAACTGGGGTTTTTATTAATTCATATTAATAAAAGTTAAGAGTTAAAAGAATGCATACGTGTAAAAATTGAGGAATTAAACCAAAATGGTGATATATTTCAGAGGGTGAGAAGCAATTTTATAAAGCGATGCCAAATGTGTATTCAGAATGGTGGTGGTTACGTGGAAAATATTTAATTACGTTACGTGTAAATAAATAAAATTGTGTTACTCTATTGTGTTACTGTATTAATATTGACTTTTATTTGTTTTTATTAGGCTTATGTTGTTTATTGTTATTACTCGTTACTGTTATTGTCACCTATATATTATTTATTTATTATCTCAATAAATGGCATTGTTTCCAGAGGTATCTCGATATGTTTTTTGTTTTATATTTGACACCCGTAATGTGATAAGTTTTTAGTAATATCTCACGAACAGGTGGAGTGATTATATAACAATTAGATATTTTTTTATTCAGAAAATTAAGGACATTATTTTGGTATAAAAATATACGGGGTGTTCCATTTAAAAAAATCATGTTTTATTTCCCACCCTGTATATCTTACGAGATTTTTAATATCCGTGCTCAGATTATAAAAATTCATCAAAAACCGGGTCCACTCCTTTTTTGAATGAGTTAAATCGGCAAAGGATAAGTGAAATAAGGGGGTGTCAATCTTAAGAGACTTACCCTGTACATGAAGTACCATGTAAAAGTCGCCTCAAATCATATATTTCAAATCGTCCATATTTAGAATCCCGAAATAAATCCAATAAATATACAATACACATATTCAATATGTCCCTAGCCCACATATTTAATTGCAATGAAATCAAACTATGCAAACAGATCATAACTACAAAGAATATACGAGTATACATGAAATTTAACAATATAATAAAATATTATAGCAGATTCAAAACGAGGACCGATGCACGTCATCAAATGTAAAACATGTGACCAACAAACATTGTTGCCAAGTCTTTCAAGCTGTAGTAAGAGTTAAATAATTCAGTTTAATAATTTAATAATTTCATTTGTTTTTTGAGTTATGGTGGAATAAACTAATTCTTGAAAAATTAATTGAGATAAGAAGACTTATTTATGACCCATTATCTTAAAAGATGATTGTGTAAATGACAAATAAATTTGCCAAGTAACTATTAGGGTTTGCCAGGTAACTATTAGGGTATGCCAGTAATAAAAATAAAATAATCGATTGAATACCATTTATTACGTCAAATAATTGCTGGCGAAACCTTTTAACAAAAACATTATTTTGTACCTTACTGTGTTACTTAATTTTTTTCGGCCACTCCAGATGTACACATTTATTATATTTTCTAAAGAAATAAAAGTCAAGCTCGAGGTCAGTATAGATGTATTGTAAAAGTTCAATATAGTACAATACAAAATAGGTATAGCTTAATATATATTATATTAATGTTAATTTGGCCAGTAACAAACTTTATAATTTTTAGTAACAAATGAGTTATGTACATTTTAATTTTTGAATAATTGATTTTCAAACCATTTTAAAAAATTATGCTGAATTATTTGCTCATTTATTTCGCATATTTATTTATTTCACCCTGGTAGTAGCTTAGCTGGGTTTTCGATGAAAATATGGCATCTGCAGTACCAACAAATCAATTTACATTACCAGCATGCAGTCTGATATATACCGCTCATTGAAGGACTATATGGCTTTTATGACTCACTTGTTACCACCTTTCGTTTTCCTGACACTATTTATATTTCCATCTTGCCTAGAACAACTTACCGTACTATTTTGAAAATCCATGTTTCATCTATGAAAACAAACTGGTACAAATCTTCGTTCTTTTCTTTTATGTAGTATCTCAAAAATTCATTTCGTTTTAGAAATCGTAGTAAGTTCCATGAAACCTGATACCCTTCTGAGTATAATATAACAGCATTAACGTGGGCAACAAAAGTTTGCCTAAGCCACTGACAGTAACGCAACCACGTCAGATGGCTCTCAACTTTTGTGAAAAAAGGGAACATGCTTTTAAGAGAGTTATGCGCGAAATTATTTTACGAAGAGCATTATGCTTACGCTATTATTAAACTTTAATATGTACCTACTGTACACGTAAACTGTAATATGTACGTGTACCTACTTTTTTTGTACATGTCATAATTAACAGTAAATAGTAAAAAAAATAGTAGTAAATAAGGTGACATTGTCATTTTAAAAATAAATAACAAACAAAATGGAGGGAGCATCTTTACTCAATTTTACACAGCAACAATTATTTTAATCAACCATAATCGTTTAAATGTAGAAAAATTAAAGCCATTATTGACACTATGATTGACTTTTTTATCACGGCTCAGTTAAATGAGAATTGTAATAAATTGATTAGATTCAATAATAAATATTTGTTATCCGTGTTAATTTGTTAATTTACAGATAACCAAATATAGTATTAAGGGTTATGTTAACACGCTATTTTAACATTGTATAATATTAGATGTTTTGAACATTTTTGTATTTACCGTTTAAAATTATGTACCGTCGCAATTATAAGGCAAACACTCTCAAATTGAGGTTATGCATAGAAGAAATCTTGTTTATTTGCAGTTTTTGTAATAGTTGCATTACCTACAGTTAATTTTTTTATTTTCATTTACTGCAACTTCAGACGTGTAAATGTCGATATTTTCCAATACCAGTGCCTTAATTTTTTTTTCATATTCTTAAGACATTTTTCTCTGCCAAGGATAGCGTTCTTATTAACAACTGTCTACCATTCAAGTTCATTGATTAATATTGTGACATTCATGAAGAATATCACAAGATTATTTAAAGAACTTGTTTTATGATTATTTATAAAACACTTAAAGTAATGAAGTACAAATTTTTACACTTTAAAAGAGTCATTCTGCTAGCACTTGACCTAAACTTTATATTATATGACATAATCCTAAACTATTATATTATCATGTTAGGAGTAATTGGATATAATGAATTTGAGTAGATACTCAAATTCAATCTTTCTGAAGAGCTCCAAAAGAGAATAATTCACATTGTGATTTCTCATTGATAGGAAGAACTTTACTGACATAATTTTTCTATTTGAACATATTGACATTAAAGTATGAGGCATACATTTAACTGTAAGCTGTAAGGTGATTATAAAACTTTAAAATGCCTAATCTTATAGAAAAACTAGAAGTAGGTACGTTTTCTAGTTATAAACTAGAAAAAACAACTAGAATTGTACTATATAACATAATTCAAAAGCAGTTGAAGAGAAAGTTCTTTTTAATGTCATATCGGGGAAATGAAGGAAATTAGAATGTACAAATTTGTACGCTCAGAGTTACATACTGAGTGAAAATGATGAATAAAGGATACAAAAGGATGGATACAAAAAGAATGGACCTCCTGGAACTGTTGTTACTATGACGAGAGAACGATCATCGACATTCAAGGACACACGTGCTGCTGCCTACATCAAAATTGTGTAGTAACCTGACAGCAGATGACTATAACAAATTTACCTAGGTACATCTCAATGGAGTTTAGTTCACTAAAAAAAATCTCGGAATTTTTTCCCATATAGATACATCAGTACGAATCATCATTACCTGGACATTTAGGTACAACGTACTTTAGTATAATTTTAAGTTGTAAGTAATGTTAAGTTTGTTGAATATTATAGAAACACGCGCCCCAGTATCATTTTGGGGTTATATAGGGGAATAATTAAACTGAAAATAATAGTATAAATGTGAGCCCAAAATGTTTTCAAATGTTTCATGGTGAATATAGTCTGGAAAAAAAATCATTATATCTATAGATATATTCCGTGTTCCGATATGTTCCGTGATTCGTATGTGATCTACATATACTACATCGATTCATAAACTAAATAATTTAATGAGGATGAGGGCCCGAATCAACATAAGATACCAAAATATATATTTCCACGGTTTGTATTTTAGCTGATGTTAGATGTTATTTTAAAGCGGAATGATCAGCTCTGAATATAATTAGTACAAAATTTAATAACGAATATACGAAAATAATAATTATTATGAAAGCGCTATATGTATACACGGCTGTTAGCTTTGGATAACAGCCAATTTTTAATCTACATATGGATCGGTTTTATCTAAATAATAATCAGTCAATGCTAAAATAAAATATATTAATAAAACATTTGGAAATGCCAAATGGTGTAACTCTGTTCAGTCAATCGACAAGCAAATATTGACAGTTTCATCTGCCCGTAGCAGAGTTCAGACGTTTAAATACATACTATGGGGTCACTTCACAATATATTATATAGTATATAGTATTATATAGTATATCGTTTGCACTATTAATTGCTATCTCAGTTATTGCAGCTATGATGTTGGTCAAATTAGCAAACTAGTAACTTTTTGCCGTTGATTAGAATGTCTTAATTAATTATCGAGTATCCGAAAGGGTACTTTATTTAAATGCTAACCCCTGTATTTGTTTACACAGATCTATTACTATTTTTGCTTGTCAAAAAAGTCCTTATGCACTAATGTATACCAAACCATTATTGATAGGCAATTAGAGGCTTATCGGCATTTTCTGAACTTTGAATTACGTGACTTACCTTCCCCTGATGCATTTAACGCTCTAACCTGGTTACATGACTTGAACTTTCTTGCCTTATGTTACAAATTGCCTCCATTTACATATACTATGAGTAATAAGCGCTAAGTACCCGATTACAAGCAATCGTTATTTACGAGAGTCGCTAAGATGTTAAGATTTAAATTAAATTAAAGTTACATCAAATATATGAGATAAGTACACACCAAATTTTACTTAGCAGCGACGGCGCGTGGGTTGCTATTTTGAGGGTTCACATTTATTTTCGGGAAAAATATTTGTTCTCAGTTGTTTTTTAACCCTTCTGGACTGAACTAGTAGACCCAAACTGTTTCAACTGCGCATTTATATTGCCAATAGCCTAGGGCTCTCTGGTCATGTGTACCTTCCTAAGGGTTATCGTACTTAGTATTGCTGCAGTGCGTTCAGTTTCAGACGTCAGTTTCACGTTTTATAATAAAACGTATTGTTTATGATTTTTTTTTCCCAAAAGCGCATTTAAAATTGAAAAACAATTCGTTCAAGATAACAAATGTATAATGGTCGTGGACTAAGCAACAAATGTATTAAATATTTACGCCTGATTGTATCTCATTATTGTCGCATGTGCTGCCAAATAAAAATTTTTGATAAGTTTCTATTTTAAAAGTTCTTTTATAATGACTTTTGCATATTGTTACATTCATAACTAACAAGTTATGTTTGATATGCAACACTTAACAACAACATTTTACGTATTTTTCATATATTATACAAAATTTACTTTGAGTACTGGTGAAAAGTACAAATAAACATGATGTGTAACTCTAACGTATACTGAATATGTGTTGTTTAGAGTGCATATTTATTTATCCGTATCGTTAAAACTCGTTCAGAGCTAAATATTTATATTGGAACCAAGTTTTATGTTCCGAATGTTTTGAAAGTATGTGTAACCACATGCCAAATTTTACAAACAGTAGAAAAATAAAAATAACGTGCTCTATTTTCTTTTTCTATTTTGTGTATGCTATTTAAGAAGTATCAGATTCTAATAAATTTTGTAACGGTAGTAAATAAAATAAATTAATTGTAGCAAATCTATTTTACTTTCAAAATGTAATTGACGCGGTTATTTGCTGTTTTCTTTACAACTTTTTAGTGTTTGTTCCATTATGTTTGAACAACTTTCGATATATTTATAACAAAAGAATGTAATGATGGGAATAAGCCTTTTATTTTGAACTTTTCAAGAAATAACAGGAGCATAGTTTTTATTAAAATTTCATTAAATATATTTTTTCTAAAGCGTTTTATACGTTTTTTAATTTTATATTACAGTTTGTAAAATCTCCGGACAGTTACATAATATTTGAGAGAACTTACTTGTATATTGCGTAAATTTTATCCTGGTCAGACTGTTGGGTGTAATAGTGTCCCATAGGTACTAAATAAGCAACTTTTGGGCTTACAAAATCAGATATACCGTGTTTACCTTTTGCTTGGATTTTTTGAACACTAATTTGGAAATCTGTCCGCTCGAAAGTAGAAAAGATAACTAAAAAATCCAAATATATAACATCGATTTGGTTACCTTGATCGGAGGCTAGTTAATCCAGCCGTCAGTAATTCAGTAATTAATTCCTAATAGTATATGGAAATTAGGCAAATTTATGTGGAATAGAAGAAAATGTTTATAATAAGCTGAAATTTCGATAGTAGTTAGCTTATGTGTGTAAGAATATATATCAAAAAAGTTATATATTTTAAACGCTTTATCTTAGGGAAAAAACGCAAGTATAGGAAAATGTTTGTCACAAAATTCTCTATAAAAAAAGTTCTGTGTTATGTATCGATATTCCTATTACTTTTAATGTTATTAAATCATAAACTGTAGGGTTAAACAAAAAAAGCCTAATTATATTGAATACTGGATCGGACTGGAACCTTTGATGTAATTATAACACTCGGAGTAGTTTCCACAAACACCAAAACAGTTTCACTTCGCTTGACGCGCATTTCGCCAACCAAGTTGGCATCACCTGGAGACAATTAAAAATTAGTTTTAATCGTCTCTAATCTTAAGGTCATTGTGTCTTGCAAGTACCTACCTCAAAATTTGTATTAAAATCTGCTTCAACATTAAAATAAACGTGTAATCCTTTAAAATTTTAAATGGGAAAAATCATTGATATAGCGGTAACAATACGTAATGATATATTTTTGGAAAAATCTTGGTGCGCTCACCTTATTGGTGCGACGGCACTGGTGGCAGGCCTCTGCTTCGTGCTTTTGCGAACATGTTTTTAACTGCTTTTGATCCTAGCGTTTGTGGTAGCGACAATTGCGTCTATGAATTTATAAAAAAATCCTTATGAATTTTTACAGGGGAGACACTGTCTCCCTTGCCTCCCCTGACGAGCCACCAGTGAATTAAATATAATTTATAAAAAGTTGTTGAAACCGAATGATATTTGAGTTCGGGTTCCAAAATGTCACAATAGCTATTTATGCGAGTTACACAAAGGGTTTTGAAAAGTCTCACTTTACATGTCAAAATTAGAAAAAAAATATTTCAACGTTAAAATGTTAATGTCATCAGTTGGCACTAGTCGGTGGTCATAATATAGCCACCTTGCTTTTTGTTCTCAGTATAAATATTCGGGATGTTGTGTGTACGTTGCCATGGCAACATATATAATTCAAATGTAAAGTGTGGTATTAATTATTTACCTAACGAGTGCGGGAAGTAATATTTTTCCGCACACTGATTTCAGTTGACGGACAGACGCGAGTTACGCGTTTTGCGGTAACAACTCGGGTTAAAAAAATTAACTATAAACTTTTTAATGAAATAATTACAATGCTAATTTAAATACAGAGGACTTTATTGGTCTACAAACAAACAGCAAGCGTAGTTCGGTTAGCAATCGAGTGCGGAAAAGCCACTTCCGCACGTGATAGGTACAATATTTTTCCTACGAGTGTTGACTGAACTAAAAAAAATATATAAATATAAAAAAGTCAGGCATTTGTATAAATTCCCAGTCTGTTATGGTTTAATCTCAAATTACCTACATTTTAAAAATTATTCCAATACAAAGAATAAAAATATTACAAAGTATAAATATCCAAAAAAAATCTTTCTCTGATTTTCAATTTATGTTTAAGAAAATGGTATGGTAAACTGGTAAGGTAAAAATATATATTCTATTCACACACACGCAGTAAAGTACTTCTTCCCGCACGCATTATATTTTTACCGTACACGTGCTGCAAATTACTTATTCTCCCCCACATTTCCGAAAAAGCGGTAAAACGCACTTTACCGCACGCTCGTAGGAGTTAATTAACAGCTGTTATTATTCAATACTATGATATAATAGATCCCTTATGCAACAGTTTAGAAATGTATTATTGGGTTATTATCATATGATCCTGGGCAAACAAAGATTTTTGTCATTAGTGGGCAAGAGTCTACAAGCAATAATTGTGCTTATAGGTAGACTCTTATAGGTTGCTGATTTACTGATTTTGGCGTATAGGTATGCATTCGCTTGTTTGTGATACCACTTCTTTGTGAAATTGATTTGCAAAAGAAGCGTAACATGGTCTCCCATATTTCTGTCGAAACATGCTAGATTGCGCGAAACGCCCCCCCTATCTCAGGTTATACCTACTTGTGTCAATTTTCATACACTTTTCTCCCAATTGCGCATCTTCCATATTCCTTCAATAAACAGCTTAACATGCAGTGCCTATGTACATACAATAGTTGGCCATTTAATAGGACTCGATTGAATGTAAAAATAGCCGCGCATTGCATAATATAATAGCTATTATTAAATGAGGTCAGTTTAAAATAAAATTCATTTCAATATCATATTTTAGCACCTGTTTACTCACCGTGAGTCAAAGCAAATTGGACGCATTCTCTAGATAAATGATGAAAAAAACTGGTTATACTGTGGTATGAAGTAGGTAATGATTAAGGTATTTTTCTCCTTGTATTTCTATTTTATCTGTACTAATTATACAAAATTAGCTGGTTATATGCGATAGTAGTTTTTGTTCGACCTCATAATTTATAGAAACCAGAACTCATAAAACCCGTAAAACATATACTTAAACAAGTCACAAACTAAACATTTTGTGATGAAGCTGAGAGTATTATGTTACAGGATGGAATATAAATCTTTATCAAGCACTGCAACTATTATGACAGCTTGTGCATATATGTAATTAATAATTTTATCACCTCAAATTTATAGTACCTACCTGTAGGACTGAATAAATTTACCAGTTTATTTATTTGCATTCTTTATATGGATAATATACTCTATGACTATTAGAGACCATTAATTAAATCTGTAGGAATTAGTCTTCAATCTTTATAGGCTGTCATAAAAAATGTTTTAATTGAATTTTTTAATTTACTCACACAATGTTTAAAATAAAACTACTATACAGTGAGTTCTCACTTTTTTCAAGACATGTATCGACGGGAACAGTGTGAATAAACGAATAAACAATGAAGAGTTCCCACTGGTGGACATACCCTTGTCCATTGCGTAATCAAATTTCAGAGACGTTACCTGTGCCGAGTAGTATATTGAATGGCTCCTCTAAGTATATTAACATTAACTGAAAAGTAGTATTAGCACTTATACCAAAGTAGTGATGCCCACGAGACAAACGAGACGATACTTTCGCAAAGTCTCGTCTTGTCTCGCCGATAAGATATCTAGTCTCGTCTCGCAGCCCCCAGTCTCGTATCGTCTAGGTTTTCGTCTTGCAAAAGTATCGAAGTCTCACCGTGCATAATCTTGTTCCAGGGATACTTACCTACTTGCGATGATGTAAGTGTAGCAAAAGGAAATTACAGATGTTAAAAGATAACGTCATGTATTATACGAAGTAATATTCATTGTTTCCTTATAGTTAAAGCAGCACGTGAACACAGTCTTTCTGCTGGGACTAAAGTAGCCGGTATGCTTAAGAGATCTCGTGCCATCAAACTTAGAATAGGAAATTCGGGAGCATAAATTTTGAAATGAAAGTGGATCTGTCAGAGGTTGTTTTCTTATTTTTGAGACACTGAATTCTCACGACCAGGAAGAACACGGAACCACATTTTTCGATTTATCGACACACGTTTCGCCAACTAAGTTGGCATCATCTGGAGTTGATCGGAGACGAATGATGATGACGCCAAATTCGAGAAATCAAAGAAGGTGGTTCGGTGTTCGTGGTCGTGGGGATACAGCGTCTTAACAGTTTAAGTAATATAAAGTAGTAAAAGTAAGTAGTAAAATAAGTAGTAGAATTTTTGATACACTAAATTTAATACCATATTATAGAAAATAATTTCAAATAGTAAGTATAATAGTGATATAAAGCCAGAAATTTTATATGAGTCACTAAATTTAACACCATGCGTAAAAAAACGAAAATAGTATGTACGTACCCAGTTGTAGTTTAGAATCTGCTAGATCTGGCAATACATGGAACCTGTCGCGCAGGTTATTTATGGCTACAGCTCATGTGATATAAAAAATTAAACTTTTACGATAGAATTTCCCTATGTGGTTTATATGCCCAATCTGTTGGTAATGGATTGGGTAATGATTTATAGGTTCTCAAGTCCGCGCTCAGAACAGAAATATGCACGATTCCTTTATTATCACAATATCCGCGATTCGGCGAGTTAGTTCCGCGAGACTCTCGCACGAGACTCGATACGTATCGCACGAGACTTGAGACGAGACTAAAAATAGTCTCGTTTTGTCTTGCTCGAGTATCGTCTCGAGTTTCGTCTCGAAAACGAGAAGATACCGTGCGAGACTCTCGAAAATGAGACTCTCGTGGGCATCGCTATACCAAAGTTTACAGAATACATAAATTTCGTAACTCTGCTTACACTATGTTTCTCCCGAGGTTTCTACTTTGTGTCCTAAGCGCGCCCACTCATTTTTTTGTGTCTGTTTGTTTTGTAGCCTTAGAATTTATTAGCGTAATATATTAGCCAGATTTCATGAATGTATTTCAATATTAATTTAAAACACGACATTTCTCATCTCTCTTTTTACAGTTCATTTATTGGTAAATGTAATTAATATTTTTATATGGCTATATACATTTTGTTATTTATACACACGTTTGTATACTTTTTTATTATTATATATAATTTTTTTCATATTTTTTCTTTTTTAACTTCTTTTTTTTTATTTATAATCTTTTATTTGTTTCTTTTTTTAAATAACTTCTATTTACAAATTTATATTAAAATTCATATTTATTAATTTTATTATTTTTTGAATAAAATGGTATACTAATTATTTATTTATACATATTTCATATTTTGAATCAAAAAATATCTGCTGTGTTTATATAATACGAAATTAAACATAATATGATGAAATTATATACGTAGATAAACATAATATAATCAATTGTTTCATCTTATCCTCCTCGTCACATGTTTGTCGCATAATTTGGAATCTTCCAAATTAATTTTATGTTTATATGCTTTGCACAAACAGTGTCCTGATCTAATTCTTGATATCGTCCTTATAAAATTTTTGTGGGCCATATTTGGCGGGTAACTTTTGTAAAATTTACCTTTTTCACTTCTAAATTGCTTGTTCTTCTTTTATTCTCCTCCTTACCACCATGGGACGTTAGGTAGTTAGTTCAATTTCTCATTGGTGCGAAATAAATTTCCAATAATTTATCCCCAAGATCTAACTAATGAAGTTTTCCAGGTTTCCCTCATTCCTGTGCTGAATGGTTGTTAGGATTATTCTCCTTTTTATGATACTAGACTATATTCAGTTTGTTCAACCAACCCATAGCCATAACCATTAACACTTATCTAATTCATTTTTCAGCATAACGAAAATAACGTTTAAGTTTGCTACTATTAAATTGAAAAAAGTATATTTAATACTCACGTTGTACGTAGATAGAGCCATCAGTTTAATAGCACATTATTTTTTAGATATAATGGTGGGGACGTTAAAAACATGTTTGACAAAAAAATCGATTTCAAAGTTTTTCGAAATAAAGTTCCTGACCACCAGAAAATATCGTAAAAAGTGGTTTCGGGTACATGATCATCTAATTAAGAGTCGCACCAAGTCTGATTTATTTCTACGCCAGTTTTTTTTATCGAAAGCTAAACGACGGCTGCCCAATTTTACTCGTCAATCTAGAATATTCGTATTTCTCAACAACCACAACCACATTTTGTAAAGAAGCTATATATTGAAAATATTGAATCGCTTTATTGATAAGCAGACGTCTTCTCGCGAACTTCCTTATAATTTAATTTTAAAATGCTTACCGTAAAGAGAAATGGTGCGATAATCAGTATCGATTTTAGGAATGTAATTTTGCCCTGATAGAGAGTTTCCGGTAGACCCACCTAATTAAATTGGGATTCAAGAACGAACGTCAAACAAAAGGTATTAACTATAGCAGTCTTACATTGCGCGATTTTGTACAAGTATAACAGCAATAATTAATTTCGTAATCCGACCATATAAAGGTAAGTATGTAGAGAATATTTAAAATAAAATGTGAACGTAACATTTGTTATTCAGAATTAAATCCAATTTAATTTGTCTGTTGGCATATCCATGTAATGAATTTAAAATTGCTTGATTTGCCGTAAATAATTCATAATTAATTATATACGTAATCCCGTTGAACACGATATTAATTTCGCTGAATATATCTTTGATGTTTAATGTAATTTGGAGTAAGAATAAATATGTTGTAATGAAGTGGAAGTAATTTTCCACTGATTACGCTAACTTCGATGGTACTTTAATTTTTAAATCATAATCCGTAATCTCCGTAATCATATAATATATTGTATTTTAATAAGTTAGTATACGCCGTACAAATAAGTTTCTTTTTAACATTGTTATTAAATCGTACATTAAGTTCTGCTTACTGTCAAGCCTAAAACAACTCCTTTCTGGTAAAACGCGCGCCGTCGAAAATAATTTCCCAGTACCAAGAAAAACCTCTTGGTATTAGCACCAAGTATGCCAGAAATCGCATATCCCGCCGTCGCGTCACAGCAATAGTGTTCACGTATGGTTTAGCTCATAAGAAGGTGACTTGTTTGGTGAGGGAACGTTAAAAGCGCCTTGCCGTTAAAAGTAGCTCTCCTGTACTGAAATATTCTGTAAACCGACGCGCTCGCGCCAATATTCTCGGCTAGAGATGTGACCTCGATAAGAGGGGTGCGAGCGGCACCATCGCTCTTTACCCCTAATATATATGTAGGCCGAGACCGCCTCGTAAGGGATAGGGGTAGGGTAAGTTGCGCAGCCTCCCTCGGTCCTGGCTGATGGGCCCCACCGACAGAGCCTTGCTTCTGGCGCTCTTGACTTTCTTCGCCGTAAGCACAGAAGAGAGAGCTTATACAGAAGCGAAGGTAACGGCGGTCCCTTTCATGTTGGAGGGGCCGTTTTCAGGGACCTTGAATAACTTGTTACACTGAGAGAAATGTGATATTAACATATTATTCTGTGATACATGACACTAAAACTTATCTACACGGAAAAAAAGTATTTCTAAAAATGACAAAATGTAACTGAAAATGTAGTTGAATCCATGTTTTTGTAAACCAGCGAATAATGTAAGCAAATTGATTATTAGAATGAATGTTAAGATACTTTGGATTGTGTAAACATGTTACAATAGTTTAATAGAAGCGAGTTATTCATGGTAACATGAATAACTTGCTGCATATAGTAATATTTAAATTAATTAGTCAATATTAGAAGCAGCATGAAGCATGACTTTTGATTGGTGTAGTGAACGTTATTATTAACCACTTTCTGGTGGATTTCCTAAATTTTGCTTGCGACGTCTTTACATTTTAAAAATAAAATAAAATATCAAGTGTCAAGTGATATCTGTTTTTCCATATTTTGTAATAGTATTTAACTATTTTAAAAATTGAAAATATACATATTTCCACTTCCATTTTGAATGAGTGGAAATACCCCATTGTGGTTTTCAGTACCTTTTACAAACAAGCAAATAAAAACGTTTCAATTTTCTATTTATAAGGGTTAATGGAAAGGAGAGGAAATATTTAAACAAATTACAAATAGTCTTCTAAATTTCTTTTTAAAAATATACTGGAGACATGTCAATTAACATATATATCTACATAACATATTTATTAGGAATTCATTATATTTTAAGTAAAAGAAAAATCCTTAAAGTGTACCTACTCGTATATGAAAGTTTCAAAATTTCCAGATATGATCTTATTACAAATTTAAACGATTAGAAACAACAAACAGAACGAGTGCATCCGTAAATGTAGTGATGATCATTACACCAAAAAAATATAGAATGTTCCACATCACAAAAATACTACGTAAATTTTTATTATAAAAAAACGAGATCTGTCTATATAAATATTTGTATTGAATGGAACAATACCTTTATTATTAAATGAGCAATATAGAACAAGTTGCATATTCAGTGAAAACCTAACGTTTTAAATAACAAATAGGTACCTATAATAGGTACCTATGCGCAAAGCAAGTCCATTCTCTCGTTGGATAGAGTATACGTATATATTTATTATAATACACATATAGCGATTTTAAGGTACATATAGGGATTTTAATACACATATAGGGATTTTAAGATATTTATCACAGAGTTTATAGAAGTCCTCGAGGCTCGACTGTTCTGTTACAAGTACTCTAATTTCCTCTTCTGTAACCGAGTAAATCAAAGCTGTTAAATTGTAAAAATCCTGAGTAAATTCAGTGTTAGAAAGAGACATGGAATTCAGTTCGCACCCGCAGAAATTGTTCTGTGGGTGCTTGGGCCCCGGAGCACCCACGTAGGCGGCGCCCGTGCGTGTGTGTCATTTCCTACATCTTCCTGTTCGCGCAATTCCTTTAGTATCGTCATGGGGCCCGCCGCTGCATGTGACTAGGTCTTGGAGGCCACTTCTCGCGTCCTTTATGATCGCAAAATTCGTTTGCATGGTACAGGAAGATCCGTTACGAAGACTTACACTTTCTTGTTATAATATACCCAGTAGCCAGGTCGAGAAAGTCGAGAAGTTTTGATTTTTTGGGAATCCCCTTTGGAATTTTGGAATTTCCCCTTCTTATCATTGCTGCTCGCGCTGTTATATTGCCAACATGACGCCCAAAACGTTTTTTTTCAAAATATTTCGCTTCCGGTACCTCCTAGTGCAAAAAGTTGTTATAACAAATTAATTCTCTTAAGTTTACATTATATTAGCTTTTTTTTGATTCTATAAAAGTTTTCATATATAGGTTCGGTGCTACTACTTTCATATTTGTATCCACAACACCTTTTAGGTGGAACTTTATTTATTTATGTTTGGTATATTGTTGTAATTTGCGTCTGTATTATTGCTGCATATAGAAACGTACCACATTACATAGGAAAATGAGAGAACCAAGCGCTTCATCTCTATGCTGAAAAATAAATTTGAAGAAGCGAACTTCATTATTAAATAGGCTGCGGAAGATGCAGACACACTTATCGTAAATACGGCATTATAATTATCGTCCACATACGCTTCGGTAATTATTGTTGGAGATTTTGACCTTCTTCTCCTAACAGCAGCACTGGGTTCAGCTCATCAAAACGTAAACTTTCAGAAGCCGGGAAAAGGAAATATCTCTCGGCAAATGCATTTTACGCACAGTCTGAAGGGTGGTAGCTGCATTGAGAAAAATATCCTCTTTTTACATGCCAAGAAAAATGTAAAGACGAGGGCTATAGCCAAAATTGAAGAAAATTGGCTGAAGTAGCCGCTGATGTTAGCAAAAGCTGCATATTTAAAATTCAAAAGACATGGGACCAGGAACATAGAATACAGAGGGGAACAAGAATAGGAATTGGTAAAGTTTCCAATAAAATTCAAGATAACGCTCTGATTGAATATATTCAACAACATCCTTTCGAAACAGTTGCTAATGCACGAGAAGAAACATTGTTTCCGGAGTCTGTGAGGACTCAAGACTATGCAAAAACGGACGGTCTCATTTCAGGAACTGTGATACTGCCCCTAAATTTTTTTTCAAATGAGCACAAGCAAAGAAGAATGGAGTTGGCAAATAACTTGATACATAATAACATTGAATTTTGGAATAATGTGGTTCTTTCTGATGAAAAGACATTTCAATATTGTCACAGTGGACGGTTCCGTGTTTATAGACCCGTAAATACTAGGTTCCATGAAAATTATACGAGGTCTATTAATTCAACGTTTGGGCATGGATAAGTGTTCATGGGCCCGGAATTTGTAAACAGATTTACCGCAATAAATTATTTAAATATTCTAGAAAATGTGATGTTACCAGTTTTCCAACGCAATTTGTTCCTGGGAATTTTATCTTTCAGCAGGTGAACAATTTTTTAATGATATGTACTTCTTTTAGGACTTATTTACAATTTTTGTTTATAGGATAATTGCCCAGTTCATACCGCACGAATAGTAAGAGATTGGACCGGTCATAATGATATTAATCTTTTACCTAGGCCCGCAAAAAGTCCAGACTTGAATCCTATCGAAAGCGTTTGGGCTTACGTAACTAAACATATCTATAAACAACGCTTCAGACCTTAAGACGCTAATCAGCTTTGAGAAGTAGCTGAAGATGCTTCGGAAGAACTTGTGGATAGTTACGATATGAGGTCATTAATTATCTCAATACCAAGGCGATTGGAAAGTGTCTTAGCAGCTAACGGTTCTGCTATAAAATATAATTTTTTTGTAATATTTTTATTTACCAAACTTTTGCCCAATAACCAAATTATCAATTTTCTTATTGCACGTCACCGAACAATTTTAGAACAAAACCCAATTTACATTAAAGAAAAATTAGAAAAATTACTGTGGCATCGGAAAGTCGTGCACTTTTGGGTGGCGGCGACTGTATATATATCTGTATAGCTGGCGATTCTCGTCGGTCGGTAGCTGATAAAGGAACCAGCAACATGTACTCAGCATCCGAATGTTAATATAATCAAATTTCTGGATTACATTTTTATATACATGTTTGAAAAATTGATGGCATTTGAGGAGAATTGAAAATTTCAAATGATATTGTAGCAGCATTTCCAAGAACTTACTACTAATATTCTTGGCTATTTTTTAGTTATAATTCTTGCATATATTATATTGATGTTGAAAACCGTTTTTGAGAAAAATAAATAATAAGAAAAATGTTTCATATTATGATGCAGTCTCTTACGCCGATACTGTTTACGGATAGCATGTGTACTATTTATGGTCTTGAAATTTGTGGAAATTCGAGTTTTGTGCGTCTTAATTTCTTGAAATAAGGTACCTACCAACCTATTCAAATACGTATTTACCAACTTGATAATGTTATTTTATGCAAAGGAGGTCTAATTGTTTCTATTTGTTTCAGGGCGACAAGACCGCTGCCGTCGAGAAGCACACAAGAAACCGAAATCAAAATTTTCAGTATTAATACCATAGTATTATCTAGACGTAATCATATAATATAACAAATCAAATAAGAAAATTATTTTTTAAATTAAATTGTTTGCCTTAAATATAATGTTCGTCCAAACCGAATTTAATAAATCAAACAACAATAATGAATTAAGTAGAGTGCGGGAAATCGCACCCGATAGTTACGACTGTATAATATACGATTTAGACTTAATTTCAAGATTCTGCATACCGATCTGTTCGCGGGATAACGAGATTAGAGAAGTGGCCCTGGATGTCATCTCCAAGACCGTCGAGGGCTGGCTGGACGGGGTCGGCAGCCCTAAGCGTTATCAAACGGACCGCCGGAGATTGCAAAATGCATCGAACGGATGCGCGTGCTCGGCGGACATTGTCGGAAATACGGTTAACGACATCCCCAAGGAGTACTTGGACCTAGTGGCGTTACACTTACCTATCATTTTAAGGTTGTCTTTAAGTTGTCCCTTTGTCAACGTCAGAGAGAAATGTCAACATATCCTGGAAATCGTGCAGGTGAGATTTTAAATTTAAATTTCTTCAATTTATATCTGCTATTAAAGTATATCGATAGCTTCTGTACCCCCAGGGACTCGATTCTTGAAATCATGAGAATTGTTTCCTATGAGAAAAAAATTCACAACACAGATTCTCATAGGAATTGCATGTAGCATTCTTGAATGCTCCCCGAATCTTATTTCGTTTGAGAACCAGAAGTATGTCGTATTACTTATCATTAATTTTCTGTCTCGGCCAATAGGAAACCTGGAATAGGCAACTCACGCATGGTATTTGACAGTTGTCATGTTATGAAGTGTCCAGCTTTCGTTTAAGTATTTGTGACTGTTTTCTGTTAATTTTTTGTGTTTAGGTCAATTAAATTATTATTTGTAAACAATACAAATTAAGTGTGACCAGTGCAATAAAGAATTATATTAAAATATGGAGAACAAGGAGAACAAACGGCAATTTGTAACCGAACCTCAAAAAAGGGCATTAATTGCTGCATTAGAAGGTGTTCACCTTCTAATGCACCTTCTAAGCTGTTCACCCAGAATTAATTGTTTAGATAGTCTGAAATGTTTAATGAAAAGTCGATGCGAAAGTAAAACAAATGGATCAAATTTAACCATTCGTTGTCTTGGTTGTAGGGCTGCTTCTTCAGCTGCTTCCAGTTATAAAAATAACAATAACTGCAAATATCGAGCTTCTTCGTCTTCTATGTTTGTTTTTTATCACAATGATATTAATATAAACAATTTATATTATTATTATCTTCAAATTACACATTACCTACACAAACTCAAACACACACAGAACGTCGTACAGCAGTCAAATAATAAAAACATAAAAAGTGAGGTTAGAAACACTAATTTTCCCATACGAATTTACTAATTCCCCATGAAAGTATGACGGGAATAATTTCTCGGAGTTTTGTGAGAAAAAATTCTCAAGAGAACTTTCAAGAATGGCAAAAGGAGATTCTCATGAGATATGACGTCATTTTCGTCGGGGAAAACATTCTCATTGTGTCAAGAATCGGGTCCCAGGAGTACATATATGGGTACATATATGTACATACATACATACATACATGCATACATGCATACATACATACATACATACATACATACATGCATGCATACATACATACATACATACATACATACATACATATTTAATGGGTTTAAATATTTTTGATTGTTAAGCGCCGAATCGGTCGGCGCGCGCGAAAGTCACATCCCCCGATTTTAGTCCCATTTTGACCTATAAATTAAAATTATAAATATTGATGGTAGAATTCCGGGAGGTGGGACTTTTTTTAAGGACCTTTCGTGCTCTTTAAAGATCTTTTTTCTATTTTCGATATCTACAATAGTTTTTGAAATATTTGCAAAACGAACCCCGCCCCCCTCTGTACTAAATTGTTTATAACTTTTGTAATTTTACCGGCTCCGCTTAAAATTTTTCAAAAAAGTTTCTAGATGTCACTCCGAATCGATTTAGCCCTAAATCATAATTTTCGCTAATAAGGCTAAGAGAAATTCATGAAAATGGCATTTGTTGACTAGACTATATAATCTAAAGTGATGGTTGCGTAGTGGATGTAGCATCATTCGGAGCGGAAGTACAGCATCCTATTTTTAAAATGTTAAACAACTAAATAGTAACTATTCGACGAAGAGGTTTGGAAAATATTTCCTTAATAAAAAAATACAAATATAGGTTGTATAGTTTCGACATGATAAACTGCTTTTTCTTAGAATAAGGAGCTTAGTCAGATCTGTAATATTGCAATGGCTCAACATCGGATGTTGATTGCATATTTGTTGAAGATAAATGGTTACACAATGTGTTAATATATTATTGTGTGGTGTAGTTAATAATATTGGGGTGTGTCGCTTCCTTTGTAACATGTTTGTTGTCGCAGTTTGTTAATTATATTATCGTGATTATAAAATAATTAACAAATGATATATTTACGTGTAACAAGTAAGATCAGATATTTGTTTTGCCATTTGTATACACAGTAAATCTCTGCCGCATTAATAATTAAGTTCAAAATAATGAATTAATATATAAAAACTTTATATGTTGGTAGATATACATATGTAGTTGACTTATTACATGTTTTTCTGACTGATACCTAGACATACTTTTGTGGTACTGAGCCTGAACTGAGCCTGAAAAACATTTGAAAAACTTCGGTGCCTCCTGCTACCACCTTGTTACGTCGAATAACGTCAGCAGATGGAAAGAACACATATATATGGACATGTATGGACATATGTATATATACCATATGTATACGATATGACATTTATGGGCAATCCCCGACCCCCGGGCCGGATCCGGACCTCCACCAGCTTCAATCCGGCCCGCGAGAGATTCAGGAAATTCAAGTAACAGAAACAAGTAACTTAACAGATAAACATTCGGGAGGCCGCTCGTGCACTGGAAGCACTCTCGTACGATCGAGAGTATTCTAGTTGCTTACTGGGGGAATATATAAACCGCTCACTGATAAAGTTCGCGTCGTATTTTCGCGTACTGTCAAGAGTACGACGCGAGAAATATTCAATCAAATTCTGTCAACACGTATGGTTTAAGAACGCGGAAAGTGGACACAGAATGAAATAAGCAACCGCTATGAATGTGCAACAATGTGATTTATTAATTCTGCATTGCATTATTCACCAACAAAACTTGTGCTCTAAGTCAATTCGACTGAAGAATGTTATGGTTGTGGTAGTAAATACCATTAATTTCATTAGATCCCTCGGTCTTAACCATCGCCAGTTTAAAGCATTTTTGGATGAACTCTCTACAGAACACGATGATATGACATTATTGCGAAGGTGGCTAAGCAAAGGTTTTTCACATTTTGCTAAAAACGTTTCATGACCTTAGAAAAGAAATAGCTGATTTTATGGTAAATTGTGATACAACTTGGCTTGGCTTATGTTTATGTACCAATATCTTTTAATTTCTTACAATATCTACTTATTGACAGGGGTGCTACTCCGAATTTTTTTCAAATAATCAATTTCACGCGTATTCGCGAACAAAATTGTATGTAAAAGTGTAAAATGAATACAATTATAAGTTAAGATAAAAATAATACTAATCCCTATAGAAAATTTCCCGTTATTTCAATTGTCATCAAAATTTCGGAAAAACTAACCCTTCACGCAGAAAAAAGCGGTTCAATGTTTAAGGGTTGATTTCACACCCTTCATGCAACCCCTGACGAGTACGCAGGACTGCACACGGTGATTATCACCTACACAGGATATAAGGGAACAAGGCAATAATCTTTTAAATTTTTGGCGAAGGCGCAGGGGACGGACGAAATTGATTTTATGATTTGCGTTTCACTCAGCATGAGCGAAATTATTTAATGTTAATAGTATAGTGCAAAATCAGGAGACTGTATATTTAAAAATCGTATTTTCAAAAATATTATATTAACAAGGCAACAAAATTATCCACATGTACCACTATAATAATAGTATTTCCATCTTTCTGCAATTTTTATATTTTGAATTTATGAATCATATTTAATATTTTATTCTTATTTTTGTTCTTTTTCATTGATTATAAATTGACGAAAATTAATTATCTTAATAGCTCACCTGTTAAGATTCCGGAGTTCTGTATGGGTTCTATATGCTTTTTTTTACAAAATCTTAATAGTTAAACATTGTTTTTTTACTTTTTAGTTCGGTTTCCCTTTAAGGTGTGAAATTTTCTTACCGAATCCCCTTGGTTATTGAATTCATAATTAGGAAATTTTATTCGTGCATCAATTTTTCAAGTAAACTATCCCTCGGCGCTTCGGGACTCGTGATTTTCAAGAAATTTCGGGAAATAATGCAACACTATAGTGAGATTTTAAGTGAAAAATTACCAACAATCATGAAAAATATTAATGCGGTAGCAAAGTTGTTCTTGACATACAGAAGGCAGAATAAGTTAAGCGAATGTAAAATTGAACAAATTTAATGAGCGAATGAGATGAGAACAGGATATAAAATTAATGAAAAGTTATATAACAAAATGGAATTCGTAAAACTTCGGGATTAGATGGAGACTTACTCCGGATAGTTCGATGCGGAATTTAATTCTGCTATGGAATATCAACAAAAGAATATGGTACTGTATTTTATAAATATCGAATTCTGCTAGTCTGAAGTTGCAGTAAAAAAGATTTAAATTTTGGACACCTTGTACGCAATGCACCTCTTATAAAAGCTGTAGTATTTAGCGTCGAGATCTCTTCTATACTTAACCTTAATTTGAGCGTTTTTGCTTTAAAAATGACTATACTACATAATTTTACGCATTATGGTGTAATTCAAAAATTTTCGAATAGTCGAAAAATTCAAAAAGCGGCTGTTCTTAGGTATAGGAGAAACGAAGAAGTCCACCAAAAATAAAGTTTAATATTGAAAAAATACAAAGAAATATACCGTTCCATTTGAAATGAGAAAGTTGATACCAATTTCCGGTATTTCGAGAATTTCCTTCCATCTTAAAAATATTTTTAGGAAGGAGTAGGTACATAGGTACGTATCATACAAAAAATAAATACATTAAATAAATACCATTTCAAAAAGAATGTATTACAAATATTTTAAATTTTTTTATCATGCCAATAAATACCTACCTAATGATATAAATATTAATTCAAATTAAACAATTAATTTCATTGTTTAATTTAATTTTTTTACTCCAAACAACGACAAAGGCACACTACGTAAATATGAAATCACTTCAATTCCGAGACATATACATCTAGTCTTCAAAAATAAAAAAATCAAATATCGAGAAAAATCGAGTCTCTGTCAAGACGAGATAAACCAAAGGGATATACGAGACAAAATAACTGATGAAGAAAATGGACATTATAATTTTAAAAAATGTCTGTGCAAGAACAAATGACGCTATAAAATATGTTAATTCATGTGTGGATAAAGAAATTCAGAGGGAGGCAGTTTAAAAATGAAAACGACTTATCTTGTCTGATCGATATTAATGAAAACGTAAATAATACAATTGAGTATGAATTTTGTTCCAAACTTCATCACCAAGCTGATAAGATACAATCCTACACAGTGAAACCATTTATGTTCATGCATGCTAATTATCATAAGTGGTCAGTGAGCAATATTTACATATTAACTGCATTCGTTTATGACTCCTATTTTTATTTTATATTTGCGTAAATGTGTTGCTATGAAAAAAATTTATATTTATTATTATTAGTAAGCAATCGGTATATTATATAAATGTAGTTGGAAATATTTTCTGGATTATAATCCAGGTTTGTATTTTTCTCTGATTTAGTAAAAAATAAATATAACGTTCCTTATTCAACCATCGTCAGAGGCACTGCAATAATTTTGTAGTAAAATTATATACTGTTGTACTCATTTACATATGCGCCATGTCATTTACAAAAAAATACTGATAATTATGTTCTTCCTTGATGTTTGCAATGTAAGAAAATATTTCTTTGATTTACTTGGCTTACAGGCAAATGGGTGTACCGTAAAATATTTGTGCATATAATACCAAATGCATTGCATCGAGATACAGTATATTAAAAATTTTACTATTCAAAAATGTAGGTCTATATTTACATGCAACATGAGACGCTCCCAAATAGAAAATGATATTGTGGTTATAATTTTACAGGAGAACTTAAAAAACCGCTCAAGGTCTAAATTTTTTGCTTCAATAAATTTTCACCACATCAATAAGTTGAGCAGTCATCAGATGCCAAAGTAATTAATTCATCATAATTATGCTTACTGTATCCGAATAAATTACCAAGCAGAGGCAGCAATTCTAAGAAATCAGCTACTGATATGTAACGTATCAGCAGTCATCCGGATCACGTATCTTTATTTTCCAATCTTAATTTGCCTCATTAATTCCATATGCGTACATTATACGGAATGAATCTTCTATTATTATTTCCTAGAATTATTTAGCGAGTGGGTGCGACTATATTGACGGTAAGACATACCATTATTTTATGTATATGGTTTGAAAGCAATCATCATCGCCAATTGCTTGTTGTTACAATTCTACACCTGATTCTGTATAAATATATTTCCCCATTTTACATGTATTAAGAACACTTTTGACCGCTTGCACGAATGATTTTAAGGGACCTTTATACCTAAGGAACCCATAAAATCAACATTTTGCTCGCACCAACATTCAAGAATGCTTGCACCAACATTAGAGAAGAAGTGATGGTGCAACCAAACAATAAATTAAGGACAACTTTAACGGACATTTTATTGATCGATGACGCTGTAGAAAATGTGATGTCAGTGGTCTGTTCTCTAGCACTGTTTAGTTGAACTATCACTTATTAAGGTTTCCTTAGCTAAATATATGTTACACTTGGCAATGCTATAAAAGTCTAGTAATATTATCTTTTTAAACGGTTTTATTTAGCTCGACTTCGTATATTTGTTTGTTTCAAATCTTGCAACAGCTTTTTGGACTACTTCCCGATGAGCTAGAGACTTGATATTTGGTAGGTGTTTATTGTTCCGGCGACAATACAATTTAACATTATTTTATTACAAAAAAATCAAAATGGCGGATCCAACATGGCTGACTTTCCTATTTATGAACCGATTTGTCTCAAACTTGAACCTTTGCGGTGTTTAAGGTCAGTGAATACAATTTTTGCACCAAATTTAAAAAAATCAAAATGGCGCATCCAAAATGACAGACTATCCTATTTATGAACCGATTTGTCTCACACTTGGTACTTGGGGTTGTTTAAAGTTACTGGGCTCATTTGGTTGTTTTTAACACATGCCATGCATTATACTTGGTGGCGAAGTTTTGATGATGGAGGCAGGAGGTGGACAGAGAAACTTGAAGAAACTAAAAACTACAAAATAAGAATAGTAAAAAAAACTTACCAAACTTTTATTTTAAATCATCAGTTGTACTAAAGACTACAAAGTAATTAGGACAGAAACCTGACGTTTGGTAAGAAATAAAAACGTTTCTATATCTTACCAAAGGCAGAATCTCAGGAAGGTCCAGGTATGTGTCGTAACTATTTTGTAGTTTTTAGTACAACTGATTTAAAATAAAGATGGTTTAAAGTTTTTTTGCCTATTTTTATTTAGGTTTTATGTTGGGCACACCGGTGAAATTTGAACATATATCTTTCTTGGTCTTGTGATATCTATGGTTTATATTAACCTCACTTTTTTTTATTATATTTGTCGTTTGTCAATTTGAAGTTTTTTCGAGATTTTCGATATTTTGTGAAAAAAGTGTCTCTTAACTTGTTCATGATGAATGAAAGTGAAAAGTTGTTGCAATTATTTCTACGTTCCAAGTCGTCCTCAATGAAATCCGGTTGATCCCCTAATTCTAGTTACTCCATTACCACTATTATAGGTAATCCCGACGCAATAAAAAGTTGATTCGTAATTGCAAAAATGAATAAATAATTCACAAAACGATAAAACAAATTCTAAAAACTTCAGCAAGGATAGTTAAGTGGTCGCTAATGATAAGCGTAGCATAGTAGGTGCAAATGGTCGTAAACGACATACCTATTGCTTATTGTGATAGTTTTTGCACCTTACACATGCACCTTATTTTTACTTTATTTTACTACGCCTGTTCCTAATTCCTGCTGAAATTGTTTATGTATTATGTTTCTAAGAAGTTTCTTCGGCTCTTTGTTTCAGAGTCGTGGTTTGCCTATACCTTACCCTGTGATATCTGGACCGAGTGCATATATCGATCCCGAAGAGGTAAGTCTGTCAGAATAACTTCAACCAGATTCCATTGAATTACATTTTTATGTTTATCATTTTGATGATTTCGATAAAGAATTTTAAGCAAATGTTTCAAGGGATGATCGTGTTGTAAATTGCTATCTCAATTATTATTACAGCTACGGTGTTGGTCAAATTAGCAAACAAGTAGCATTTCCCGCTTATTAAAATGGTGATGACAAAAAAAATAATTTGATGTGAACAATAGTACTTTTTTTAAATGCCAACCCCCTATATTTTTACACAGATCTATTTCAATTTTTTTGCTTGTCAAAAGTCCTTATGCACTAACACTCTCAAATAAAAAAAATTTCACTGGAAATAGATTTTAAACAAAAACAAATCTTTATTATTGTTATTTACTGTTATTTTTAAATTATTGCAACCTTTAAGTAAAGCGGGACAAACCGAAAAAATAATACAATATATGAAGCAATTGTTTTATTATATTCGCTTTAGTTGAACCTTTGAAGATAAACTTTGTGTCATTATGACTTAGGAATTGGTTTAAACCTGAATTAACAACAAAATACATATAACCTATCGCTTCAAAGTATCCATTTACCCGAAATGACTAATTTCTATTACAAATTTAGGTTTTAGTCATCAAAATGCCGTATATCCTGTTTGTTAATATTTTGTGTCATTTGTGCTCTAAAAGACGTTTACCATAAATCATTGTTATTTTTAGTAACAATTTTAAAAGTATCGTACATATTTCTTTACATTCGCTGTCAGCAAACTATAGGTGACACATTTCTGGATACATAGTGTTTGCATATAGTTTTCAAATATGATATAGAAAATAGTAATATAATATGTACTTAATAATAATTGAATATAATATATTAATATAATTTATGATAATACTTCACTCTATTATACACTGCGCAACTTATTTAACGCACAGCCAAAAAGTTAACTCAAATTTGACGTTATGTATTTTCGACAATTTTTGTTCGTTTTGGTCGATTTTTTTTTCAAATTGTAGGTTTTTCTCTTAGGAATATCACTGTCTTAGTTGTTTTGGTAAAACGAATTATTTTGATATTATACCAGGTACTATAAAAATGTTATGTTTTTTTCCGAAATTTCAAAACGTCCTGTGGGCTATACAAGGTATTGCAAGTTATTGCAATTATAGCCAATTTAAAGCCTCATGTTTTTTCTACATTTTCTTTTTTTATTCATTTGTTTATCTCTGTTACTTCATAAAATATCTCAGTTGACGTGATTTTTATTAAATTTATTAACTTTCTTTTTTGTCAAGTGCTCATTATTTATTACTCATTATACTGGTTCAATGCCTCATTTTGCGTTCTGTTTTCCTTGATATCTTATAATTTATTGAGAGATGCAAGGTGTTTTAGAAGAGAAAAAGGTCTTAAAAGGACAAAAACTCAAAAAACATACCTAGAAAAATGGATTGCTTTAATCAATAAAACAACGAATAACAGGAAACAAAACAAAAGTAAATAGAGAATTAGTATCTGGTGTTTCCACCCCTTCCGCGAATGACCTCCCGACATCTTTGGTTCATACTTAAAACCAAAGTTCTGATTAGGTTCTGATCAAGGCCATTCCATAATTCGACTAGGCGTCCTTCCAATTCTTGTAAATTTTGGGGTTGCCGTCCCTCACTTCGTAACCGCCGACCGATAAAATCCCAAACATGTTCAATGGGGTTAAGGTCGGGGCTACGGGCTGGCCAGTCTATGTGATCAATTCCTACTTCTTCAAGATAATTTCTCACGATAAGACTCGTGTGGGGACGCGCATTTTCTTGCATAAGTAAAAAATTTGGTCCTATATAGGGGGCATAAGGCAAAACATGTGCTTCAAGAATGTATGTGATGTATCTGTCAGAATTGAGATTTCCATTCACAGTTACCAAGTCCGTTCGCCCAGTCAAAGATATTCCGCCCCACACCATGACGGATCCACCTCCATATAATGTTGTGTGCAAAAAATTGCATTGACTGTATCGCTCATCGGGTCTTCGGTAGACGCGATTACGTCTGTCACAATTATACAAACTGAACCTTGACTCATCAGTCCAAAGAATACGTTCCCAATCTGCTTCCATCCAATTAACATGCTCATTGGCAAAATTCAATCTGGCTCTTCGATGATCTACTGTTAATGCGGGTCCTCGAGCAGCAATCCTGGGTCTTAAATTTGCCTCCCTCAGTCGTCGGCGTACAGTTTGAACGCATATGAGTGGACCACCTGCGTCTTGAAGTTGTGCTCTTAAATGTGTTGCAGTTATAAATCGTTGTCTTACAGCATTTACTCTTAAAAAGCGATCCTGGATAGCAGAGGTAACACGAGATCTACCTTGACCGGCCCGTCTGGAATGTTCTCCTGTTTCCGCGTACCTTTGAATTGCTCTCGCTATAGTTATGTGAGACACTCCCAACCTTCCAGCTATGCGGTTGTAACTCCACCCTTCACCATGTAATGTAGCTGCCTCAACACATTCATCACGAGTTAAATTTCTGGTTTGGCGTTCCATTATTCACTAATTATTGCTGGACTGTCAACAAAAAACTAATGACACAGTTATGAGTTTATGACGTGTAATCTTCGATTTCCATAGCTTGCTAGCTGTTTGAGTTTTCCGATAAATGCATTTCATGTGAATAAAAGCATATGGTGTTTCAAAACGGTGTATTTCATGAAGTAACAGAGATAAACAAATGAATAAAAAAAGAAAATGTAAAAAAACATGAGGCTTTAAATTGGCTATAATTGCAATAACTTGCAATACCTTGTATAGCCCACAGGACGTTTTGAAATTTCGGAAAAAAACATAACATTTTTATAGCACCTGGTATAATATCAAAATCATTCGTTTTACCAAAACAACTAAGAGAGTGATATTCCTAAGAAAAAAACCTACAATTTGAAAAAAAAATCGACCAAAACGAACAAAAATTGTCGAAAATACATAACGTCAAATTTCAGTTAACTTTTTGGTTGTGCGTTAAATAAGTTGCGCAGTGTATGTAATGGAATTTTTACATTAGTTAAATAACAAATTAATAATATCCGCTCAAAATAGACATATGGGGTTTCCATTTTTCAGCTAAATGGTAAGTTATCACAAAAAAAGGTCATAAAATTGTAGATCATGCAATTAATTATACAAATTGTTCTTACATTTTTGAGATCTAGCAATTCAAAAAGTTGAAAAAGTTGCGTTCTTCCTAATATGCACACTGCACACGTTTCCACGCCACCTGTGAGGTAGTGTATGTACTTGGCGCGTTTTTTAAATGTGTTTTCCCCAGTAAGTATTCCACGATCAATTGTGGTTCTGTTTAATTAAATAATATTGTATTAAGTAAAAAATGGTACTATTGGAAATGATAAAACCGGTGTGAATTAGTAGTAATTGGGGAAACCTATTCGTTTGATTGATAATTATGTAATGGAACTTCTTCTTCTACTCCTCTTCTGTATTCTTCTTCTTCGGGCTGGATATCACAAGCATCCGTTTCTGATGACGATTCAACATTGAAGCGCGCCTGGCCTTGACAACTGGTACATGCTAATGAACAAAACAATCCAACTTTTTTGCAGCCGCACTTAGCATTACACCCCTGTTTGCAATTGCAAAATATTGTATTGAAGAGTTTTTCCTATGCAGGTGGGAGTAAAGTCTGGATTGGTTCAAATGTATTGTCCATTAACTTCCAACCCCAGTCTTCTGGGTCCGGTTGATTACCAAGCCACATTTGAACTTGATGATAATATACCCGAAATATATGTTGATAAGTAGAAACAGAGGGTGGGGGAAGACAAGCTAATTGCAGTAGTTTATTGTTACGAGTATTTTTACAAAAGATAAAGATAAGATTGCTGGTGTCGTATTGCAGACAGTTATTGCGTGTAAAAATATTAATAGTATGTAATATTGGAATTTCGAAAAAGGAGATGACCTTTTGGAGGAATATATTTCCGATCTCTGTTGAGGCTTCCATGCGGATAATTGAGTAGCAGACATATGTTGTTCAAGGTAATACGGGCATATAAAATGAGGAACTGGGTTTCTTTTGTATTTATATTCTCAGAATTGTACAATTTGGACGTATAAGTTACACAGGCCAATATTTTTATTTGTCCAGTTATGTATACAGGCGGCGTATTCGTGCATATTATGGAGAACACAACTTTTTGATTCGCTATATCTCAGAAATGATGATTCTTAGGGAAAAGAGTAAGGACTATTTTTATAGACAATTGCATGATCTACAATTTTTGTCTTACCTATTTTTATGATAAATCCTGCCGTTTGGATGAAAAATGCAAAAAGCCCATATTTGCGAACATTGGAATATTTTTTATTGCAGATGTGGGATCGATGGGGGCTTTTCACATTTCATTTATAACGGTGTCAACATTCGTACCAATTTCATCTTTAAGCAAGTTAAATAAGGTTGCCCCTATTTTTTGAGCTACTTTGACCGGGTTAAATGACAAGAATTACATGTTTCCTTTATATCAATTAAAAAAAAGAGGATATATTATAAAAAATATTTGGGAGCAATGGCTTTACATGTTTTTTGTCTTACCTCTAATATATCTACATCAAACTAAATTATATATAGTTGTCATTATAACATACATTTTTGATGTGTAAACATCTATTACGGCGATATGAGGGTAAATTTCGGGAAATGGGGACGGAAATGTGAAAGCGGATGTGACATCATAACCTATCAATTATCGTGCACAGTACCTACCTACTAAATTAATTCAGCTACTACCTGATAGATTGTGTTTACAGCGCCAAACTCCATGTTGTGTGTGTAACATAACACACACACACCTTATTAAAAAAGTCCTGATGTGGAATGCGGGACTTGAACCGCTGCACCATCATATGACTTTGTTAAATCTCGTATACTTGGTGCTTTGTTAGGGCGGCGGTTAGCGTGCACATTATGCTTACCAATTACTTAATTATCTACATACATACGTAATATATATAATATAAAATAAAATATTTACGAAAAAACCGCATACCGTTACCGCATACGAGATGTTTACACATCAGTCTCGAGTACTAGCAGACTCGCTCATTTTTTTCGTAGGTACTTCTTATTTCAGAAAAAAATAACTAAACATACTTGGGATATCAAATGTTTTTAGTTATTTTCCTCTTTCAATGCGTGATGTGTCTACAAAATATAGTGTCAAGTAATTGAGTGGTTTGGAAGGGGTTTACACTAATTTACGATAGGCTACGAATTCAATTTGGAAATTCAATTTGGAATTCAAAACGTCGAAAAAAGCGAAATTTTGGTGTACGGTTTTTACAAACAAAGGTAACTTCCCCAATAATTGACGATGAAGAATAGAAGCAATAATACCTAATTGTCGTTATAAAACAATATTTTCAATTACATTATTTATGTCGCCACCTTGATCAAAAAAAAAAACACTCTAAACGGTAGTGCGATAGCCACAAAAAACGCCCATATCCCATATTTATTTAATTGTTTCTTTTATGGTAGAATATGAGTCAGTTTTCGTGTCAAGGATACGTTCGAAAGGCACAAAAATCGTTATTTCAATGTCAAGGCCACAAAGCACATAAGCCGCTCTTTCTGTTCGGTCAATAACATTGCATTACATAATCATGGGATGTGCTTATTACGTCCGTTTATACGCGGCTATTACATAATTATTATTTATGTATTATACAGGATTGCTCAGAGCCTACACCTGACCGTCACGGTTCTAGAACAACTATTTTTTTGTGTACCTACATACATTTAGATAATATGTTTTATATGTTTATTAATTTATATAATATTTAATTATATTGTTTGCTAATATTGCGATATTTTTTATAGATATTTTAAGATAACCTTATAGTACGAGGGGAGGCAGTGATTTTTTTGGCATAATATAAAGGTTAATGTATTCTGGTTAATATTAACCTCATTTTTTTAATTATATTTGTCGTTTGTTAATTTGAGGGGTTTGCTAGATTTTTCGATAGTTTCTGAAAAAAGTGTCTCTTAAATTGTTCATGATGAATGAAAGTGAAAATGAGGCGAGTTAGAGACAAAATAACAAAAAATAAGTGCGAGTCGGACTCGCGCACGAAGAGTTCCGTACCATTATCTATAAAAATCACACAAGCTTTTAATTAATTTCGTCCGACCGGCGACTCCGGCATTTATTAGCATACATTAGCATAGCATCCATTTGTTATATGCGAGCCCCTTTAAATATTTATTTTCAATATTTTCATTTATATATACAGTTTTTAGTATTTGTTGTTAAAGCGGCAACAGAAATACATCATCTGTGAAAATTTCAACTGTCTAACTATGACGGTTCATGAGATACAGCCTGGTTACAGACGGATAGACGGAGAGGCAGACAGCGGAGTCTTAGTAATAGGGTCCCGTTTTACACTTTGGTACGGAACCCTAAAAAAGAAGATTTCTTACTACAGACATTTCGATATTTTCGGTTTCTATTAAGTAATTTAGCTCATTTAAATTTATGTTTTCTGGGGGTGGTGTTTCTGGCTCAGTCATTATTCGTCTGGCCATATTCGCACTATAGTTGTAATTATTCCTACGTTCCTAATTCTAGGTACTCCATTACCACTATATATACCTATTATAGGTAATCCTGACAGTGGACGTTGATGCTGTCCACCAGTACCATTGCCGTCATCATATTAGTGTGAGGCGACCTCAAAAACGCATTTTTTGTAGCGAAACTGGACTAATTTCCATCAACATTTACCGAGTTGTAATTTTTTTATTTATTGTCTCTTTGCGATGCACTTCTAAAATGCATATTTTTTATGCAAAAATACATTTTTTCGGAATGCATTAATTAATGAAGTTCACAAATTTTACAAAGAAGTACACGCTCTCACGAATTGAGCGCACAAAACCGCATTAAGATCCATCTTACTGCTCAAAAAAATCGATAGTTTACTGCTTCATTTCCTCGGTTATAATTTGAATTTCCAATAGGATCATTGATCGATGCAGTTGATGAAAATGTGGTGTAAGTGGTCTGCTTTCTAGCCGCTACAAGATTTTAAGAGATTTGAGTCTTGCATCATCTTATAAATAAGGGATATACCAAACAAAATTGTAGATCGAGCCAAATATCTGGCGCTTGATACGAGCGTCAAGGATCCCACAGCACATACGATGCCTATTTCATAAGACATACAAGTGTTATTATTATTAAGTATTTACGTCTGTCATTGCTGTCAATTTTTTTTTGCTAAAACATGGTAAAAAACTTCGTGCAAGTCGACGAAAATTGGAAATCATATATACGAAAAGAAGACGATTCTAAGTATATTTGGAGGCATAACTGGGGTTGGATATTAGAGGAATATCGTGATCTGAAACAGAAATTAGATGACAAAAGTGCGGAGTCGAAATTTTTAGCAGGAATTAAGGTAGAAATCCCACCAGATAATAGAAAGTTAAGTAGAGTGCCGGAAGCTGTCAACCACTTTTATGGTTGGGTAGCCAAAGAAGAAGACTTTAGGCTCCAGAAGTACGGATGTGATTTCTTCAAGCCGTTGCCTTTGCCGGACTCCTACAGAGTTACAAGACGCTAGTGATTATTATATAGATAATATTCTGAGTGTATTAGTGTACCTATGTATATGTTAACATATATATTATAATTTTCAAAAATGCACTTTTTTGTAAAAATATATAGAACTGCTAATGTGTGCCATATATGAAATTTGTTTTTATTTTTAGTTTATATTATTGTCTATGATGTAATTGGCTTTATATCGTTTGTTAATAGCGTCCCGAGTCAAAATGTGAACTCTCGCAGTTTTACGGGGCACATTTTTTCAACAGTTTTTCAGCTTCCTAGGCTTCCTCGGGCAAATTGCAAAATGTAGAAATGAGCAATAGCTATTTATGTAACCAGTTGGGAAAAGTACTATTTTGTGTAGCGAGCAGATTTCTGCTCTGCTCTTTCTGCTGTGTTTCATACAATTTTTTTTACGGAAATAGCACTACTGGTTCGCAAACTTTATTTCATACCAAATATCTTTTTAGCCGTCTCACAACCTTAATAGAGCGAGTAGTACAATATTTCGTTGTAATGATTGCATTTAGTCAATATCATCTAATAAACTACTCACTGATGCCACAAAGAAACCTGTAATTATTCATATTTTAGACCTAGCCACGAATGATAGAGGACGCGCCTAGTAACCTTTTCATAGATTGTAATATCTGAGAACTAAATACCTACCACTTAACACTCAGATACTCAATTCATGTCACTAGCGATAAGTGAACGTAACAATATCATAGTATGTTATTTTACGCAAAATTCCCGTACACCCGTATACTGGTAGTACGATTAACTTGTTTAAAAAAATGTTCTTATATAAGTTGCCACCCGCCATGAGTAGTTCGTATGAAGCTTTTGAACTATTTAAAGAAATTTTACCATCTTCATTAACCACTTTAAAGTTTCCACTCATCACTATTATTTTTTTTATTAGCGTTAAATTTTCGCCCAGCAACTTTATGTTTCGCTAACCTTGGACCTTGAAAATTATGGTTTGTTTATAGTTGTCTATTATTATGATAAATGGTATTGTATATTACATCAGTGGGTTGGAATTTTAATCTCATTTGGTGTTGTTACCTAATTCATTTGAGAGCACTGCTTCTATACACTGGAAAAACTAGTTATATATAATTATACATTATTAGTCTCTTTTAATTAGTACTTGGAACAGTTTTAGCTACCAATTCATTTAGGACACACGGGGTAATGCCTTTACCACAAAAATGTACGGGTCTTATTATGTCAAGCCTATAATATATTTATAAGCTACATTGGTGGTATAATGACATTTCACGGTATAATTGGAATTAACAAATTAAAATCGTTGTTCAACTTGTTGTTAGTTAGCCATTGTTATTTTTTTAAACTGGGCTTAAATAGTTATACACTGAGAGACAGGTTAGTATATTTGTTCAGTACCATTTGCCTCATATTAACCCTAGGTTTGGTTGGATACGAAGCATACGTGAGTTTAGCATATCCCTTAATAAGTCTGAAACTTTATATTAACTTAATTCAATGAACACAGGTTATTTTTAATATAAGAATAATTATATTGTGTTAGAATATCTGCAGAGAGACAAAGAACAAAGACAGAAAGGAAAAAGAAGCTGAGAATAATATTTATAGAATACCTATGTTATATGTTAATATATATATATATATATATATATATATATATATATATATATATATATATATATATATATATATATATATATATATATATAGATATATATATATATATATATATATATATATATATACATTAAAAAATAATTACAAATGTTTTTTTACACCCCATAATGATCATATTTTCCATGAAAGAACAATTAGATCGGGTTAGATCCATGTAATGAACGCTGTGGCAAAAAATAAATTTACATATATCATATAAAAAGTTATAACGCTCCTTCCAGACCTTTCCATCTGTCATGTTTTCCTTAAAATGGTAAATATCTCCGAAACCCGAGGGTTTAGCCTAGGGTGCGAAACATGTTTTTTACTCAAAATTTTGCGCACTTTCCGAATTTCAAAAAATATATAGGGTGTTTCATTTAAAATAAGAAAGTTGGTTGCTATTCAGGAGATATGGAACACCCTGTACAATCACCGTTATTTTTAAAAACTTAAAAAGGATATACCAACAACCTGGGATAACACACGTTTCTCTGATAAATAGCAAAGGCGATACAGAGCAAATACGCACTAAAAACTCACCCTGTATAGTTAATACTCCATCCCAATTTCAGTATTGCATCCCCATGGATTTCGGGGATATGATAGTATTATAGAAACGTTAATAAACCATCTATGAATTCGACATTTATTTTAATGTAAGAATTCATTCCCATTTACTATCAAATCCCACTCCCTAACTAGCTGAAATAGTCCGAACTAATGTGGATCATTGACAGTGATCAATGATAGAGGGCGCACCTAGTAACCTTTTCATAGTATCGTAGATTATATGTAAGAATTCATTCCCATTTGCTATCAACTCCCACTCCCTAATACCTAGCTGAAATAGTCCGAACTAATGTGGACCATTGACAGTGATCTCTACGCCAAATTTAGTGACTGGGATTTCGTGGGCTTTACAAAAACGCATTCCTTTGACTAACTTATGTAGATACCAAGCATATTAAATACATATATTTAGCCTGTTTAATCGTTATGTAAATAGTAAAATTTATTTTCGACATAAACATAAATAACATTTTTAGTTTTAACATCTTTTTTGTACCTTCTCATACAATGTTACGTGTTCGCTCTGAATTCGTGTCGGCATACTTACTTTATGCTCCTGGTGCAGAAAATATTTCAGGCATACAAGTCTGTTACGACGTCATTATAAATATAAAGGATCGTAATTTAGAGCTGCTTGTTATACCCGGCTTATTAGCTTTTTAAAAATAAAGTAGGTACCTATCTCTAGTTCCTCAAATATAATGTATATGCAGCAAGCAGTTATTTTGAATTTTATTATGACAAGCACGACATAATACCGAAACGACATGAAACCATTTCAAATTATATATACCTATACTGAATATTGTGCTTTTAGTTTTCACCGGGTTATCATCGATTTCAACAGTTATTATTATGGTATAGGTATGTTACATTAATTATTTATATGTCATATATGATGCATTATACATATTTGCTAACGATAAAAAAACTCAAAATTGCTCTCGATTTCGGATTGCATAATATATTGAACTTCATCAGACATGCGTTGGTTCTGTATGATCTTACGGACCTCTATATAGGCAGCCTGCTAAATGAATGATGGAATGGGTATTTCTTCAGCAAAATTCTGTACATTCTCTGCAGTACGGTATCTTTGCTGAATCGAGGTCAGAATATATTCATTTGGGTCTATTGTTCATTGTTCCGGTTGTGGTTGTAGCCTTTGATTTCCGACACCAAAATAGCAAAAATCGTGATGTTCTTGGTTCCCTTCAAATCATTGCTACTCCAAACTTTAGGCACTTCCTCTTTTTAATTGGCCAATTTCGCAATCTAACTCCTTCACAGTCAGATATAGGTTTTCTACTTTCCTTCAAAGTTTACTCGCCACATACCTAAGAAAAAACGTCTGGGTGATTCATACAACTATTTTAGCTTGTGGATGCCATGGTAAAGAGTAAAGGTAAAGAGCGATAGCGCCGAGTCCCTTCTTATCGAAGTCATGTTCAACGCCAATAACACGAAAAAATTAAGAGATCGAAGAAAAATTTGCATCAACTTCTAACTCATGCATCTTTTGGTGCAAACATGCTAATTTTTTTTTGGGTCACATTGATCATTCAGTGTATTTATAAAATAGTTACGTATTTGCTAACTCATACATCTTTTGGTGCACACATGCTAATTGTTTTATGGGTCACATTGATCATTCAGTGTATTTATAAAATAGTTACGTATTTGCTTTTCGTTTTCTTTTTCTCTAAAAAATAAAATTGCAATCAATTTAACTATAAACATCGAGAATACTAAATATTTCATATTAATGCGAATTCCAAAACTATATGATTTATATGACCTCACGCTTTATGGGTGTGAATATAAATTTCCAGTTCATTACTCATACAGTCATATTTCGAAGTTTTGGAATATAATTAGGGCTCCGAAACCGAAATGCCCCTATTTGTAGGCATTTACAATTTGGGCGTTAAAATTCACTGCCTAATGTACTTAGAAGTGGGAGTAATAATAATTATTAATCCTTACAGCTGCATATTTAGAGGGATATAATACATAGTGCGTAAAAGCTTTTAATCGTTTTATCTAATATTTAAGGAAACCTTTCACGATCCCCATTATTACGTTAAAAGCAATGAAAATCCCGCTTAATCCTCACGTGTGGATGTTCGCATGTATTAAAGTCTACAACATTTAACGTAGTGAACTGCCTTTCGGAATGAGTGTAAATTCGCCAAATTCGATTTCCAGAATGTACCTACTGTTGGTCTATGCGTTTAGGCAAAAGTATAAGTTAAAATTTGTGTTAGACTGGAAGCGCTTAGAGAAGATAACATACGTCACCGATTCGCCCATCGCGTTTATTGTCCTAAGCCCAACACTGAGGTGTAAATTAATTTGTATAACACGTATTAACCTATATATACACTAAATTCGAAAAATACACTAAATTAAAATTAAATTAAATTCAGTAGCCTGCAACTAACGGACAGGCTATAGTATAAGCGCAAGCAAACACATGCCTATGACCAACGAACAGAGTATAGCGGAACGCCAACCAGCTACGCACATGATTGGTCAAAACGTAATATCATTATAACTAAACTAAATAATTAATCGCCACAAAAATCTGTGTCAAGTGAAATTACAATAGACAAGCCATAACAATAATTCTAAAATATCAATCACTAATAAACTGTGTCTAAATTGAAGGATTAATGCAGAAGCGTCTGTGTAAATAGTGGATTCGAGAGCTTTAGCTAGGAACCGAAATCAAAATGTCGAGGGTATTGAATTTAACTGTATGATAGTGTTTAGAATTCAAAATTATATAATATGAGAATCAAAGTGTAATAGTTTTAAGTGAAATTAAATAAATGAACAATACATGACAATGAATCAATCTGATTGGCCAGATCAAAATAACATAACAAGGAAAGAAGTAAGTAACCAGGTAGTTGCATTTGTTTTTATTACGGTAGAATCATCCGTAGAATTTTATTACGGTACACATCCGTAGAAATTACAAAAATAAAGAGTCTAGTAACGGCGTTCGAAGAAGTAACAGCCACGCTCCTGAATTTCAAATGAAATGAAAATTTATAAAGTAATTGTAAATTTAAAGTAATAATTGTTAATTTGTGCTAAATAAGCAATAATACCAGTGTAAATTGTCTAGAAGCAGAAAAAACGGCTTGAATAAGTGTTTTCGTCGTTTTTACAAGTAAGGAGTGAAAGGCTTGGTAGCGTCCCAACCCAGTAGAAGAAGCCCAGTAGAATTTGCGATCAATGACAAACAAGAAAAGGAAGCAATTTTTCACAGTAATTAAAGTAATAGAATATTAAAAACTACAGTAGCAGTAAGTAATAAATTTGAGGGTAAATTAATCCCAAGGCAAGATCCAACAAAGGCGGTAAGCATTTCAGAGGCAGTGCAGTGACATCCCGCTACATGACACCATCACCAGAGCCCAGCGGCATTTGTTAGTTCGTGTACCAGTGAAACAAAATGTAATAAATTTAAGTTACGTAGGTTTTGTCGCAGATTAGGAATAAGGTTTTAAGATTTTGTTTATTTCTATTAACCATATCTATCAACAGCGTCATATGCAATCAGCTTATTCTTTCTCGTTCTTTGAAAATTTCAGGAAATAATTTAAAACTAATAAAATTTGAGCTTCACTAAAATTTAATTAATTTAATAAAATTTTACATATTATAAAATTCATTATTTTGAGTCAGTAACTTCATCATACAAATATTCTTTTAAAGAAATTTATATAATAGACCTAATAGGACCCCCTCTAGAGACTATAGAGTGCTCATGACTAAAGTGATCCTTCAATTAAAATAAAAATTAATGTTTATAGAACTGGCGCCCATAAAACAGAGAAGGATTCAATAGGGAAGAAAATAGAGTACGTATCCTATAATCAGATTGAATATGTCTCCATCATATAAATTCAATATAAAATATTTTTAGTACCAAAAGCCTAAAACATATTACATATATATCAATTATCTCATCAAGGTAGGGCTTTATAAAATATCTTAATTCATTTATCTCAATTTATCATAATGGTTAAGCTTTACAAAGTATATTTTACCAAAGCACCTTTTCGTACATTTTTTCTGCAAAAAGTGATTGGCGTACAACTTAGAGCTGAGAAAACCTGTTGACCTACGACGTAATATTACGAGGGACATCTTGCCCCTCAAATAACAATTTTACATTATAGGAAAAAGTAGTGAGGGAAAAATCGATCGTTCTTAATGTATATATAGGTTTTTTTATGTATCTATTTATATACACTATGTAAATATGTGTAATGTCTCCAAATGTGAATTTGTCCTGAACTAAATTTGCCTCACTAAACATTTCTATTTTTACGATTTAAATTTGCGAAAAGATTTCTTTTTTTGTTCAGTTAGTTCTTTTTGACGTGTGTTAACAATATTTTTGTATTGCATGAATACATTTTTCTTTTCTATTCTGTCTTAAGAATTAAGTATTTAGATCTCTATTGTTTTACTAATTCCCCTTTTAAAATTTCATGTTACATCTTTTATAAATCTATTTTATGTAATCGTTATGACTTATCATGTTTTTTTGGGTGGTGGTACACACCTCGCCCCCCATCGAACTTGTTTTACCTACGTCCCTGGTTAATTTTAATTAAAAATAATTTAATAATAAACAAATAAGTAGACAGAGTGGCTACGATTAATAAAAAATCTCAATTTTAATTTATTTAGCATTTTCCTAGGTAGCAGCAAATAAGTATTTTTATATGGATGTACCGAAGCGAATGCCACGAATCCGTTTATTCGCTTTCCTTTGTTCAATATCGTGACGGCTCTTTAATTATATACGAACTAAAAATAAATACATATTATTCGAGATTAGAGAAGCAGACCAGAATTTCCACGCAACAAAGAAAACTCTGTAGCAAAAATAACTCTGATAGAAGGAAGTCATCGAATGAGGCACTCATTAAGTATCACAAAGGTATCACTCATGGCTTTCCAAGAAAATCATGAAATGTGCCAAGATGCCAAGAATGCATCACGTCTGAAAAGTTGGCATGATTGGAAGATGAGACTAATAACTGATCACATATTCTTATAGAAACATAAAATTATATTTATCTACATTTTTAATTTGAACTTTGTATGTACCAAGATAATAACTTGGTTGGTAAATCTTAACCACCATATAGAGGAAAACCTGGGTATCATCTAGAACTATGCTGCACCATTCATTAGTCAACCGAAAATTTGATGATGCAGTAACTGTCAAACGATCTTCGCATATTATCCGTGAGAGAGTACGATGCGGGCAACCATGTTAAGTGGCCAGATATGATGGAGGTTATGGTTACCAAAGAAGCTCAGTCTAACATTTTTTTTAAGACAAGCCACTTACAAAACACTTATGACAAAAGGACTTAACATATCTAATTCAAACAAAGAAGCATCTAAAATCTCTTAAAAAAATACGACGATTTAGTTACCCTATGCCCTATACAACCAAACTCATCCCCGCATACCAAAGAAAAAAAAGCGATACACGTTTTAGCCTCTGACGCTTCTCGTTGCTTGTAAGTTTTCTGGCATGATAATGTTTTTTTATATGCTTTTATTAGCTTCACCTGTACGTTTGTATGTATCTTGTAACGGAATCTTTGAACGATATTTTCACCGACTTCAAAACGTCAGATTACATCCACTTTGGACAGTTATCAAGGACCGATGATAATACAATAATTTGACAACTTTGTCCCAATGTCCTCACCAGGATCATCAGAAACCAGGATATAAAAAAATGTGTCTCACATTGGCGCCTTCGCCACAACATAGAATTTATTGATCGCAGTTGTAGTAGCTATTTGTTTAAACCTGCTCTTGGATCATGCAGTTTCTTTTTAGATACAAAAATCGAAACTTTTTAAAAGTTTTATTATTTGCGAAATATGTTTTTTTATACCAGATGCTCTATGGTTCAAAAATGCAACCCTCGATATAATACTTAATGCATAATAATTATACTGAGATTAACGACTGCATTTATATTGCACGCACCTCCCTGACAGATAGGCAACTCACTATATGTACTTCGCGCAGCTTTATGGCTCCATCCATGTACATTTTAGAAAAATGCACTAGCAGATTATGTTTTATAAACAAAATAATAACATAGATCGGAATAGAGTGAAAATTTTAGCAGGACATTCTATATACTCCCCCAGGAATAATCAAATTGGAAATTATTAAAACTAGTAATAACATCAATAGACAGGAATGTTATAGGTTGAGCTCTGGAAAAATGCACGTAAAATCGTTATATATCTTATCAATCACGCTAGCACACAGGTAAACCATATTTGAATGATGTTTTTAATGATATTTTAATGAGGTTTACACGATGGTTTCTAGGGTATTGTAGCCCTAGAAACCATCGTGTAAACGATGCGGCCCCGAAAGGTCTCATCAAAAAATATACGTACCGAAAATTTAGAAATGTGGTAGTTATTATTTATTGGTACTTGTCTGAGCTATGTGGAACAGCTATCATTGTAAGCAATATTTTTCTATTTTTGGCCGTATTTTTTAGTTAATTTTGTTCACAAATATTTGTTTTAAAAATGTATTATTTAGCACAGTCCTAGACGTCAATTGCCTTCATGCCTCAGATCAATCGGATCCGTAGCTCGCGAAATCGTCGTTACTTTGTCACCTTTCTCGAAAATAGAATTGACCTTTTCCTCGTTCTGTGCTTTGTATGTGTTCAACTTTTATGTAATGTATTAGTAATTGCTTACCTAGAAAGCTGGGTTACTTTAAGAGGTTTGTCAGAATGTATTTAAAGAACACGAAAACATGAAAGAAAACCAATAATAGGTAGGGGAGAACGGGGCTAGTTGTCACAATGCCAATTGCGGAAAAATGTATGGAACAAGCTAATGGCAGTATCTACCAGTTAGTTAGTCATTTTACTTGAAAATAAGTAATATTCTAATTTTTTAATATACTCGTATTACAAGTTTATTACCGTTATATCTGCTAACAATGTTTTTTATGAGTCTATTACCAAAAAAATATCTAAGACACTGGCATGTTTCAGAAAAATAATTTCAATGGCTCTTTAATATTAGTTTGTTATTAGCATTAGGCTTTTCTTATTTTTTTATTTGGAAATTTTATTTAGACTTATATTTGAAAGTTAATTTCATTAACAAATCAATCTCTTTTTTCAGGTAAGTTACAAAATCTAATTACATACTTATAATTAATTCTGGTGAGTATAAAAACTATTCGTCATAATAATAACAACCCTTTATAATGGTCAATCTCTGAGAATATCATAACTTAAAATTATTGTATTGCAGTAAGTATTGCATTTTAATAATTTAATCACTTGATCTAAAAACATATTTAACTTTACTATAATAATAAAATAAACTGAAAAATAAAATGATAAAATTTAATAATGAGTATGGCCTCCTCTGGCCCTCAGGACTTCAGCAGATCGTCGCGGCATATCGTAAATTAAATTTCTGATAACGCACTGGAGAATCTGATTCCATTCGTTTTGTAATACCTCAATCAACTAAGCTGCATTATTTGTAGGCCCATAAATCCTCAATTGGATTGAGGTCTGGGCTATTCGCTGGCCATATTATTTTTTCAATACCCTCGTCATCTAAATATTGAGTAACAATTCGCGCCTTATGAGCCGGAGCATTATCCTGCTGAAGTATAAAGTCGCCACCTTTGTAATTTATTTATTAATTACAAAGTTCAACTCTCGTGTGGCGGACGTAATAGGACATATATTATATTATATACTTCATTTCTACGTGCACATTTTATATTTTCATCGAAATCTCTATTTTAAATGTAGGCTCCTTAATATAATGGCTTGTTAGGTATAACGGGTTTTATTCAATGCAAAATCCACTGCGGTTTTCATCATTTAAAGTTTCAACACAAGAACTTACGATAGAACCACTGTGACAAATTTAATATTTGTAACCTTTTTACGGTGCTCTGAAAAAAATGATTGAGTAATTAGATTGGTAATCTGGCAGCTGTATTTCACTGTACAGATGTTTTGTCTTCCGGGCATTTCAGATATAATTTATATATTAGGAATTCTGCAAATGCGTTAATAATTGTTCTTTTCTTAATATAACCCACAATTATCATTGGGGGTTTTCAGGATGTCTCCAGTCGATGAATGGATATATCATAATGTCTTTTCATAATTCCTTTTCACCTTTCCTTTCCTTTTCCTTTCCACCTTTTCATAATTCCCACTTTTTGAATGCTCGACAAGTTATTAATAATGTACTTCCAAACTTTTTGAGTTTGTAATACATACAAACTCAAGGCAATTCTTTCTTTACAATCAATTGGTAGTATGCCTACCAATTGATTGTAAAGAACAGTACTTGTATCTTTATTTTGCCTTACCCTTTTAGGTACTTTGCCCTGCTTGCTGGTTTCTATTGTTTTTGGCCATGCTCATTGGCTATCTGGGTTTAGATTAATTGTTAGTATGTATTATTTTTGTGGTTGTGGTGTTTGTGGTATGGCTGTATTTTTGCCGGCTGCTGCGTCTTTTCGCGGTTAGAATGTGCATTTTTCAAATATTAAAAAAAAAATATGAAAATGAATTACGTATTTTATACGTAATGAACTACGTATTAACTCTAAAACTAAAAGATACGTGAAAAATGATATAGTACAAAAATGTAGGTTTTTCTAATAAAAAATTTTTTTCTATTTATGTAGAAAAAAATAACGGAGATAACTATTAGAAGTTTGCATTATAGTGCGCGGACCACCCCTCCCCAGCCTTTTAAATCGGTACCTTTTGAACATGAAGGGTTGGGGCATATTGAAAAAATTAAAATGGCGGACTACTATACTATTTATGAACCGATTTGTCTCAAACTTGGTACTTTGCGGTGAGGTCACTCAATACAATTTTTGACTCAATCTTAAAAAATCAAAATGACGAATCCAAAATGGCGTGTATCGTGTATATACATACATAAGTGTCAATTTTTACAATATTTTCGTTTATTTTTTTGTTACTAATTTAGGCGCATCGCGTAGGGCTGGTTTTAGGGTTCAAAATTTGGAATACATCGTAAATCATGTTCGAAAACATGAGAGAAGCTTTATTCTACATAATTAAATAAGATGTGTATCCATAAAGTGCTTAAACCTACATTTCCTCTATTTTTTTCGCGAAGGGGTAGTTTTTAGCGCATAAAAAATCCGCATAAAAAGTCGGGCATATGTAACTTTTGCACTTAACGAACACTTATCAGCTTAATTCCAAATTTTTAAGAAAATCGATCGATTCGTTTTTCCGATATATTTTTTTAAAGTTATGTTCTATGTATCATGGCCTACGTACTATGGGCCTCGAGACAGTTATAATCAGGTTTCTCGCCCCCCAAAGAGATAGAGCTACACTCAAAAATGATCTCGCTACGACAACACTGAAACGAGATTAATAGTCCAAAATAACAGTAGGTCCCAAACTGTACCGGAGTTAAAAGTGACAAGTGACTGATCCGATGGGATCCCGTTCTGAATGTGGTCCCTACTGACACGGCGGAAAAGAGAAACCGCTTTTAACCGCTTGTGCATAATTCTTATCAAGTTAGGTTCTAATCCGCCGGAATAGAGGGCCCATCGTCTTACGAAATGCCATCAGAGAGAAGAGGTGTAGACCATAAAATTTCCTTCAAGAATTTATGATATTTAAGTATTTTATCTTGAAACCGATTTTAACCGTTGAAAAGCTGGATCTATTTTAACTTCAGATAAGTGCAATATCCGAGATTTTGCGAAAAAACAACATATGAATGAAGGAAATCTAGCAAACCTCATTAGTTAGATCTTAGGGATAAATAATGAACATAATTTTGCACCAGTTGGGAGTTAACCCACTATTTGATGATCCAGCTAGAGTGCCAGACCGCTCGGCCAGCGTCTCGGGATACATATACTCTATCCAACGAGAGAATGGACTTGCTTTGCGCATCGGCGACTAAAGAGGAGGGGCTCTGTGACGAGCTACGCAGGACCGTCATTCGATGAAATAAATTCGTAAGTAGGTAAAAAATTTTTTCATTGTAGTTTTTCCAATGCCCGTTTGTTTGGTTAGTGTTAAAACTGTCTCTTCGTACGACATTTGCGGATTGTCTTCCTTTAATTTCTTATATAAATTTATTATAATTATTTTTTGACTTGGATGCACCTAAAATTAAAAACAAAAATAAATCATTGACCACGGTTACTGGTGGTGAATAGTATGCGTATTAAATAAAACATATTTATTATTATATTTCTTTACCTGCCCTCTTTTATTCTTCTTAATTGGCGATAATGGTGGATTTATCTCGTCTCTGGCTGCTGCCATTCTTATAATAGATTTAAAACTTATTTCACAACCGTAAACAACACAACTAAAATAACCGTACTTGCGAGACTACAAATACAAACTGTGAATAGGTAGGCAGTAGTAGGTACTTTATATAATTAGGTACCAGGTAGGTATCGGACCCAGGCGCCGGCCCTGGCTACCTGCTGAACCAATTAAGACGTTGAGGGCGTTGAACTAATGTTCTAAGGGGCGGAGATCTGACCAAAACAGACGAATTTTCGCTCGAGTGCAAGTCCATTCTCTCGTTGGATACAGTTTAGATACATACTAAAACATAGAGGCTATATTATAGGAAAGCATATTGCGATTTAAAGGTATATACTATATGGAAATATTAAAAAAATGCTATATCAACGAATAATAGGTACCAAATTTAGATATCGTACTTATCTAGGTACTATTTGTTTTTATCAGTATACCCCTATCTATCTGTTTGTTTATACTCGTAGACGATTATGAATACTGCATTCTTCTGGAAAATTTGTAGTTTTTTAAATCCCATTCTGGATCAATCAATTATTATTAGTGTTTATGGACTGCATACTAATCCGTCCATTGCCAAGCACTCCTAGACTGTGTGTCGCTAGGCACTAGGCAGGCGGTGGGTATAACAAGTCAATGTCATGGCCAACTATCTATTGTAGATCGTGACGTGCGTTTTGTCAAGGCCAGGGCTGGGCAAAAATTAGTTACAGCTGTTCAATTTATTTTAATGATGTTTTTCAACGTAAAAGCAATTTATTTTTGTGTTTGAATATACAGTAGCTTATATTCAATGTAAACATATTTTTTCTCGTATAATGTTTGTTCAGTGTCTCTTTGGTTTTTCGTGGGCAGTAGCGGTTGCAGAGCCAATTAAAAATAAATTGCTTTATAGATGTTTTTTTACAAAAATATTAATCGAGAGGTAAACAGTAAATCATAGACGATTTAAGACTATATTATTGTCACAATATATGTCATCCTGGAGAGGGAGAGGGCTGAAACCTTTGAAGTAGCACTAATACTGAAGTAGTATCAACACACACCAGCACATTGAACACTAACTAAACGCGCGTTTCGCTAACCAAGTTAGTATCATCGGGATATGATACTAACTCGTTATCCTAAAACTATGCATGTTTATACTGTTTAGGTAATGTCACGGTTCCCTTACCATACCGGTTAACCAATAGAGTGGACTACTTGGGATAGGCCCTTTGTCGATGTTCATGCTATTTTTACATTTTTCTAATTCTAAGGTCTCAAATGTATCTAACACACTACTAGTAACTGTTGTTACTAGTATGATTGCATTGAAAAACGTTTAGGCAACACTATATTTCTCAGTTCTTATATATTTAAAATCATGTCATTGTCAAATCAAATCATCAAATGCTTCTTGAACCTAGTTTGAATTGAGCGTTTCGTTTGTCCCATATACTTTTATTACAGTCGTAATAAGAATTGTCTGTCTAAAATTGTAAGTATGAGCCTTGTATGTTTTAATAAATACAATTAAATAATCCATAGGCTTATCAAGGTTTCGAGGAATGAAGCAACATGACACAATATAAACACTAAAAAAATGTATACATGACTTTTCTGGTTAAAAGAAGTCTTATATACATGATGTGATAGAGTTGTTATAAATGGTAGTTATCACGGCCCACCGGTGATGCTGCACTTTATATGCTTTTTGTACGTATTTTTCCCTATCTCTAACATCAGATGGCAATTAGTATTACAATTGATTGCCGGTTCTCCCTACAATTGCATTTCAAAATCGAAAGAAAAAACTGACAAATCCTAAATAATGAATTGACTGAGCTTGAATATTCAATTCTGTACTTAATATAATTAATATTAAATTATTATATAATTAATATAATAATCTCTATACAACTCACAGGGCATCTAGTTGTGTATATATTTCAGTGAATGTCTCCCAACACACTACAGCTGATAGCTGATATAAAATAATTATTGGAAAAAATAAGTAGAGGAACATACTATATGCAACCAAGTTTGTACTGATGCTTTTCTGGTTGCATATCGTATCGATTCGTCGCCTCTATGGAATCCATACAACACATTCCTTTGTATGTCAGTCTGTCCTAGCCCTTCAAAGCTCCTTTGCCACCTAAATGGAGCAACTACCGTGACAATTTGTAAACGTACTCCCATTTTTTCCTTTTCATCAGAAAAGTAATGGTTTCATGTAAAAACACGTTTTGGCTACCAGAAAATATTTCATAGACATGATAAATAAACATTGGCGAAAACCTGTAAACTGATTTAATAAGTAAAATATTCAGATAATAGTATATTAAACGAGTTTCGAAAATTAGTTTTCTCAACTCAAGTTTATTAAAAAAAACTTTTTATCTCAAGTTTGTTTATCCTATTTTTTCGCATTTTGTGTTAATCATTATACGTAAATATTAAATATTATAAATAATGAATATTATAAATAAATAATGAAGACATTTTAATGAAGCGTCTTCGAGCTTACTTATTTTAAAATGCAAGGAAAAATACGGGGTACACGAGGTATATGAAATATTGTGTAATTGGAGGATGACAAAAAACGCATCACAAACTGATTAAAGTGTGATGCTAGCGAATTTGTTTGAGATGGTAAGGTATTTTTATACATATTTTAATGTTATACAATGTCTCTCATTATTTTAGGAAAAGGCCTCTAGTTTATGCTCTACCTACATACCCCACGTTGGGAATTACTATACAAATAAACAAAATGTGGATATATCACAATGAAAAAGCTGAAAACCCTTTTCAAAACGTCAAAATGACACATAGGAAGCAAAGAAATCAGAAGTTTTGACTGTGGAAAATGCTTTCAAAGTTTTTCACGACTCACCAGACGATAAGTTCTTATTAATGAAAGTGGTACTATAATTTGGGTTACAATGGGGCATATAGCATGCAGAATTGTGCAGTTTGTTTATCTATAAAAAATATAGAAGATATGGGGAAAATTTTGATTATAACTTTACTACGTGATACGAAAATTTATCATAAGTTAACGATTGAGACCCTGACAAGTAAAATACAATAGATTTCTTATTTACTGTAATCACGAATACAACCAGTTGAACTATAGCAACTTTCGTACAGTACCAACTTTCGTGCAGACTTGTATATGGAATGCGGCCAAGCTGTATGAGGATTATGAGTCATAACATAGATGGTTATATACGAAACCCTAGAAGGGCCATGTCTGTAATTTCAGTCTTTAATCAATCTTTGAATTCAGACTCTGGTCTAGATGAAGAAAATGCTGATTAAATATTAATCAACTGACTACGTAAGATCTATTCATTTTAGAGATATAACATTATATAATTTGATAGTGAATTGAATAAAACCGAGTTTGAGGCACTCGAAATGAGGCAAGTTTGGATTTTTTTTCACATCCTGTATAATATTTTTCGAAAACTAAAAATATTTTCGTAGTAGATTGAACCTTTATTTATATTCAGACAAGATTTCAAACGATTTTAAACAAGTGAATTTATTGAGAAATTAAAAAGAGTTTTTTTTAAATTGAATTGACGCAAAAACTGCTCAAACTTCATCATACTGCATCATATGCAGATGATACGGCTATTATTTCTATCGATAGTACTTAGGAATTATTGAAAGATAAAGTAGAAGGTGATAAATTTTAATAAAACGTATTTTTAACGTTTCGTGTCTATCCAGCCGCCCTTACCCACCGTTGACAAACTAAACATAGGTAGTAGTGAATTAAAAATTACCCATAGTGCGTAGGTACATAAAATATCTTGATATTTACATTGACAAAAACCTAAAATGGGACAAACAAATATATCATTCGTTGGTTGAGTCACACATTAATTATGGATAAGGTGGGATATCACAAACTGCTATCAAAAGAGTGGAAATTGTGCAAAAAAACATTTAAAAAATTAGCCACCGGAAATAATTAGGTAAGTTACTCATCAGATCTTCTATACGATCAGTCCAATGTCATATATAACCTTCTTTAGGCGTACAATTATAGGTTCAGTGTTTAATGTCTGAATTCAGGGATTGGAATCTGAATTCAAAGGTTAATGTCTGAATCCAGAGATTAAAGTCTGAATTCAGAGATTAAAGTCGGAATTGAAAACATTACACACATGGCCCTTTTAGGGCTTCGTAATTAGGTATACAAGTAATTAGTAATTATATCATGGTGGATGGTATTGATGGTATATTTATAAAGCATATATAAAGTAATAAATAGGTTCAATCTACTTACATTCTAATACGATGTTACGTTCTCTTTTGTCAATTGACTATTTAGATATCAGAAGTTTGTTGTAGGTACATAATTCTTAATAAATCTATTAGAGAAATCGACAGCAAACGCATATAGTTAGTCACTATGTCCCTATTATTTAGTTCCTATGGTTTTTGGTTAGCGCGTTCAGGCTGTCTATAGTTCAATGGCATGTGGCCTGTTTTCAAGGCTAAGCGATCGACTTCCTCGTGTTGGACAAGTCCACTTCCCTTTTGTTCGTGCATAATGCAGCAGCCTTATGTTCAAGTTTAAAAAGTGTTTTCTTATAAGAATAAATACGTTATTTCCATGATAGGGTGGGTTGAATAAGAAAATCACTGTGCTGTTGCGGTTTGTTAACCCGCAAACATTCGACGGTATGTCGGATTCAACAACTTGAAATAAGTCAGCGAGTTTTTTTTGTTCTTTGCTTTGAGACAATTTTCTATTTCGTTTCTTTTGTGTTCACTAGACCCTGTGTTACGTTGATTGAGGGACACATCATTGGGCAACCTTTCGAAGCCGCTTCCATCGAATCAGTGAGTGTTGCAAGTAGATATATTCACATAACCTTACATTTTTTTTAACCTTTAAAAAAAAGCAAACGTTTACATGTGACGCTTGCAAGGCTTCGCACGTCGAGTGTAGGGGACTTAAACTTGTTTGTGTATGGTTTCCGCAAGATTTTTTTCTGATATCTAAATGGTCAATTGACAAAAGAGAACGTAACAACGACAAAGTAATGAACATTGAATTTGCTACGAATACAGTTAAAATTATAAAATTATTAATACATACATATATTATTAATACATATAAATTATTTCGAATGTCCAGTTTTTATATATTTTATATATTGTTAAATTAATAAATAATATCACATTCAACATGTTAGCGGGAATGGGACTTTTCGTCATCATTTGAAAGTCTACGTGTTATTCACGTGGTTCACGAGAGTCAATCACTATTCCACTTGACCTTGACACAGGGTCACTTACTACCAATTAAGATATACCAAGGCAGGATAACTGTGACCGTGATACAGAACAGGCACGTCATGCCCATCGTAAAGATATTTGAGCTTAGCATCTGGTCAGACCAGTCGGCGTCTTCTAGCTCGTGAGCTCCTCTTTGGAATTCCTTAACTTCGACTTCATATCGAAACTTCACCCTAAAAATAAAAAAAAGAAACATTACTTTAGGCTTTAAAGAAACTATACATATTGTGAAAAAAATATTATTGGTCCGCGTCAAAGATAATTAATATAGACACATATTAAACACAAGTGAACGGATAACTAATAAAATCTACGATGGATAACGCAATGTTTCAAAAAATATATCTATAGAACCATTTTGCCATTCAAAATAAAAGTTTATGTACACGATTAGGGCACGTACTATTATTTCTGAAGAGGAACACCTGTGTAATTAGTATCATGTGGAGATGTCTACAAATGTTAATAGGCGACCATGAAGCCACACTCTGGACTGTTCACAATACATGTACTTGTATGGAATGATACTACCAACATGCAAATGGCGATATGGTCAAATGGCAGATAGCAATAATTTTAATTTATTAGGTGTACCTAGTTGTGAGATACCTAACACGTATTTTACAACCTTTCACAAACTATTATAGATAATAACAATTATTGATAAACAAGACACTTAAGATTAGAAAATAAATAATATTGCGCATAAACATATTAATCTTTATGATAATTACTGTAGGTATATAGTATATACGTTTAGTAATAAAGAATATGACTAACTTCCTAGTACCAGTACAAATATACTGGAAGGACGTTTGAGATACATGCACCCACATTTGCGACCCAATCAGGTAAACCTAAGGCACGGGTGTTTTCCAGGTCATTGGTGCATTATCACAAACGGTTTTGATATTGCATTAGATGCGATAATTTCCCCCAGTACTTGACATATTTATTTTCCTTTATAACACTTCAAAATCTCATTAGTTATTAAAGTATTAGAGACAGACAGTTGTGGAGCGCCTTTTGCGAAGTATCCAATTGATGCTAAGCCAGTAGCGTAACAGCTAACTGCCCGCGATGCTTTTTCAGTTTTTGTCATATCTAATATATTTTTAGGAAATTAGTTCATTCACAATCTGTGAAAAATTACATTACCATTAACGTTTCTTATACCTATTACATATTAAATTTGTAAGACATTAAATTCTGCATTGAATGAGACCGGACGCATCAATAAGTGATGAAAATTAGTAATGATTATATTCATATTAACAAAGAATGTAGTTAAAGGTGTGAAGATGAAAGGGGGAAAGATAGGTAGGTACCTACACAAATTTCACAAACGTCAACGTTTGATTCTCGTTGGGACACTCGGCTCCTCAAAGTCTGTAATTTTCATTTCTCCATATATGTCCAGGTCCAGTCCAGGTCTTCGTCAACATCTGGCTCGTCAGTTGTATCTGGTTGGAGGGAGTTCAGGAGTTCCCCTTGCAGTTGGCACAAATCAATGAGCCTTTAATCCCAGCCTCCCGACACCGACAACCACCTGCACACCTCTTGTTCATTTGCAGAAATCTGTGGAGAAATGAGACTGTGGAGCTGGTTCCTTGGAGATAAGAACGGGGTCACATAGGGGCGGATCCATCTTGTGTCCCAACCACATTTGTACTTATAGGTAAGATCTCAAGCAATGTTGGCGGGCTGCTTCGTATGGTGGTAGAGATGCCAGGTTGAATTTGGATTTCAGTAGGTCTTTGGAAAACAGGTTGATTATAAATTGTGTACGAACTTTTTGAACATGTAAAATTTGTCCCAAGTAGATGAGCTATAGTACGGGAATGGGTTCTCCAAAAAATATGCGTCTAGTCTCATTCAATGCAGAATTTAACTGCCCTACAACTTTTAATAAGGCAATATTTTCGGTATTGTGGACGTTTTATGAGATACAAGCGTTCAAACAGCAAAAATACCCTTTTTGGTTTCATTTCTACCCCACACCACTTTAGCACAACTCCACCGAGGGGGAAAACCTAGAATAGCCATATTGGGCAACAAATGAAGCAATTAAAACAGTAAAGTATTTTGTAGCAATTATTTCCGATTCGTGTAATTTTTTGGTTTTATACTATTGGCCTATTAGTCCGTCAAGAAAGTCTTGCAAACCCAAGTCAAGCAAACCCAAAAATGCGCTGTAAACATACTTCCCTGAAAACAGCAAAGACGTAAAATTAACGAATATGCAAAAAATACCCATTAGTCAAAATACCCGTCTTGAAATAATATTACCGTAAAAAAATTACCACCTTATAAAAAATATTCTAGTATTCCATAATATTTTTACTACATAAAAATACTTCATTTAAATAAATTATCAAACGATTTTTTTTAACGAAACAGATGGTAAGTATCTAATTACTGACAGTTGTAATTTGATTTTCCTACGAGCGTGTCGTAAGGAGCACTTAGCGCACATAGTGCGGAAAAAGTATAACAGCGTCCGGAAAAGTAGAACTTTAACCCGCATTTATTAGGTAAATAACTATTATTTACTCATTCAATTAATTTGCATTTTACTAAATAAACGAAAGAAGTAGCTCGGGAACCGGTAATTTCCTATTAAATTATTTTAAAAGACAATGTAAATACCTGGAGTGCTTTCCAGTGGAATTCCTCCTCCAAAACAACGGCCCCGAGTCATTTTGGTCCAAAATCCATTGGGGTTCTCGCGCACCAAAACTGTCAACCACCATGATTATCGACGATCCTTGAAAGTTCACTCCAAATGAAAATAGCAGCTAACAAATAAACCAAAATTTATGAAGTAAAAACTTTTTCCATAAATTTCTAGTCCAGTACTTTACTATCTGACCCGACCCCACGATAGCTGGGACTGAATTAAAACCTGTGCAATGCAAATTTTATTATATTCTGTTGATGTTTTCCGTTATCATCGTATGTCTTTTGTCGAACGAATGGTTATTCTGCAAAAAAAAAAAAATGCATTCCTGATCATAGATTAATTTATAAATCAGCAGACGCAGACCCGTACGTATAAACTGACGATTCAATTTTATTTAAGTACATTCTTTAGCTCAGTGCATATATTTAAACGTATTTATTTATTGACCTGACCTTCAGAGGCAGTAATCTTTTGCGCAAGTGTTCCTCACAAAGACACGATCAGTTCTGATAATATTGAAGTTCCTAATTGGCAGCACTTTTTCAGTAATAATAAGAATAAATCACAGCTACTAAAATACATTTCCAGCAAACTAAAGATGCTGATATTTTCACCTCTGTTTTGGTACAACGCCTCCTTTTAAATATTTAAACAAACTGAAATACTGTATTTAAAAAAAATATTTTTTAGCACAGCCCGTTGAAATCTATAATGATCAGGCTTTCGACTGGCGAAATTTTTTTTTCATATTAAAAAGCGGCGTCACAATCGCAAGTGAAATACAAAAAAAAATAGTTTCCTTACAACACTTGAAAATAATGGGAAAATATTGTTTTATTCAGTTTTGCAATTACGAATTTAATGGAGCCCTCCGGATTTGCTTCCGCAAGGTCATTCCCCACATTATACATATTTAAAAAGTATATCTTCGAGTGCACAGTACATGATCGAATTTCGGGATGCTGATTCGTAACTACGTGGGCTCTCTGCAATCAACGTCGAGTTGCAATCAAGGCCGGACGTATGAAACTGTTTATACAGGGTGTTTACTACAAAATGGGCCATACTTCAGGAATAGCTTCCTTGGACGAAAGTAATCTGATTTCAAATAATGTGCTTTACTTTTTAGGGTTCCGTACCCAAAGGGTAAAACGGGACCCTATTACTAAGACTCCGCTGTCCGTCTGTCACCAGGCTGTATTTCATGAACCGTGATAGTTAAGACAGTTGAAATTTTCACAGATGATGTATTTCTGTTGCCGCTATAACAACGAATACTAAAAAAACTGAATAAAATAAATATTTAAGGGGCTCCCATACAATAAATCGACATGGACCTGAATCTGTATGCTAATAAATGCCGGAGTCGCCGGTCGGACGATATACTACCATTTAAATAAAATGGGGGCTCCCATACAACAAACGTGATTTTTTTGCCGTTTTTATAGGTAATGGTACGGAACCCTTCGTGCGCGAGTCCGACTCGCACTTGTCCGGTTTTTTTAATTCTTATTTTTAAATGTATAAGTATATTTCATGTTCTCATATTTTTTATTGTTGATTTTATGCAAACAGCAAATACTGTGTACCTACTTTAAACGTTATTTTCTCTTAAATAGTGTATTTTAGTAAAAAAAGGCATACTTGTGTGCATATCAGAAGTAGGTATACCTTTTTTTAAGGGAAATCGAATGCTGTTTTAAAATAACCAATAATTTTCCGAAAATATCTGTCGGTAATAAATCTGGAGGAAGCAATGTAGTGACGAGATCGCTTACAACGCCGTGTACATTTGTCGTAAAAAACAAGTACCTATATAGATATTCATGTTTATAACAGACAAAAAACACCCATTTTTCCAAAATTTTAACAAAAATACCTTAGTAATAAATGAATTATCAAAAAAAAAATAAAACATGTAATATTCTAGGGACTATAACTCCTTGTTGTCCAAAATTGTACTAAAGTAAGTTGACTTAAATCACTTTATTTTCGCCCAAGAAAGATATTCCTGAAGTTTTGTCCATTATTTAGTAAACGCCCTGGTAAACGCCCTGTATATATTGCACTGATAAATCACCTTCGTTATCACAGTCACTTGTATCGGATGCCAATTTAGTCAAATATACATATATATTATATTATATATCGTGAACTTTGGATACTGACGTATTCTCACCAGTATTTGTTAGTTTCTAACTTACGTATCGGTCGTTGGTTTATAACTTACTTATCAGTCGTTTATCTTCCGTTTTTCATGTTGCCAGAAGTAAAATATTTTGCTTTGGATTGTAATGAAATATATAGTCCCCAGTACACCGTCCTTTTCTTAAAGTTATTACAACAGTGGTAAAAATGGTGTGAGCGGCTTCATTTTAACGATTCTACTACGCTGTAAAAAACACTACACTACTACACTGTAAATTGCAGAGTACGGGATGAGCGCTTTTCCACACGCCCAGCACCTCAGCCTGTCGTTCTTGTGCGATTACAATTTTTGAAGTGAAAACTTCTTTAGGCGCGCTCTGCACTTTTATATTTGTCACGCGTCACGCTCGGTTAAAGCGCGCTTTTAAAGCATTTCAAAGACCCTTATTGTGTTGAAACAGTGTATACAACCTCCTTCGCCAGTGCGGCATCGAGTACACGCCCAAAACCCCGGCAAATCCGTAAAAAAAAGCAAATTGAAAAAATTTTCATCAGTTCCTGGCACGGGCCCTACAAATATGGACACAGTCTCTGAAAACAGCACCAAAATTGAGGATGTGTGCAAACTTGCAAAGAAGAGACGTATCACTGAGCAAGGTACATCCTTCACACACCCTTCAACAACCAAGAAACCAAAGATCACAGCTACAAAATCCGCTGCGGAAATAAAAACGCAAAACAAGTTCCAAAGCCTGAACACGGCAAGCGGTAAGACCCCCACCGGTCAAACTAGCAAAGATACGGAGCCCGAAGAAGGAGAAATCGAGCCAAAAGAAGCCAACAGGCAAATTCCACTGGAAACAAACAAGCAATCAATACGACCATTTTATATACTGAAACGTTAGAAGACTGGCACACATCCATGGAAACTTTTAAGCAAGGCAATCTAGCATATCATACATTCACCCCCAAGAGAAGTAAGATCCACGCATTCGTCCTGGGAGGACTCCATCAGGACGGTATAAGTACTGAAGATATTAAAACCGAATTGGAACAAGGCTACCAGTTGACGATAACAGTATTATACAAGATGAGCGGTACAAAATACAACAGTTATATGGTAGTAACCGACAATACTGTAACACTGAAACATCTACAAAAAACAGTGAAGATCATAGAGTACAATACCGTCCGATGGGAGCGCCATATAAATAACAAAATCATTATCCAGGACAGGACGGTTACAGGATATATTTTAAAATTTGAAAATTAGAAGTTTTCACTTCTATCGTGTGGTCATAAGCACACAATTTTTTTTTATTAGAAAACTCAATTTTTTTAATTTTAATTGATTATATGTCAAATCAATGGAGAATTTTGGTATGCGAAAAAAAAGAGGGCGCGATTGTTGAGTCCGACACCTACAACAGTGATATGTTGCAGGTCTATTATACTGGTATTACTTACTAGTATACTCATTCAACGGTAGTATATAGTGATATGTATTATAGTTCGTTGATTTTAAACATGAAGCCGCTATGAATTATGATTAACTGTTTATATATTCAGGGCGTCATAAAATTACTGCATTACCCAGTTCAATCCGATTAGGTTAAGTTATTCTAACGGGCTATGGGACGACACAATTGACTATTCAATTGAATATTTTATTATGCTTTCCTTGGTTACCAAAAGTGAAGAAAAATTGAAATTGTATCAATATAGTAAAGCAGTCACATATTAGTCAGTTTACTGCATTAAATAAAATTAATACGCCTGGCCTGTCAGAAGTCACGACCTTAATCCAATTGAAAATATTAATTGATTAAGAACTAACGATTAACGGGTATATTCCTCAGAATTAATTAATTGAGATATTTTACCTAATGTTAATTAACAGATATTGTCGAGACGCCTGTACTAATCGAATTTGGCGATGGAAAACGGTCTCAGTTCTCAGTTGACATTTCTCGGATAGTCTGGTGAACCTGTGTGGTAATTTTGAAATAATTATGGCTTCAAAGGAAAGGTCAATTGTTTAGTTAAATGTTATACGGTTTCGATTATATATACTGTTTGTAACATCGAAATATGAGATATATAAAATTTTCAAAGGATACCCACAATTGATACCCGCAATGGGGGATCGGGGCAGTATAACTTTTCTTACAGCTAGCTAAAATCGTCCCTATAAAGGCGCTTTCATTCAACAAGTTATGTTTTAATAGAATACTAATAACTATTTTTTTTCAATTTTAACACAAAACCCATCAAAATAATACACTAAATTAAGGAATAACTGTATTACTTCTATGTCAAGAATTATTGTTGACCCACTTTACCACAAAACGTTCGATTAGGCATCCAATGAATGCCAATCATGCCGATGTGACGGCTGAGGAAAGTGTAAAATGGATCCGTAATATTTGAATGGGTAACATTCTTATTCCGCATCACATTCACCATCCAATTGTTTTATAATATGACGAAAGGTATATAGTGTGATCAATATATTGTTATACTACATGATAATGGCATAATGTGATGGGCGATGTATATAAAATCTTTGTTTTTACTTAGATTCCTGGAAATCGGTTATACTTGACAACGCTGTTAAAAATGCGGTAGCAGGTGTGAAGGGATCGATATAATGAGGGTTTTTTGCTCAGGTTTTTATGTCTCATATTTCGATGTTACAAACTATACATCAGATAGGTTTGCAATAATACCGAGGCGTATACGAGAGCTGATGAGAAAGTTTCTCAACAAGTAACAATTTAGACGTTCATAATTTATTAACATTATACTTTGCTAACTGCCAGGATTTCGGGGAGTTCCTAAAGGTTCCCTCCTTGGACTCGTAATATTATTAATTTATGTTAATAATTTAGTCTCCAATTTTACAGTATATTATGAACCGAGTTTTCCAGCAAGGCAATATTATTAACAACTTTTAGAACTCAAATTATTGACCTCCTCAATTATATATAATATAAATTTATTTATTAGTTTCGTGCAAAAATTCTATTTAAAGTTTACCGTATCTTTACGCCTTGAAACACCTTGAGAACGAAATAAAGCATGTTTGTATTATGTACCCGGTATATTTGCTACTTCAAAAATGAATTACTTACCAGATTTTGATGAAATTCTTAGAAAAAATATTTCATTTCGTAAAGAAGTTTACCCTTATTTATGAAATACTTCATGATAATTTTCCGTACTTTTAACAACTTACTATATTTTATTTATATATATATATATATAATAGCTTATCATCATATTTTATTCTTTCAGATCTAATATAAAAATGCATGTGACGTCAAGATTAATAATTGCTTTGTCAAGATATGATATAAATATTAAATGCGTCATTTCATATTATTTCATTGGTTACAAGAATGCGTTATATTTTTATAATGGTGATGAAAAGTTTTGCTGAGACTACAAAGTCGACATTAAGATTAATATTAAGTTCTTATCATATTTTGTCTCTCTTGTTTTAATGTTTGATATTGCTAGAAGTGTTTTTAGAAGTTTTCGGTGGGCCTCACTACCTACTAGATAACGTGAGATGTAGGATTTGCCATTGACCCTTCGCCTTCGTATCGTTTTCGAAATAGGAGTTGCTCTACAACTATGACAATAAATGAGATTAAAGACGACTACTGTTGATATTGGTAGACAGACGGGCGAGGGAATGCAGTAGAAATAATGGGTCTCATTTCGAACATCGATAATAATAAATTTGATGTCAAATAATATTTTTGTTTTAGATAAAGTTTCTGAAACGATTGCCTTGTTTTTTATTAAAAGCGGGTAATACTTAATTCTTGGTTAAATGAAACCTAATGCCGATTGATGATAGTCTTTGAACTTTTCTTAATAAAACTGGATTGGGCTGGAACCTCTGATGTAATATGTAACAATAAAACTCGAAGTAGTTCCACAAACACCAAAACACTTTTACTTCGCTCGACGCGCGTTTCGCCAACCAAGTTGGCATCATCCGGATATGATTAAAAACTAAGTTTTTAATCGTCTCCGAGTTTTTTTTTTGTTTCTTCGCATCGCCCCTCCACTTCCCGACCTCAGATTTCCCGTAAATTATTGTTCCTTCCCTGGTCTATTAGCGGTATGTAGATATAAAGTCACTTAAAAGAGGATAAAATAGAGTAATTAAAGTGGATAAAATAGAGTAATTAAAGTGGATAAAATAGAGCATTAACAGCAATTGTAATATTTTGATAACGTTTAAATAATATAAAACTGAAAATCGACACATAATAATTAGAATTATAATTACTTTCTAATAAATATTTTATTTTTTTATAGGCGACAGAACCATATAACTTTTTTGTTGCAAGTTTATCTATTTCGAATAAAAAGATATTTCAGAATATCGAAAGTTAAATTTACTGCGTAATACTTCCATAAATTGTGAAAAATGGAGATTTTTTTGAAAAAGCACAAAAGTGGCAATACAAAGAAAACCGCATTTTTCATATAGATATGTTTTATTTATATGGATGCCAAATGACCCCTCTACCACCTCGTTCCAGGTCGGCAGGGCCTTACCAAACACCCCGTATATATATTGGCAGACAGAGTACAGTAAGATCCATAACATGTGTATAAATACTTACACTCCATGTGTATAAATACTTATACTTTTTATTTAAATTAGTTCGATTTATATCCATAGTTTTCCAGAACATTTCCTGCTAACTCATTCAAATAAAGTGCTCATATGTTTATAAACTTTGAATGTATTTTAAACATGTTGTTTGATTTAACATTTATATGGAAGTTTCCCCGCGTTCGTTGCTGTATATTTCCTAAATAATAATATTCCACCAAAATGTGAGGACAAGCACCAACCAGATGCATTAGTTCCTATTTCCTATTTCACTAGTTCCTATTATAAAAATAGCAGAGAAAAACTATTATTTCTATGGTATTTTTCCAGGGATAGGAATTTCAATGCAGGAATATTTTGTTGCTGCATTCATATACACTCATTTACAAGAATAGCTTACATTGATTTTGTATAAGCGAGTTGGAGTGCAACGAGAATGGGTTATCATCAAGGCACGAACACTAAAAGTAAACATTACTTACACAGTGCACACTTACTAAAAACCAACGGGTCTTTATTAGAATCTAGTTCGATAAATCAAAGTTCAAAAATACGAATATTGTTTTCATCTCTTACCGGTGCTACATAAACAAATGGAGAAATTATTTATTTTCATTTCTAACTTTAGAATTCACAAAAGTGAAACGGAAAACAACTCCGATCGGAATATGCAGCTACACGGATTTTTCTTGAAGAAAATGGCGGATTCAGAAGTTCTCAGGGGGGGGGAGATACATGCCAAATATTTAAAAATAATAAAAATACCTAATAATAAATGTTAGAATAAACATGCAACACTAATGTACTAATAAACAACAAACCAATTAAACTTACCGAAAAAAAAATACGCACAAGACGTATAAAAAATCACCATAACAATAAATCACCGGATCTCCATCCTACTTCTGATATGCCAATTATTTAAACATCCGAACTACATCCCATGAACAAAAATAGTTTCGAGAAATTGAGAATTGTCAACGAGATACAGAATTGAATGGGAGAAATGTTCTAAATTGTAGATTTTGGACCATTTAAGGAAACAGTAAAATTGCTGGATACTTCATTACCTAAATAAACTACTCGTACATACTCAAAAATGAAAAGGAATATTTATTTTTTTGTATTTCTTTCGAGCCCTGTAGTTTTATTGGTAAAATTAATTGTATATTGGTAAAACTGTGGGTGAATAATTTTATTGGCTTTACAATGATTTTTTGTTGAAGGGTTAAACTTCCAAATATACAGGGTGCTTTAGAAAGGGTTGCAATATCCATTATTTTTGTTAACTGGTTAAACGTGTCTGAGCTCTTGTCGAGTTGTAAGCATTTGTCTACTGCATAAAATACGGCAATTATACAGCGCGTCCCAATTTAGGCTGTCCCAAATTTTATTTCTCGAATTTTTGTCGCAAATAACTGATAAATTATTTTGACTTGTCACTGGGTGTGATGCAAAAGGTATCAATTGTTCCTTGTTATGCACGAACGAGACAGGAAGATAGATGAATGCTCCCAAAAAAACTACGATGAGGTTTATATTTACAAATGGTAAAATTTTCAAGATATGAACGGCGCTAGATTGTTGCGATTGAAATTTCAGTAATATTATGTATATCTGGTTGTTTAAACCATTTTAAAGAAGGCCTAAAAAAATAATTTCGTTCTATAATAACATTTTGATTTTAATATGCGTATAGTTAATATATACTCATTAGACTGGATTTCCGTTTATAAAATGTATCTAGTAATCTAAATATTTGGATTATTGCAACAAATCTACTTTGAAACTGTAATATTTCGATCTATTAATACCATCAGTTATGACAATGCATTCAATAATATGTAATCAAAATATTCTGCTCAAAGCATATGCATCAAGCCTGAAATTATGTTGCTACCTACCAATTTTCACTTCTCTGGTAGGAACCAAACAGCGTCAAGTTGGCATGCAAGGTCCTCTTTCTATTTTAAGTGTTAATACCTTGAGCCATGTTTTTATATTTTCCCGTTTTATTTAAATCTGGTAATTGGACACTTCAGAATTGTATACAATAGGCGGAAATAGATTATTTCATGGGCATATCAGAGAAGACCGACATTTGTGGGCCCCGGTCGCATCTAAACATCACCAGAAATGATAGAAATACAGGCATAACAGCGCGCCGGCGGTGGCTGCTTCGCTTATACAGTCGGGCGGGCGACTATGCGACAATTTATATGAAAGTAATATCAATCGGGCGACCCCGACCCTGTGACAAAATTCTGGTGACGTAACTGTCTAAAAATATTCTTGTGAAACATTCAACTGGGACACCCTGTGCCATGTGCACGTATATTTATTATCTGATCAGTCGGGCGACCCTGTGATAAAACTAATTGTAGTTTAGGGTATGGGAAATATAAAATTGTGTCGTCTATTTGGCCATCGAATAGGTCCATTAGTCGCAATGCACTACTGTGCAAAATTTCGCTGCAAATAATTTGTTACCACATATGCGTTGTAGGGTGTGGAATCGTTCTGCTGAAAATAAAGACGTATAATTTCCGCCAGCAGATGCCGTTCTCACCCGTTAGACGTTTCTGAAAAAATTGGTCCGACAATTCGAGAGCTAACTGTAGCAGCTAGCTGCTACAGTTAGCTGCTAGCAGCTAGCTGTAGCGGCTAGCTGTGCTCTCTACAGCTAGCTGTAGAGAGCTAACTGTCTAAACCTTTACGCGAATATCTCTTAGAAATTCCTTTGGTTCATTCTGTGTTCCTTTTCTACTGACCAGTACCTATAGTGTTTTGCCTGTTAAATATACCATTGTTGGTAAACCTGAATTAATCTGAATACATTATTGAAAATTTAAAATCGTTGTTGTTATTATTGTTACGTATAAACCAATTGAAGTACTGCAGTCTTCGGTCTAAATCGCCGACATACAAATGTTGGTGTAATTGGTATTTGAACGAGCGAAACCCATGTTCTTTCAATAGGCACCTGGCACATAGTAATACAGATGCTAGCTATGTTTCTGTATTTTTTTATAGGTCCAGGAGATAACTCATTTGCAGAGTCAATTTTAAGGTTGACGATATATATAATATTTTTCAGGTTACCACCCTTCAAAATTGCCAGTTCTTTCTTAAATCCTTTGACATGGTAAATATAGGTCAGAGGTTTCGCCTCTGTTCCTGTAATGAAAATTTTGATATCGGAAATGAAATGTACGCCTCATTTTAAGTATATAGTACCTACCGTTTTCGGGTTTATTAGATATAATATTTATAATATTTAAGATACTTATAATATTTCTATGGGTACTTATGCCTTGAAATTTTTGTGTGATAGGGTGTGTGAACGAGTGTGTGTGTGTGTGTGTGTGTGAATGTGTGGTGTGTGTCTTAATAATAAAGGAATTTTCATCATTGAACTTCGCAGATAAGCTCCAATTAATTCTTAAAGGAAGTGCAAACCGCCCTTGAAAAATTGAACCACAAAAATGAGCAAAAAATCTGATGACATTAGCAACTAACGCAAGGAACTAATGCAATTTTTCAAAAGACTACACTGAAGTGTCGAAATTGTGTGAATTAGTGTTGGCAATACCTGCCTCAAGTTCATCAGTAGAACGCAATTTTTCAACAGTTAATTCGTGAGAAATTCAACGGGAGCATCGACGGAGCATCGATGGAGCATCGACGGTTTTAGGATGATGTCATTGACGAATTTGCACAAAGTGATCGAATAATCGAATTACATTACAAATAGTTAATTTTTAAAGAATGCTTCCCTTACTAAAAATTTCACCGCACGCCCCTGTTAAATACATATATTTGGAGACATGTTAATCTGCTATAAAAAATTATTTCTAGGATTAAATTTCATAATCAGAGTATTTCGTTTGGTCACAAATACATATTTATTATGGTGACAAAAAAATGTATGCCCATATAAAATAAAGTTATATTAAACAACCCATATTTTTCGATCCAGTTATAATGTTAATCTTATTTTCACATTTGAGGAAGTATTATATAATTATTATTATATTATATCGGCATCTTGTATTTGCTTAAATATCAACATATTTTGTTATTTTAATAACTAAACACCATGTTGGGAACCTCACGTCATGATATTTCAAATAAAACAATCAAGGAAATCTTAATAGAATCAAAAAACATTAGAACTTGACTTTATACGACTAAAAACGATAAAAACGAATATTACCTAGAGTAATAAGAAACATGTTCCTTGCAAAATTGCGCAATTATCATTATTTGCTGCCTGGTAAGTAGGTAAATAGATATTATTTAAATAAATTTTAAATTAATGAGGCGAGTCATCATAGCACTCGTACGAGGATTTCTTACAGTCATCGTGACATCCAAAAGCATATTCAATTATTCACGTCATTAACAATGAATTTAAGCATATATTACGGATGTTAAAATATTTAAGCAAGTAGATAATAAAGGGCGTAAAATATTTTTGAAAGAACAGGTACAAAATATGGAACGGATAGATAGGCATGATTTTCTTGTAAACTAAATTCTTTCGAAGCCTGAAAAGTTACGAAAATCGGTAAAAAAGGGGTATATTCCCTCTCAAACAACAACCCTAAAGAGATTAACTTCTGAGTAAAAATAACTGATGATAATAAAATGATTGTAACTATACGTTTTCCGTTCGGTGGATTAACAAATATACAGGGTGTTCCTTAATGACGTGTTCATATTTTAAGGTGTGATTCCTTAGGTCATTTTATGAGGAAAAGTTCATATGAACATAATATCTCCGCACCGGCTTAATTTTTGACTACAGGGTCTTAAATTATTCCTTTTTAAATCGCTGTTTCTTAATATCCTGAATATTAGCATGTTATTAAGGAACAGATACATTTAATACAACTTTAGATGCCTACATATCACCATAATTTTTCCCCATCCGGGCAATTTTTTTGGTCTTAATCGTCTTAATGCGGCCCTGTTTTGTATATAATATTGTTTGTAGGTCATTTTACACGATTAAACCGTCAAAGTGAAATGTATGCGGAACGTATTTTTTAAGCTATTTATATTTCGAAAAAAAATTCTTTAGACTTACCTTTAGAGAATTATTGTTGTTAGATCCTGCCCCGGCAGAGACACACATATGAGAATGATATTCATAACAAACTGCCATAAATTAATCGCGCCTTCTCGTCTGTGAAGCATTAAAGCAGTACATGCGCCTTGTAGTCTGTTTTTTGCCCGCATAAACTGGCAATCGAGAACTGAATGTAGCATATCTCTAGCGGCGTGTTTTCATTCGGAAGCAATAAAAGCTTCTGCGATCTAAGTAAACAGAAATTTATTTATAATTTCCCTTTATGAATTTTTCTGGATAAGCGCGTTTCGATCCTTGAGGCTGATTTATTGTACGCGTTTTCTATCAGGATTATTTTTTATTGTCCAATCGTTGCTAATGGCGCAGAAAATAAATGCGGAGTTTGTGAAACTGAAATTTGCGAATGGAGATGCCCCGAATGATATGGGAAAAACAATATGCGATGCTGGCGCCGCGCCGCCATCTTGTCCCAATGACGCCAAAAATAGTGCTTTTCAAAATTCGTTTGTATATAAAATTAGTAGTAAAATTAGAAAATAGCAGAATGTTACTTTGACGAAATCGTAGAGGAAAACTATTATTTTTTTGTGGTGCGCCACTTCTCTTAATAGATGAGAACTAAGTCGCATGGATGACTTTGTGTTTAATTAGTTACTGAATTTACTAAAATGAAGTTAGCTTGTTTGACTGTAGAGGGAGCTGGATATACCAGATATGAGCAGTTTTACTGAAAGGTAATCGGCACAGTCAAACACGGTCATCTATGGCCAACTATTTCTCTTTTTTTCATTTGCGAAGTCGTGCGAGATGCAACATAGGCCTAACAAAAGCCATTTGTAACCTATTCTTTCGAAATTCGTATTTAGAATTTTTTTATTAATTTTTTGGTCATGTCATGACCATGTTTACAGGTCATGTCGTTTTTCAAAGCATTTGATCCCGCCCTAATGTTACTAAACATATGGTAGCTGCAATCGGCGTCAGCTTAAACTCACCACCATCCAAGCGATTCTATCGCGTCCCACTACAAATTCAAGGTGTGTATTGACAATACATAGCGTTTTGTTATTAAGTTAAAGAAGGCTAGATTTGCTATCAAGTGGTAAGTGGTAGGTAGTCTATTCACAGTATTTGCACTATTCCAAACCTCCTGAAAATAAATACCTATATACGTACTTAGGTTTGCTATGCGTTTTGTTTTCCTGGGACACTTTAATAACCCAGAGACATATTTCAGACAATTATTGAAATTTTTAAACTATTGTTTTGTATTTAAAGTATTATTTATTTACAATTAAAATTTAATAACAATAAAATATAAAGTTAGAAACGTTAAAGTTAAAGAAGTGTTTTGGGTAAAACAAGAAACCTAGGAAAATGAAAACTGGGTGTATACAGGGGAAGCAAAAATTTAGATCATACTTCATAAAAAAATATCTATCGAGTTTCAAGCCTGCAAAGGAAGAAGTGACAACAATGAAATTTTTGAGAAATTAAAATTATTCATACTAATATGCACATGCAAGTTTAAACTAATATTCCAATTATATATAAAATTATACATCTTTGACAGTTACCAAATTTTAAAATTTTCTGACATTATTCGATTCCTCTCTTTACTAAAAAACATGATTCGTGTTTTTAATATTAAAAACAATGGAAATTTTCGAAAATCGTTTTTATTACAAATGCTATTGACGGTTTTCAAAAGCAATTTTGTTCGTCCCTTAATTACGCAACTTTGTCATAATTTAGCCGACTTTATTTCTCTGACCGTTGCTGAGATCCCGTGCATTGTATCGAGTATGAAGCATCCTGTATATCGGAAGATAGAGAATTTAATTTTGTATTACCTGCTTTAGAAAAAATGTGTCTCACTTGAAATACAAAAAATTTTGTGGTTTGAAGTTACTAAAATGTAATGTCACAAACTCAACACTCTGTATATTATTGAATCCTTTTTAATTTTTGGGTGTAGGTTAGTTTATATGTTCCTTTAAGGATCTCAAGGATTTTATGAAAATTCATCATAAAAGTCGTGAGTGTTTTTTGTAGGAAATTTTACAATTTTTGAATTATGGCTTAATTATTCAAGCTGACTTATTGCAAAAACATATAACTACATGTATATATGCAAACAGGTTGGTTTCGGTAACTTTTACGCTGCTGGGTATGCCATTGTGTAATGTCAATTTGCCAATATGATGATGATATGATATGATTATTTGATGTCAATATGATTTCAACGTAAATGTTACAAATGTTTGTGGTGGGGTGCGATAAACAGAGATGCTCTAGAGCAGTGGTGATTTTAAGCTGAAAAAAATAATAGATAAAAAAAATAGTAGAAAAATGTTCATATTTTGAGGGAAATAACGTCATGGCACCCTTAGTTAAATCACATATTATTTCATATTTGTCGCAAACGAATAAGGTGGCGTCCGAAAATATTTTTGTCCCTAGGCGTATAACACGTAATGTTATAAAGTAAAAACCGAAAAAAGAAAGAAGTTCATATTTTACGGAAAATATCGTTATATCACCCTTAGTTCCACGATATTCTCAATTTGTCCCAGAGAAATACAGTGGCGTCTGAAATTATTTCCGTCTCTTGACGTGTGATAAAACAAAAACCGGATATAGAAAAAAAAGTTCATATTTTAAGAAACATTACGTCATGATACACGTAGTTCAATGCTATATTCCCAATTTGTCGCTAGTTTACAACGTTCGGATGTTCGTACAAGTATGAATGTACGAATTTTATGTAAGTTTCCAAAACCGTTGTAAAAATTACCATCGGACCATCATACGAGAGCAAGGTGGTTACCTGCATAAAGGGCCCAAAAAATGTAATCAGCAATTGTAGCAAAACTATCCGTCCGACAGATCCAGGTTTTTGCACAAATAATTTACATGTTTAAGGTTACTCTTACGCGTAACGCGGATGCCGTACCTTAAACATTGTAAAAGTTACGAATTTCTAATGAAACCCTCCTTTTTCGCGCCTTTTCCCGTTTGTCCCCCTTCACATTTCATTACTTGTTATTTTTTAAATGCCCTAAAAATCATCTCTATATCTTGGCCTATCATTTAAATTGATTACTTTATGCTAATAGATCTATGGTAAACATCTACTTAGAGGGCAACCCTACCTGCATTGAATTATACCTGTATCTAAATCCGATTTGGTAGCTACAGTCCATTCATCAACACCTTCACTAGGCTTAGACTAATTTCGAGCTACTTGGCTCTCATCAGGACACCGTAGGTAAAAGAAAGAATAAATGAGGAATGAACCAAAGTAACCCAATAAGGCTATGCCGATTGAGCAGTTTAATGTACGCGAGAGATAACTGGATCTCTCTAACGACAATTTGCTATCGACTACCCATGGGCTGAGAAGATACTTCCTTTAAATCTAATCAAGCTAGAGCGACCGCTCTACGTGCCTACTTTGCAGGACGCTACCTATAATTAGCAATTTCTGATGACCGGTGGGTAGTAGCAAATGGCCGCTAGAGGGATCTAGTTATCTTTCGCCTGCATTAGATTACCTTATGGATAAATCCAAGAAGCCATTAGGCATGCCGATCTCAATACAAATAGAGATAGTCTACAAGAGTCGTAAAACGTACAGACAATTCATTCCGAACAAAGAACGATCGCACTTAATCCATCGACAATCTCGACAAATCGGCAGCAACCTCCTCTACATCACCTCTCTATCTGGCCTTCCCAAGGATCATAAGAAAATAATATGTCATACAGACAGACGAATTGCTAGCAAATTCTCTCAATTGCAATATATCTAAATCTGCCACTCAGCACGCAATTTTTTATAACTATTTTGTATATCGGAAATACTTTACCTATATGTATCTGATTGTGTTGCTTGTGTATATTTATTTCAACATAAATCGACCCTTAGCACTTAATACTTAATTATGTCATAGTGTTCATATATACATTTGTTATTGATAATAATTCATTGGACTTTGTACCGTTTATAATATAGATCGTGAGATTTTATTTGGATAGGCCTTTGTAAAGGATTATTGTATTATTGAATATTTAAACTTAAATATTTATCATTAAACAAAACATGTATCTAGTCATTAATACATTTTTAGAATATATTCCTGGAATATTAAGTTCATTTAAATATACATGCAGACTGTATCAAAAATAAATCATAATAATAACGAATGCATCTAATGAGATCTGTTTGAGAAATTGTAAACCTTAAAATTTCAATAATATCAGACGCCACAAATTTTACGGATTATTATCCTATCTAGCTTAGGGTTTCAGGCAAAACATTTTTGCCGGCTACAAAACATGTCCAGTTGGAGTACCACCGTTAGTACTTTTTTACACGGGGAATCCCAACGGTTCATTCATAAAACGCTAGAAAAACGATATATTATTGTTCTAAAAAGTGCAATGAGTACGAGAGAGAACAACAACTATACAAGAATGCACCATAATTACAAACCGAATTCGCATAATTACACCTAAATCGCAATAAATACAAAGATTCATAGAACACACTAAACAAAACACAAGTTTACAACGGGGTTTCGGCAACCCCTCAACATATGCTTCCATTCATTAATCGACCTTGACGTAAAACTCGAGTAAAACGCATCAAGCGACGTTGCTCTTGTTGGGAATATTTCAAGGCACAATACATTTTTGGTATTCACCATATAGATTACTTACAATACAATACAATAGATTACTTTTACCAATAAGCTGTTTTAAATAACATGTTTGTAATATAATGAATTAGATTCGTTGAAATTGTCAAATTATTTGAACATCTCTTCGGTATTCAAAGACAAGTAAATTGAACAGTAAGTAAGCCTGGAAAATGTACCGTTCGGGAGAAAAAAAAGAACGACTAGGATGGAATGATCTTGGATCGGCCAAAAACGTAAAGAATTCGGTCTAATTAGTAAATAAATAATATCTAAAAAAATTGTTGGATTTATAGATAAACTATTATTTTTAATTAAATTTTGATTTGTCATATATAGATATAATTGAATTTATAAAATAAAAATCGTGTTAAAATATCTCTGGTTGACCAGCGAATAGTCTACTCGCTGGTTGGACCTGAGATATCGTCGTGGTAAAATCCATTTCCACGTTTAATGTCCACTATGACTGGCGTAATAATTTTTTATTAGTTTGGCGTAACAGTTTTGTTTGGCGCAATTGTACTCCGAAAATAATGTATTGCAAACCTACTATACCAATCGTAGCAACATGGCTTGGCATAAATTAGATAAGGAACAGTTAAAGTTTAAAATACCTGTATCTAAAATAGGTAGTAATTAATGTCGTATTTTCTCGTTTGTGTCCTCTTTGCATGATGTAGGAGAATTATTGTGAAGTGCATGCTAATGAAATATGTTCAAAAATAACGCGTTCACATGTACATTGTACATATCGCCATCTATGATATTATCGGCATATTAATTCATTCAAATGTGTAGAAAGATTTTACTCTCTTTCAATGTATTCCACCGTTTTCGATGTGATGGCGCTGAGTGTATTAAGAATAACTAATTCCAATGTTATTTACATAATTAAATATAGATTTATTTAGTTTGCAAACTGATAAAAATGTTATATTATATAATAATTATTATACCTATAGCCAGAGAGGGTAGTCGTTTTGATAGATAATAACAGACACTACGTAATAATAGCATTTTTAAGTTTACAATAATTATTATATACTTACGTTATTTATTTATCATTATAAACGTGAAATTATTGCTTGTAATGTCTTAAATCATTATTAAATTACGCATCCAACAAATAAATATATTATAAAAAATATGTATTTTATATAAATGTAATTCGTATTGAATATGTTTCAGCTACCGCCTCTGGGCACCTACAATGAAAAGGTAAGTTTTCAACTTTTCAGTTTTTATGGATAACAGCATTTGCTAAAATCGGTATCTAATTAATGTCGATTTTTTTTTGTACGATATTTACATGAGCGAAACAGGGCCATAGCTGGAACGGAATTTGAGGTCGCAAATCAGAAATTGGAAGAAGGGCATAAAATTTTCAAAATCCCACCGGGGTCGCCGACTTTTAGATGGCCAAAAAAAAGGTTTAAAAACTGTTCCTTAATTGTATATTTTGTTAAGATAATTATTACGTTTAAACTAAAATTGTACTGTACGTCAAAAAAAGTGAAGTGGTATTAGAAAAAAGATTAATAGCTTTTTTTTAGTTTTAATGTAGTTACCATATTGACAAAATATGAGAAAACTCTAACTCAAAGCCATTTTATGTTTTTGTCTTATGACTCGGGGACTTTCACGGAATTAAGTTTAATTCTTTTGTTCAAAAACTATGTCAACACGTAAACAGAACAGGTCTTTTTAATTGTTTAATCTAATAAAAGTACCTATCATACACTAAAAAGTGGCCTTTAATAATTTTTACCAATAATTCAATTCAATAATATCCTTTAAATATTATATATAAAAAATATATAAGAAATATTGTTTTCTAGGCTTTATTGTACCAAATGGAAATTTAAAAACAATTACTGGCTCTTTTGATGTAAACATCCAGGACCAACACCATCACCATGTACACATTACACATATGATAAAACAATAGCAAAATAATTGATACGATGTCAAATGCTGCACCAGCACTTTAAATTTTTATCAAGAATATGTCTGTTCAACAAAAAGAGAGAACCAAAAAAACGATCAATGCGTAATCGTTGCATGATCACCATCACTGCGTGGGCGCGTAACCGTGGCTTTGCTAACTGAAATAAATATGCCAGTTTACGCTGACCAATCGGATTTAACTGCGATCGGCATGGCCAGTTTGGACAAATACGATCCCGTCATCACCGTCTGTGTCATATATTTAGTGTACATCCTATTTATTACGGGTGGCTTTGAGGCAAAGTATCTTTACAATTTTGATTTATATATTTATTTATTTATTTAGATAAAGGATACAAACGGGACGAACCCAAAGGAGTATCCATAAATGTATGTATGATAGCATGGTTCTGAGTTACCGAGATTTATTACTCTGTCTTCATTACCATTTATCTGGGACCACGCGCCCGCGGCAGATGTTGACCACAGCCCATCGCCAAGCCTGCCTAGGTCACCCATCCAAGTGCCACCAATGTCCGCCTTGCCTAACTTCGAAGATCGAAATCTTACTGCGAAATCAAGTCTCGCGGCTAGGCGGTCCCCCATTTAGTGTAAATGTACGGTGTTTTAAAACTTCTTATTTTTTTTTAAATTTCAAGTTCTGATATGGCTAAAAAAGTGCTAATTTAAATAAAAATGCTAGGCGATTGGTGAGCATGTGGCAAATAAAAAGGTCGGGCATGGAAATTTTAAGGTCGTGCATTGCCCCTCCCCCCCATAGCTACGGCCCTGGAGCGAAACCTTTTCGTCTGCGAAATATGCATGTTTTATTATATTGTGGTTTTCCTGTTGAGATGCCCTCGTGTGTAAGACCACCGAACCTACATTATAATTTTAATTTTCGAACTGTGCTGCTGCGTGGCGCGCTTGGACAGTGGCGGCTCGTGGGTTCTGGAATAGGTGAAGCGTTTTTTACAAAAATCATTGAATCAGCTACATACTTACGTACTTTCGGCCGAATGGTGGAAATTCCGCTTATATTTGCAAAAATATACGGCATTGTAAATTTTTCTAATACTTGCAAAAGTAAATTTAAGCGATGAGCTAAGCAATGGACAATCATTGCTTGTGGAGCCACGTCTTTAATTTTTGCCTGCAAACCATTTATATGACCGGACATTACAATCGCGCTATAATAACACTGAGCGATCAATTTTGACTTATAATTATAGCGTTCCAAAGAGGACGATGTTAAATAATATTTCAACTGTACGATCTGCACTAACATCAAACAATCTAAAAAATCATTCCACACTAATTTTGCACTAGAATTAACATATTTAAAAATCATAGAGCTTTGGGATTTTTGCAAAATATCTGTCGTATCATCCACTTGAACTGAAGAGAAATATACATAACACAATTTCATGTTGTATTGTCTTTGAGACAGAAAATACGACTTTTCGTATGTAATTTTTTCGTAAGTAATTTTATATACTTATCTATAGAGCCTATTTTCTATAGATCTATCTATCTATTCTATCTATTTTCTTAAATTTTCCGAGATGTAAGAAAATAGTATAATGTATTAACGACTATTATTTTAAAGCTTCGACAATGGTTTTCAAATTTTTGGCAAGCCATTTAAAACTTATTGCACACTTTAGGTATTTCGAAGATCCTTAGTGCTTGTGTAGAATCCGTGTAACATTTAAAAACACGTCGAAACCAATTTTATTCCACACAAACTCTTTGCTACTAACGAGAAGACATGGCCAACAACATATTTTTGGTAAATAATGATTGCCACATAACTACTGATACTGTTCATACCACAATCTCGTGGCGAATAAAATAGGCCACACTAACTTATTATAACACTACTTTATTAATATTAACAGTTTTATTTACAGTTGAAATCGGCATAGGTGGAAACACAAACAGCAGTATACAGCATACTGATGAATCTGTCCTTATTTTTTTCATTACCTAAAAAGTGTTGTCTCGTCACCTTCGGTGTAATTAATGTCGACTGGTGTGGTGGTGGTGGTGGTGCGACGTTTCTGATCTGCACTTTTTCTGCTGTTGGCAGTGTCCAAGTAGCCATCAAAAACGACTGTGCAGCAGTCAACATAATATTTTTTATGTAAGTCACATATTGACTAAATATCACTGATAAGGTTGATCCTGTGCCCAACCTGACTCGATGTAACAGGAATCCACCATGAATCACATTAGCCTCATCCGCGAGGGAAGAAGTGTCCCTGTTCAGACAGGCCAGTTTAGGTGGGGGCTCTCTATATATAAATGCTTACCATATACTAATGATAATATGTGTTTGGAAGGATTTTGAATGCACTTTTATGAATCTAGACTTCAGTAGCTCGCTTAAGGTTAGTCCTATGACAAATATGCATATGTACCAAGTACCAAATTGTTTTCGAGATATAAGCGAAAAACTGAAAAATGGTCCCTTTAACCCTCCTTCGAGTTCACCCCCTACTTTCGGGGACTTTTAATATATGTCTACTCAAGTGTAAAGGAAGCGTTTTAAAAAATTATCTCTTTAGGATTTTTTTGCACCAATCGCCGATGGCCATTTTTCTAATTTGACTGCGGTATATTATATAAATTATCTATTAATTTTAAGGGGTTAATTTTTTAGGTGGGACTTAAAACTCACTTAAAATAAAACGCTGAACGGTTGTTTCAGTAAACGGACGTATTTTAAGTTCACTACTCTTCAACAAAATCACAACAACCACATAAAATAGCAGACCGCAAGGACTGCTCGGCTTTATAAAAAATACTCTTTATGCCAATAAGTTAGAAAACTCCACTCCTATAAAACCGATTCCCCACATTACTCAATCCTACTCAAAGCATATTTTTCGTACCTATGCTTTTAAAAATATCTGTCTGTATGCTCTTTAGTTTTTAAATATCAGTTAGTCAAGGGCGACATTTTGGGTCTTGACTAGCTTGTTTTATTTTTTATGTCTTGAGTTAATTCGAGGAAAAGCATATTAAACAGTTTTAATTCACATTTTAACATTTCAGTTAAAATGTGGTATATCATTGAACCTACAAATCCAGAAAGACGTTTTTAAATGTATTTGGTAGATAAACTTGTTGGCTTGTTCCAGTTATAAAGTCTAAAGATAATATGCAATTTGTGACAGACATAATATGACATAATACGTCGTGTGTTAGCAAATTACACTGATTTAATCAACATATATAATAGCGGTTGATAACCCTTGGATCACATGTTCATAATTTTGTAAACAAAGTTGTTTTCACCGAGAACATTCTTAAATTTTAATTTAAATGCATTAAAAACTATTTGAGGACTCACAACACTCTTATGTATATATATTGGAAAATGTTTACATTTTCTAAATAACGTCCGCCTACTGGATATGTGGGGAGCGATAGATTATATAGAAAGATACCTTGTGTATACTGGCATGTTTACATAAAATCTAAGAGGAATAATATCTAGGTTCACCAACACTTTTCTACCTTTTTACACGAGTTTTCAATCTGCCCAATATAAGATATAATTTTAACTTTCACTTGTTTACCAATATCCATTATATAAGACAGGTATGGGCAACCCTCGCTTAGCTGAGGGCGTAGTTTTGGGACTTAATCAGATCGCGGGCCGTAGGCAAGAAATAAGTAGGTAGTAGTGAATAAAAAAGCCACAGCAATTCAGACATTTTTTTATTTATTAATTATAATAACATAATCAACCATATAAAAAGCACATTAATAAAAAATATAGAAAAATCAAATGAAAATTAATGAGATACTTGGGTTTGAAGCTGAGAAACAAGATGATTAATATTGGGGTAAATACCAGTAATACATAGGCGCAAAGGGTTTTATAAATTAACATGCGTAAGCCGAGTGCGATGCTTATTTTTATTAATTTTCATGATTGATAAAAGCTGCTCACATTTATACGTGCTTCCGAATGTGCAAATCGATCAACACCTTCCACTTACAAGGATTTGCAAAAATATTGAAAGTGCTATTCATATTCTCAAAATCGGAAAATTGATCAGTGTTTTGCTCTGACAGTAGTTCCAGTTCATCACCATAGTTCAACCATTTAAGTTTTGTTTCATTTTGGAAAATGATCATGAAGACCAACTTTGTTAGCCAAAATGCCACACCAGGCATAAAGACAAATGCGCCCCTGAATTTTAACAGGTTGAATTTTATGGGGATTTTGCGTGGCTCAGATGAAGATGAGGCAACTTTTACAATGGTAGGGATGTTTGATAGGAAAATGCTTATTTTTCCTATCAAACATCCCTACCGTTGTTAAAGTTGCCTCATCCGTGAAAATAATTTTATTTAAAACATTTCCATCTTTGTGAATACACCTTGACATTTCTTGGCAGAGGTCACGCCTTTGCCTCATGTTTCTTTGGGTTAGATCTTGAACTGGATATACTTTTATACAGTTTATATTTATATAGTGTATTTTTATATGCACCCACTAGATAAGTGTCAAAATATTCGCTGCAACCGTGTACGTTAAAATTTATGTTCTCTAGGCTTGTTGCAATTCCCCTTTATATGGAGAGTAATGTCTGACGCTTTTGCTCATCTAGGGTTTCTATTACTTTGTTTTTTGTAGGAAAATAAAGGACAAATATAAGTAACAAATATCTGTGACACAAATATCTGTAACAAATTTCATTTATGACTTCAATCCTTGAATACGTACTTATATATAGTGTTCTCTGATCTCTAAATGGTAGAGCATCCTATGCAGGTACATATTATCTTGTCAATTTTCTTGGGTTTAGAAGTACTTGCTGAACTTGTGGTTGGTTGTAATAAAGAACAAATTTGCTGTACCGTGTCATTCTAAAATCAAAATATCAGAAATCCCTATTTTTTGATAATAACTAGTGAGAGCACTTTCGTACACCCTGTATACGATGTGGACGCAACTAATATCCTCACTTCATTAGGAAATGAAATAACTTTGGTACAGAGAAAGTATAAATGAGATTCTGTCACGAATATGCCATATATTTATAAGAAAGTCAATATATGTTTAAACTGGCCTTTCGTACATTTTAATGCGACAATTTATATTCAGTTGGTGTGCTGGTTAAATGTAATAAAATCATAAATATACGGATGAATAATATTTAGGGCTTAACTATGTATCCAGCTCTGTAAACAGTTTTACAGTAAATGTTTATTTTCAACCAAAATGTAATAACAGGTTCATTATATCGTATATATCTGTACGAAAGTTCAGATTGAACACGGGTTCAGTTTACATGTTTTTCAATAACGCAATCCTCTTATATTTTATAAATAATTTAAAAAATAATTTAATAGGTGAGAACTTCATTATGCTCAATTCTTACTTGATTAATTAGGCTCGAATTGATGCTATGCTCCAATTTTTTTTCAATTATTGTACTCAACCGAGTTCTACATCTCAAGAATAGGAAAGCAGATGAGAAATTCGCTACCCGCGTAGAAGAAAGTGAGGCAAGATTCGAAGGAAAAATATCGCATTAGTTTGTGAAAGCACCGGGTGTAAGCGCCACACGAAGAGTGCATTCATAAAGGCAGAAAATAATATTAATTTAATTACAATTTCCCTGGCAATCACGGTTAAAGAGTAGAATATATGTTTTTTTTTGTGTTCACTCATCGTTAGTTGACATATGTTCAATATTTGAGAGTATATTGTAGGTATGTACGTTCTCTAATATGATTTTATTAAAAGCGACTAAGCGCTCCATCTAACATTCGTGATTAGGGTGAATGATTACAGGTGCGTTATCGGTATGTCAGAGATTGATAATGATTTTTTAACGCATATTATGTGCTATTTTTGTACTTTGACCTTTCTTTTCTATTGTTTGGTGGCTAGGCGAGGGTGATAGTTTTGTGACTAGTACGTGGTACGAGGAGACAAATGTCATTTTGGGTTTTCCGCGGCCGTCCTCCTGTAAGGGGCCATCTTACTCTCTGTCTTGGCTTGGCGTGAATGACGTGACTAGCTGTCTGTTAATTTTTTTAAGTTTAAATGCTCTTCTACGCAATAACGTACTGTGTTACGGTCCATGTGTGGAATTTTTAGAGGAGTCACTTTATATATTCGTACTATTGATAATCGACGCATACAGCTGTTGCTGGATTAAATAACTTTTAAATTAAGGTAAGGCATTTTTTTTGTCCCTGGTGACCATCATCTATTTTCACCTTTTTCTGTGTTGTCTAGAACTTGCCATGCATTAGTCTCTAGTGACGATTGAGAAGCATCTGGCCTAGGCCACATCTTCGAGAAGCCGCTTAATATCATTGAGTGAGTTATATAAGTAGTTATGTTCACTGAACCTCATTTTTTTACCGCTCAGTGCGAAAACTAATTAGTTGTGTCTCTCAGGGCTTCTTTTCTTTACTTCACTTCTTTCTTTTTTCGTTCGTAACTTCAAGTCTTCGCTTCGAAATTTTTCACCTGTACCCCTTGGGTTAGTCATTTCTGCAGTATACATACTCTGCACTGTGTTTATCTACCTGAACATCGACAACTTTCACGCGGAGTACCTGGCATGGAAGGAAAAATATACCACTCACATCCTAGGACTTATAAGATAGCCGTAAACTGGGTATATGATAGAGCCGTTGGAGCTTTGGACGCGCCTTCAGAGCCGCTGTGAAACCTAGCGGTTACCTAAGCGTAAATTTGGATGCTGGAAAGGTCAACTTACCAGGATACCTACTTCCAGATAAGCGTAGTTTAAGTATATTGGAGCCACGCCACACCTTTTTTTAAATGTAATTTCTTTTGTGCTAGTGTGAGTCCCATGTTATATGGTTCTGAGCCCTATAGGATACATTTAATTTTCTCCTTATATAACTTTGATATATACCTGAATCAGGGGCGTGCATTCCATGGAAGCAAGGGAAGCAGCGCTTCCCCTAACCCATAACAAATGCGGTTTTGACTACTCCGACCGAGTCACAGTAGTAGAAACTCTAATAGATATTTGTTTGCCTCGATGGAATATTGAACTCTCCTGCCCACCTGAATGCTAAATGCATCGGCGGGCGCTGACTGGTCAGTCCCATGCTTTATGTGGACGCGGGAGCTATCGTTGGAGTAGGTTATTTGTTTTTAAGTTTAAGTTTTAACTGCTATCCGTGTGGGGTACGTGCGTCGGACTGTGTCGCCCTTAAAATAAGATTACATTGTTTTTGATAAAATTATAGTAGTTCCATAAAATTACAATAGATGTCGCCAGTACGAAATTTTATAAATTATTCAATCCGATCTACTTACAATTGTATAAGTTAAAAACTGGTGGTGGGACAGTGGGCAACACACACTACTCTTCAAAATACGTAAGGAGATATCCACATTTCTAACAATGAAGTTTTTGATAAATGTGTAGAAACATTCTTTTTTTTTCAAAGAAATCCTATTTTATGCAGCACTTTTCTTAAGGACTATTAGGACTAATAAGAACCATTTTCCGTTGTAACCGTTTCGTTCAACGATTTTCTGTGTATGTCGTGTATTATATTATATTGAACTTGGAAAATGTTTTGCTGTTGTATAAAAATAATTACAATTATATTGTAATTCATTATTGTGTAAACATTGTCTTAACTTGTAGGTATTATTACGGCTATTACGGGACTAATGAAGAATTTGGCGCTTTCTGGGCAAATTATAATAATTACTATTAAATACAATACATTAGTAAATATAATCTGCAAAAGTGTTTTGAAGTGTCTCATGTTTAATTAGCCATATTAATCACATCAGTGTGTTTATTTGCTATATAAGATAGGTGACACCTTCAAACAGCCACGGGTTGTTTACTTGATGTTACCCACAATACCCACGTATGACTCATCCACATTGTATTGTAATTTTAATATTTTTCATTTTTCTTCTCACTTCCTTTATAAATTTTAAATCATTGTAACAAGGACGCAAACATATGTGATAATGAAATAAATTATTAGTGATAAATAAAAACGACCTTGTCGCCTCGTGTGCATATTTGCCACTATATTCAAGTTTGGCTGGTATCCTCAATTATTCATATTTCTGAAATGAATTTAATATCGGAATAGCAATGACCCTATTTTAGGTTTTGGTTATAAGGTTGGTGGTAAAATTGTCTGTTCTTGCAATCTTGAAATACTCATCTCCTGTTATCAGTTGCAATATTACAAGAGAAATAATAAACTGAAAATAATTTGACAAGATTGTCTTGTTGTTGTGTGTTGAACACTTGTTGCCTAAAGGTGCGTATCCACAAAAGCAACATAGAGCAACTTTTGTGTTTCTGTCGCGTTTACAAAAATGTTGCAGTAAATTCCACTATGTCGCGCATTGTGGCGTCAAAACTAAAAAGTTGCTCTATATTTCGTGTTGCCGTTTGAAGTGGCAAATATCAAAGAAAAAGTGGTAACATTAAGAGACGGACGGAGACGGACTGTCGCTGTTTATTGATCCGTACGCAAATCTCCCTTTGCTCTTGTGTAAAAATAATTTATTTATAATTACAAAGAAATTATGGCGGGATTTAAGTGGACTAATGACACAATAATTTTATTAAGTGATACATACCGAAATTTAGAGTGCCCCTGGAACCCAAAAGCTCAAAAATATAAATGTAGAAATATAAGTCATGATGCCCATGAATCTCAACTGCTGATATTGAAGCTCTGTAATTGGTGTCACATTTTTATATAATTTGTTCAATAGGGCACAACAACCATTCTAGATCGATACTTGATATCAGTGAAAACATTTTAATAATGCCATCGGTGATTTGCCCTGTCATTCGGTCATCTCTCCGTGGGGAGTCTAGAAGTTGCAATCCGCCATGTTGATTCCTCTCTTAAAGGCTAGGATATATTCAAATTTTATGTTTCCTCTTTTTTTTTTACTCAAAATGATGTAAGCTGCTGCTGCCAGCGCCATAATTTCTTCGTCCGGTGACATTTAAAAAAATATTCGAGTCGGAACTGCACCGCGACAGAAACTTTGTTTCCTTGGTGGATACACTTTGTTCCATTTAGTTGATCAAGAGCGATTAACGGAAACATTTTTGCTTTTCTTGTTGGTTTAGTGGAGACGAAATGTTTACCTATGTTGCTTCTTGTTTCTGCCGTTTGGAAATTACCTCGGAACGTTTTTACTTCCATATAGTGGGATTCATTAGGGAAGTCACTCTTCATGTGTTGTTGTGGTTTTGATAACGAGCACATGTAACGACTATGTCAGATTAATTAAACTCTGAAATTAAAAACATGCTTTGCATTAGTCCCTAGTGTCGATTAAAAAGCATCTCGCTAGGCCACAGTGAAGCCGTTTAACAACATTAAGGCTTCTTACTTCAATTATTAGTTTCACTTCAATTCTTCGCTTCCCTTTTTGATTTCAATTCAAGTCACGCCACTTACCTGGAATCTACAGTTTATTTTACCTGGACCCTTCAGTTAGTTAGGTACTTTCTTTTCACGTGGACATTGAGACATTCATTGACTGAGACTTATCTACCAGAACATCGATACCTTTCGTTTTACTTGGAACGTTGGACTTACCTCCGCTAGTGTGAAGCCTATTGGCTAGTTAACCGTTGATTTGGATACTAGAGAGACCTATATTTTTTTATAACTTTTAAAAATACAATTTTGAATGTAACTTCGGTATTCTTCAATTTTTAATATAACCTGAAAATGCAATTTTTATTGCAACCTTGGAAATAAAATTTTAGATCTTAGTGTACTATCTCTTTTTTTCTTTCACCAAATTACAGAACATTCTGAGAGTAAGTTCGATACCCAGTATAATTGGGAACCATCTGACTTGGTTGCATAACGGTCAGTGGCGTCCAGGGGATTAGTAGCTTCGATACCTCGTACGAACATATTGATTTATTTCTTTTTTTAATTAAGCTGAGCTAGGTAGGCAAACTTTTATTGTCCACTTTAAACGCTGTTGACTTATACTGTGGGGGATAATAAAATAAATAATGAATATAGTCATTCCATGAAAATAAAATACGGGTTGCCACAAGGTGTACAAGTTCTAGGACCTATTTTATTTATATATTTATATAAACGGGTTATTTTCATTAAAGACCGGAGGAGAAATCATAAATTTCGCTGATGATACTGCCATCTTTTATAGAACAAACTCACGGGAAGAATTAAGAATGGAGCCTGAGAAAAATATAACTCAAATAAAAATGTATTTGATCAGAAATTATTAGCGATTAATTTCGATAAAACGAACTACTTACTAAATCGTCATACTTATAATATGGATATTTAAAATGAAAGTTATTACTTGCCATATTCACTTCAAAACTATCTAACTGTATCAAAAAGATGTCTTATGAGTTATTGATCATTGACTGTAATAATATTAAAATAACTAAACATACAACAAATAAATATATCCTCATAGATAGGCGTTTCCACGGGCACTTATCCTTCCAATAGAAACTCATAATTACTGCAAGATGGTGATTGTGATATTTTATTCATAATGATATTATATCACGCATGAAATTGCTTAAGCAACGACTGGAATCTGATTGCTTATTCTATCGTAATTTCCACCATATCCTAGAAATGATTCAGCAGCAGCTGCAATCTTCTTATCCTTCTTGACTTCCTTATTGGCGCGGAGGTTATGTTTTGCTAAAGAGGGCAACGCCAATCAATCGCATGACAACTGAATCTACGTGACCTAGGCAGCTTGACGAAATCCGTTCAATCATAAGAACCAGGGCCTGATATTAAATTAATGCATGTACTAATATGCTTATTTATTGCTACGTTTCGCAATGTAGTTATTCGATATTTTAATCACCCGGTGATATCATTATTGGATGTTTAAACAGAGGAAGCAACAAAATACACAGCTATCACTTGTTATCTATCATTCCAAAAATTAAAACTGAACACTTGTTTAATGTTTAACAAAACATTTTGCTCGTAAATAAAAAAGTTTTGTAATTAAAACGAAACAAAACGGCGATGTGGTAATAATCTGAATTATCTGTCAAATGGCCTTGCTTACTCAAATAATATAAAATTTACATTACACACGTAACATATAACAAATAACATCTGTAACTTGGATCAAATTGGTGTGCTACACCTTAGTGGTGAAGTATATTTTGAACGTGTTTTTCGGAAACTCTATCAAAAATAAAATTGTTTATATCATGTAGGTACCTAAATAATTACAAGTACTTATCTAAAATATAGTTTTTCGAACGATTCGTTGCTGTTTACAGGTGAGGGGGTGAGGCGAAGCTGATTCTGGAATAGCAGATGTCCGAAAAAACTTTTTAGGTTACCCTACAAACAATTTTTTTTTGATAAAGCTCCCAAAACACGTTTGATGTATAATTAATGTGATCAGAGCACATATTTCTCGAAAATAGTGAGCTTCGTATTTTATTTACCATGCCATCATAGTCATGGCAACTTTTTGGGATTATGGTTTATGAGTGGACCAAATAAATCTAATTTTAGTCTATCAATGGCTATTTAGTGAGCCAAACAGTTATCATAATCCCATATAGCAACCTCTAATCGGTCGCATCCTCCACAGAATCATTTTCCTATGAAATTTTCCTGCACTGCTTATAACTTTAAAAAAGCAAATTTTCCTCTGTTGTACCAACTTATTTATAACACGAATTGGTCATTTCTTATGAATGTAGATAATGTGAATGAGTTATGCTCTTCATTTTACGACAAGTTATATAGTCTTTTCGATATAGCTGTACCAAAGTACATGTCTTCTCCCCATATTCGCCGCTATCATTATCCTCCTTGGTTCACAGGAGAAGTTATTAAATCCATACGTACAAAAGCAGCTGCATATAGCAAGTATAAAAAATTGAAATCAGCTGATCTCTACAATGCCTTCAAAGCTCATCGATCTAGATCTAAACGTCTTATTGATGAGGCTTATAGAATATTTATAAAGGATTCTGAGCAATCATTATCTGGTAATCCCAAAAATTTTTGGAACTTTATAAATAAAGAGAAAGGTTCCTCACGTATCCCTTCTGTAATGTTCTATAACGACAGTGAACTTTCCAGTCCTACTGATATCGTTAATGCGTTTGGTGACTACTTTAACAGCGTCTTCATTCAATCACAACCAGTTAATCCATCTGAGTTTTCTTTACATAACAATCTAGGACTTCACATAGACTTACTGAATATCTCATATGAAGATGTTTTACAAAGTCTGAAACGATCTAAGGATACTTTTACAATGGGCGTAGATGGTATTCCCAGTTTTGTTCTAAGAGACTGTGCGTATGTTTTTGCCGAGCCACTACAGATCTTATTCAATTGCATCCTACGTAATTCTTCCTTCCCGTCTTATTGGAAAGAAAACATATATTTGCCCAATACCGAAAAAGGGAAATCAAAATGATATTTCAAATTATAGAGGAATTTCACTACTGTGTAATTTCTCTAAAATCTTTGAAACCATACTGTATAGTAAAATTTACTACTCTACCAGGCAGCTTATTTCGTCACGCCAACATGGGTTCATGCAAAGGAGGTCAACAATATCTAATTTAGCGGTTTTTACCCAATATGTCTCTGAGGTTTTGGATAATAGAGGACAGGTCGATGTCGTCTACACGGACTTCCAAAAAGCATTTGATCAGATTGACCATAACATACTCCTTTTGAAACTAGAAAGTATTGGTTTTTCTGAAGCATTGATTAAATTATTCACCTCCTACTTAAGTGATAGACACTTTATGGTCAGATATCAAAATTTCAATTCAATTTCATTTTCTCCAACTTGGGGAGTTCCACAAGGTTCCAATCTGGCCCCATATTGTTTTTAATCTTTATTAATGATCTTCCTGAAGTCATTGCTTGTGAGCATTTGTTATTTGCCGATGATTTTAAGCTACTCTGAAATTAAATATTCTACAGATTCCATCCATCTTCAAGACTGCATTAACAAAATGTCTTCATGGTGTGAGACAAATCATCTGAGACTAAATATATCCAAATGTAACGTAATGACTTATACTCACAAAACTTCATCTTATACTCACAACTACTTCATTGGGAATGACATCATCAGTCGAGTTGATGTATTCAAAGATCTGGGTATTTATTTTGACAGCAAACTCACTTTTGTTGAACATATAAACCATATTGTTTCTAGTGCCTTTATATCTTATGGCTTCATTTACCGCAATTGCCGGGACTTTTCCAATGTAAGCACCTTCAAATCTCTGTTTTACGCTCTGGTGAGGTCAAAACTAGAATACGGGTCGATTATATGGTATCCCATTTATCACGTTCATTGTCAACATTTAGAATCGATCCAAAGAAAGTTCTTAAAGTATTTGATCTTTTTGCAAGATGGATCTTATCCTCCTAGAGGTCTGGATCAGAATTATTTACTTGCGAGATTTAATTTTGACCCTTTAGAAACTAGACGCAATATCATGCTAATTAAATTCTTATTTAATATCTTGCATGACAAGCTTGATTGCCCTGATCTATTAAATAAAATAAATTTTCTGATACCTCGCCTAAATTCTAGACAGCAAACGTTATTTTACTGTGTTGCTCCTAGATCAAATATTTTAAGAAAATCCCCAATATCTCTAATGTGTGAACTGTTCAATCGTATCGCTTCTGATTGTGATATTCAGTGTGATAATTTGAAGAGTATATGTAACTGGTTAGCTCGGTTAGCTTAAGTATTTTAGGTACTTGTTTGATTTGTTGTAGTACATTATATTTTGTTTGTTTGTTTTATGTTGTCATATATGCATATGCATATTTAGTTTGGCTAATAGGTATTACGTCTTATGTAGTGAATTGCTGTTTTGTATTATTTTACTTCTACTTATATTGTTATATTTTAATTATTACTTGTATTGCTTTTATTCCTGTAATTGGGTTTTTTCCTGTTGGAATAAATAAATAAATATTATTATTATTATTATATAGCATGGTTAAGTTCTGATATCAGACTTCCGTCCGTCGGTCCGTCTGTCCGCCTGTCACCAGGCTGAATCTCATGACCCATGATCATAGACCCATGATAGTTATTGATCATTTATACTTGAATTTAAAATGATGAAGTATTAATATTTTAAATTCAAGTACAAATGATCAATAAAACAAATCGTATATCACTCTGAAGATCCTCAATGATGGTGAAAGAACTTGTACAACTTCTAAGTGGTTCGTTTCCATATATATTTACAGATATAGATATTTTTTAGATCTATATTATTATAAAAACAAAATGGACAATAATGACCAATGGACATTATGGACAATAGTTAATACGCCGTCGTACTTGGGTTGCCGTACGTGGGTTTTATTTTTAATAATATTTGATATAGCCACAATTAACAGTTTTAATTTATGTATAATATTACTAGACTGTTCTTTAGTATCATAGGGAATAACACTCAAGAAACCTAATGAATTACATGTAAGTAGGTATATGTATTGCATTATTATTAGGTAATGTATTTATAGTAGGTATGTATGTAAGTATATAAGTTTATTTATAGAGAGAATGGTAATTTGTTTAATATTTTAAATATTAATAAAAATTAGATTGCACAAAGATATTTTTCAGTTATGTATATGATAACTGTAAATAAGACATTTTACGACAAATTAATCAGAAATGTTTAATGTGAATCTGTTGCACTATAATTGCATCATAGCAGTTCAGATCACACGTTTAATATAATTAATTAATTAGTTTTATTATTGTTGACGCGGAAATTAAATCAACAGTTATCTATAGGTATCATAGAACTGATCTATAAATGTATATGCATGGTTCCTGTCACTAGCTGCAAAATTGTAAAGAATAATGAAATAATTCCTGGCTTTAGGCATATATAGTGTTGTTCTGCATATAATTAAATAAATTGTCCAAGCAAAGCACGATAATAATTTGAAAACTATAATCAATTATTCCAACTGAGTATTAGATTATATTTGTTACTAATCGCATTTGCTTAAATCCGTCGTCCTATATATGGATGAGTTTCGTAAAAGATGTATTTATAATGTACGAAATCAGCAGCACTTATGTCCTTGACAAATTTATAAATTTATTCTAATTATATACACGTTTTATTGCCCTAGTGGCCATGAGTAAACATATTTAGTAGTTTAATATGTACAGTTGACGGTCCTGTTTATTAAAGAGCTCTGGGTTTCTATATAATAATAATTAAGTAATTTACGGAATTGCTGCGGCCCCCGGCTTACACGATTATGTTGGTTTTTGTTTTCACTCTCAGCCAGCCATAGGTACCCTTGGAAATTTATTTGGCTCTTTATTTATTCACTTCCAAAAATTTGTAAAACCTCTTTGTTATATTTTCATCTTAAACTGTTTACGCTGCTAATTTCTTGTAAAAAGCAAAATTTTTAGGGCATGCCTGAGAGCTTTTCGCAGCAACTTTGAGGGTGCTCGGGTTTAATGAAAGGATTTCTAAAATAACGAGTTAATGAATAACTTCTTGCCATTAATTGAATTGTTCGTTAGTGCAATTTATATTGTGCCTTTGGCTACAGGAAAATCTTAACATAAGGCAGAGGAGCTTTGTAATTTTCTAATTGTTATATTTTGCCTCATTTTACGATTAGTAAGATAATTATGTTTCAGGACTTAGGCTGAAAACAGAAAAACCCACTTATTTTCACCCTTAGCTCCTCCGATGCATTAAATGCTATTCCCAAAATTATTAAACATATAATATACATATACAGGGTGTCACAGAATAACTATTGGCAGAAATCATAGAGGACACTTAAAGAAATATTTTTTATTAATAAACGTGTGTTCGGAAATTCTTCAGTATCGAGAGAAAATTAAATAAATTGGGTGTCATCCCAGTAGCCGCCATGTGTACGGTCGGTCCTTGGCGTTTGTTCGTGGCGTTCGTGTGATCGCCCGATAAACTCCAATCCGTATTCCGTATAATATCGCGAAAGTCATGTGGCGCCCCCGACGGTGTTCGTTACCGCTTACAGACGTTCGTTCGATCGGGTCAGAAACTAGTCGTTGGGGTGGTTGGGAGTCTTTTGACGTCTCTAGTTAACATTTTGACATTGAGTTAAAAGATCCAGATCCAAGGAATTTGTTTTATCATCGCCGTTTAGGACTGCGTAGAATGGCCGAGGATTTCTTCCTTGGCAATAGATCATTTTATGAGAACGGCCAAGAAGAGTTGAAGATCGTCTGCATCGAAGACTACTACGAGATGCTCAGAATCCATTTCATATGCCCCTTAACAAATGTATGGACACATTTAGAGTTAGCCCAAATCTAGTGTTAGATTTTACTGACAGGATACGAGGTGCACTTACAAGGCAAAGACCTACAGATATTTCTTCATAGTATTTCTGTAATAATTAACAATTTTAATATCGAAAACTATCATAAATCCTCAACTAAGGTAACCGAACCAAATATGGGCACCCTTAAGCAAATTATTTTATTGCAGTTACAGTATTTACCACAGAATAATGAAATTACTTGTAGATAATCTCTAGGTTATGAGGATTCAAAAATTGTAGACAGAATTGACGAAATTGATTTACAAGGTATTTAAAAATTCAAAATTAAAAAACCGATAAATGCTCATATTAGGACCCGGGGCTTTAAAGAAAAAATAAACAAATAAAAAAAATATCCTGCGTAGTGGGGAAAAAACACGATATGTTTGCCCTTTTTTTTCATTTAGAGACCAAGTGCAGTTTTTTACGACCAATAAGTTTTAAGATACAGTACTTCTAAAACTTGATATTTGAAGACTTTGGTATTTATTTTTACAATATTATTGTCTATTGATATGTTTAGGCTGTTAATTTTCTCGTGAGAAATATTATTCTTTATAATAATTGCCACTCCTCCTTTCTGATAAACATAGCGCGTCTACTATAGCACTTCTGAGGTTAGATATTGTAATAGCTCGATTTTTTTATTCTGCAAGCCAACTTTAAGTCTTTGTCTTCAGTCATTGTTATGTGTTTTATATGTTATAATTGGGAAGATGGTTACTTGCGAAAGTTTGAAGCACCTGGATTTTTCAAGGGATATTGTAACTCCTACAAGCATTGTATTGAGCTTCTGAATAGCCTTCACAGCGTCCCCTATGTTGATCATTGCGTTTAGGGTCTGCAGCTCTGAAAATAAAAGGTTTGTGGAGCTTAGCTATACATTATTGTCGCCGGCAGGTGTATACACATAGGTATCTTTGTTAGTTTGTGCTGTTGTGTCCGTGATTTTCTGCGGCCTGCAGCACACTATGGATTAGATTGCCACAATTATCTAAATGCACAATTTCCCAATCGATGGATCTGAAGAGGGACCGATTTCTTGGCATGCACGTTCACCAGATATAAATCCAATCGGTTTTTGTATTTGGGGTCATATTAAATTACTGATTTATGAGACACCCGTTAATACTGAAGATAAGTTAGTGATGATAGTTTAATGGTAGTCGCTAACGCCCGCGGCTATTTTGAAGCATTCCACAGTCTATTACATATCGTTACAGCTTGTGTATCGGGAATGGTGGTCGTGAATCTTCAAACAATTTTTATAAAACTGCTTTAATTTTGTAAGTAACTAATTTAGTAATTTTGTAAGTAACTCTTTCCTGTTGTAATTGAGATTGTTTTTAAAGGTTTCTAGTTTATCTTGACACCGAGAAATTTCCGGATACTAGTTTATTAATAAAAAATGTCCTCAATCATTTCTTAAAATTAGGAATAGTTGTTCGGTGACACCATGTACATAAATAAATGCATGGCTTCAATAAAAATTATAACAATTAGAAAACCCCTATATCTGGCATTTGGCACGCAGTACAAAGCACCAAATTGCTAAAGCCTGTCGCGCTTGATAACCATGTTAACAATTCCAGCAACGTCTGAGTGAACTCATAAATCGCCCGGTTATATTTTTATTGTCGGTCTCGTATAATGCATATTAATGCGTTTTTTAATTAAGCCATTAGCGCCATCTGTGAATATTAATTTTAATACAGACATATAAAATACCGAATAATGCATGATATTTACAAGAGCCCTTTAAGGTTTAACACACGATTTCGCCAGAGAAGTAATTAGGTACTTCACTAAACAGTATATTTATGTAAATGATTTTTATTTTTGATTTTGATAAATGATTCCGACTTTTTGAGCTGGCGCTCTTATATTTTTTCTTTTATTTTTGGTTTTGTTTAATGCTAGGCGAAAAAACGATTGTGTGTCACATGCAGAAAAGGCATTAGTAAAGGCGCTCGGGCAGCTAATATCCGCGAGCTACTAATGCTCATGTTCTGCCCTTGTGACACAATATACTATTTACATGATTAAAAAAAACATTTACCTTTAAAACAGTATAAAATGGAGTAAAAGTATGTGCAGATATCATTGATAGTAGTAGTGGCATTTGATATACTGGGCTGGACAGACCACGATTATATATAGCATTTATAATGCATTAGACGAGAATCAAGAGCTATTTTTAAAGAAGCTAGACAGAGAAGCTATATCTCCGCTGATGCCACACCAGCTTTCACCAGCAAGCGGACCGCATAAAAGTTAAAGTTACATATTCAGCTATTCCCATATTATGCTTTTGATGAAAATATTCTGTCCAAGATTTGATCCACGACCATTTGATGATAATTCAATAATATATTTGAAAAGTGTTGTATAATTGAGCCAGTTAGAAATAAAACGCATAAAATTGAATGTGATGGTGATATACAATATTATGAACCAAACGAACAATCGATACCTTTTTATTTTTTGCCGATTATTTTAATTCTTAATTGCCCCATTCTTAAGCTTGCTCATCAACCCAAATCCGGCCACTTTGTTTATTAACGTACCCTTCGCCAGAATAGGGCCTCATCACTTAACAAAATTCTGCAATGAAACAGTGGATCTTCATTTAGCTGTTCCGTAGCCCATTCACTGAAAAACTGACGCAACGCAGATCTGGCGGTAGAAGAGCCTTACGCAATACGCCAAGTTTCAACAATATGTTCCAACAATATGTAAACGTCCGGTGGGCCGGTATTACGACCGTATGTTGTTCTATATGCACGGAAAACTTGCTTCACAGAGCCATGATTTTCGAAATTACAGCTCCACAATTTGGAGTCGCTGTTGCGGGGTAAGTCTTTCCATGATGCAGTGGTCAAAAGTGAGTAAAACTGCAGTGACGGTTTAAGAGAACTCCGCGTGATCTATCAAAAACAAATATATTGAGAAAAAGATACTTCACGAAGAATCACCCGTTACAAATAGTATTGAATAATAACCGCTGATATACAAAACCTTACATTTGATCTGTTGCCATGACAACGTCCCAAATATTTGTACTAAGAACTAAAAACAAGGTGGCTATAATAACAGATAACATTGACGTTTTAAAATAGAAATAATTTTTTGACATTTCTCCCAAAAACGCATTAAAAACTGAAAAACAGCTCGTTCAAGGTAAAAAACGTACAATTGTCGTGGACATTATAGTATCCAACTTGCAAATAATGGCCATTATTAACCTGGGCCAAATGCGCGCCTCGTTTTCGGCTAGTGACGTAAACGTCATCCTGCCTTAATAATGGATATATATCATTAATTGCTCATTGAATATTAATACTACTATCTAGGTATATTTTTTTGAAAATTTTGTATTATTAAGGTGATTTTTGGAGGCTTTTGACCTCCGAGCAGAGCCCGATGAAGCGCCCAAATAAAAGTATTCCAAAATTATACAAAGTAAAGTCTCAAGTGAAATTGAATTGTTAATCTTGTATTAGAAATATCATAATACGAATCGTATAAACTAATCTGTATTATATAAGCCGTCTAGCAAATTCTTACAAATATCGGATATTTTGTCAGGATATATACAAGGCACCGGCGAGATTTGCAAGAGGATGTGAAATGCCTTGTGTATAGAGGCAGTTATGTAATGGATATGGGCTTGGTTTCAGGTACCGAGCATACAGACTGAATAGCTAATCTAATTTATAACCACAACCTACCTGTTGAAATGTCTAACGCGTTTTCTGATTTTTATTGCGCTAAATATCAATATTAATAAACTAGGTATCAATTGACTAAATAGCTTATCTCCTAGCCTAGAGATTGCGGTAATATGTTATAGATGTAGATAACATTAGTATACACAGACATGTACGTTTGATGATTTTACCGCATATTATTATGTGTTGTGTTTTTATTTTTATTTAGAAATTGATCACGAATATTGTCAAAGTCATACTCGTAGATAACCTCGGCGTTCAGTTAAACATAATATATTCTTCACAATGATTACGATTACAATTTTTCCATGTTAAAGTCATAAAACTAATAGAATGTTAATTGCTTGAAGTAGCAGGACTACAAAATCTCGATGTTTGTTTTTGACGGATTCGGAATACGAAGTAGATCTCGAGAGGACCCTCAAAATTTGAAACGGTATATTATGAAATAAAAGGAATACAGTCGCTAAAGCCAGATTGTAATGTAAATAAGATAAGAATAGATAGAGCTAAAGAATAGATGTAGCCTAAAATGCAGAATAGCTTTCGAGAAGGCCATAGAACCAAGAAAATTAAAGGCTCGACGTTGGGCGATAATGTGTTATATGAGAATATATAAATCTCAAAAGCCCCACATTTGGGAGATAAATTGTGATTTTGTGATAATAATATAAGATTTTCAAAAGCCCCACTGTTGATGGGCGATAATTGTGTTATATGAGAATATAAGAAAATTATAATGCTCCACTGTTGTTGTTTTTAGACTTATATAAATGCTTACACTACATCCTTCCTATGGGCGCCAGTTCTATGAACACTAGTTTATAATTAAAGAAGGACCACTGAGAGCACGAGTACCGTATCGTCACCCCCCCCCCCCCCCTTAATGGTCCAATTAGGTCTATGTAAATATTTTGCAAGATTAGAATTTTGAAAACTGAAGTTATTTTCCAAATTGTGAATGAATCTATGATACTGGTAGTATCATAGTATCAGTGTTTAATTTAGGCTTCATATCGATATTGCATTTTGCTTCTAGATTTTATAATCCCGAAACCAATTTCTACCATGATGAATTCGCATTAATTTTTTAATCTAGACATAGTTTATTTATGCTCTATATGCTATAATTATTGTTGGGACTTGTCTATTGTGATTATACTAGATACAGATTTTTGTGTCGATAAATAACTTAGATATAATGAGATATAGGTTCTGACCAATCAGGCACGTAGCTGGTTGGCGTTATGTATGGTACATACGTTCGACAGCGATACGTGCGTGCTTACACTTCTACTATACTACATACGAAAGATATTGATCATTAATTTAATATAATTTGAAATATTTATTGTATTTAATTACTTATTTATGCTCTATATTTTCGTTTATCTCAATATATATATATATATATATATATATATATATATATATATATATATATATATATATATATATATATATATATATATATATATATAGTTGTAAGTAAATTAATATTAACTTACATTATAAATCAAAAATATAAGTATTACTCCTTAATTTCAATAAGGATAACAAAGGAAATTAGTTTCGAGGTTAAGATTGACAGCCAATCAGAGAAAAGCGCATAAGGTAAATATTAAATTAAGGCAATGAATACAAATGGTTTTGATGTTAGAGCTTAAAAGATAACTAAATAATATAAGTGTGTAACTTTCCGATTTCTCGTGGTTACGGGGAAGACGATTAAAAATAGTTGCGAAACTATGAAGATAACACCACGCACTTTTGTGAACTCCAGTATAATAAATAACTCGCAAAATTATGTATTTTTCATATAAATTATAATCCATAAGGAGTATATAAGGTGTATATAAGGAGTGAGTATATAAGGAGTATATTGGTATCAACGGATTCTTCATGGAGAAAGGGCGTATTACCATGTTTACCAATTCTTATATTTTTAGCCATAGGTAAGTGTTTGTCTTTGCGGCATACGTGAAAACCAATATCTGCTTTCATATATCGTAGAAAAAAGACAGAGACGCTTGCAATTTACTGACCACAACCCAGTGCTGCACGGTTAATACAAAATGATATGAGTGCTACGTAAATAAGAAAATCGTAAGTGAAATCATATCAGTAATATATTATACCAAGGTAGGATATTAATTACATTTTAAATATCATGTAAATGCCATAGATGTCTAATAAGTCATTGTACTACTTTGATACACCGTAAAGTCCCGTACCACACCACAGGGCTTTGCAGACACCCCGTACCAGATGAGTCGGCCGAAGCTCTCGCTCGACGAGTAACTAGATGATGATGTAGGGAAGTGGCGGCAGAGAAGGGATTTCTCTCCGTAACTAACGAGTGACCCGACCCGACCCAACTATTATATTTATATACTTTGTTTAAACTAGAGGATAAAGGTTTACGTTTTGGTAAGGTAAGAAGAAAGGTCTTCTAATATCTTGTCAATATAGTAGTTTGTAACTTGAGTATGTAGAAAATTCGCCTTACTTATCAACTTAATGTAATATTATTTATTTATTTCAATGTACACATGAACAAGAGCAATTATTGTTTTCATTTAATTTACATGGTACTCCTCTATGAGATCATCTGGCACAGTTTAATGAAGTAGACAATTTAATAATTTAACATTTAAAATTTGATGTGCGAAATAATTTTTATTGGTTTCGTCAATTAGATAATTTAGGTTTACTACCGGTATTATTTTAATTTGTATTAAGTGGGGCAAACTATCATCACAGGCGTATAGCTAGGTGGGCCAAAAAACATTCCATAAAATATGCTTTGGATGCTATTATTTCATTTCACCATAAATTGCTGTTTGGCAAGAGGGCCCGGCACCTTGAAAATTTCTCGCCAAATAAAGAAATATGTACCTCTTCGAACATATTCCATTAAACGTACCTAGTATGTTGTTAAAATTATTATTTTATTGTATAATCAAATATCAAATACTGTGTTATAGGTAACAATTAAGTAGGTGTAGTTTATTGCAACTCTTTAAAATTGGTATAGCGGCCATCTTGTTTTCCGCCATTTTGAATTTTTACCCTTTGAACCCTTTTATTTGATATCCATATCATGGGGGTACATAACAAAAAACATGGTCCACCATCGTGGGGAGTCAGCCATATTGGATTTAGAGTGACGTCATTTTCGTATTTTTTCAGCAAACTTTCATTTGCTACCCATATCCTGGAAGTGCATAAAAAATAACTAGTCCGCCATCTTGGGCGCCCCGCCATATTGGATTTAGAATGACGTCATTCAGCTAACCATGAATTATCATCCAAACTAAACGTGTATGCAAAATTTCAGCTCAATAGGTTGAGGATAACAGCTTTAAAATTCAGTTGCAAGATTCGACTCGAACAAACACATACGAGTACATATACATAACAAGTTAAATAAAGGCTTCTAATAATGGTAGTTTCTTACATAAAGTGTGGTCAAATTCGGCATCCTTTCCTAAAAAATAGTATATTTCATCGAAAAATTGCGAGGTGCAAAAAAGTTAGCGTGTAAATTAAGCGAAGAATCCAACTTTTAAGAAAGACACCAACTTTTTAAAACAATATAGTGGTAACACGTACACTTTTTTTTGCATTTCTGTCACGTCAGTTATAACATGCATAGGTCTAAATTGGTTGTTCTAAAAATTTCAATTTAATCGGACTTAAACCAAAGGAGATATAGGATGACAAGTAAAAATTTAAAAAATTCCATTAAATTTGAGAATTTTCAGAAAATAGCAATTTTGACCAGTTTTGCAATTCTCGATTGCCGGACGAACTCCAAAATCAGATTCGCCAGATCGATTTACATAAGCTTAATTTTTTTAGGTGGTTGGTCGCGAGTATATATATTCTACTCCGTAACCTCGACAGATTGCTTAGGTCACATACATTGTTTTGTGAGACGGGTCCCTATAATACGAGTACATCGCGCCCAATAGTATTTTCAATAACAAAAAAGATTCCGCGAATCACGAATAGGATTGGCTCGCGCGTGTCTCGCCTAATGTATACGCGGCTTTATATAGGGTAGTACAGAATAGCTGCAAAATTATGCGTGAAGGGGGTCGGTATATTAACGTTGATGCGAAGTGAGCTGTGTGTTCCTAGTTTCACGAGTACTTGTTACAGACCTCTTGCGTGACAGCTTTGTAAATTATGTTTCTTTCAGCACACTATTTTACTATTTCTGCTATCTACACACGCACCGACTCAAGATATGCAGTCGTCGATACGGTATATTAATGGCCGATTACACCTACAACTTTAAGGGACCCTTACAGCTAAGCAACGCATAAAATCAAGATTTTGCTTGCCAACATTAAGGACTGCTTAACATATCCTTAAGCTTTCCTTTACTAAGTCATCATTAGCGACCACTTAAACTATCCTGACTGAAGTTTTTAGGTTATGTTTTATAGTTTTGTTAAGTATTTCATTTTTGCAATAAGTAATCAACTTTTTAATTTGTTCAGGATTACCTGTTTTAGGTATATATAGTGGTAATGGCCCCTATATAGAGCTGATTCTTATGTGCAGCAACTGAAGGATCAATAAAATATCAGTTGATGATCGAAGTGATATATTATTGAAGCTGTTGAAAAACCTTATAAAAGCATTATAAAATCAAACTTACATCACGTAGAAGCAGTAAAATGAGGCCGCAATATGAAAGTACTGATAAAGGAGATCACATAAAGCAAAAATAATTAAATCGATGCTTCTGGAACCTGAATTCGTCACATATATATAATTTCTTGGCTTCTAGCCCTAACGGAGTAAACTTTGATTTAGATTTGGTGATCGAAATTAAATACCCTTACAGTATCAGGCATGATGTACCAACAAAAGCAGATTATTTGGAGAAAAAAATGGAGTGTTTTATGTAAAGAAGAGTCACAAGTTTTATTTTTAATGCCAGTTACATATGTAACTAATACAAGCCGCTGTGATTTTATTATTTAGACCAAAGAGGGTGTATACATCGAACTTATCAGGCAAACCAAATTAATTTAAGCTGCTAATTAATTGTCAGTGTTTTTTCTGTGAGATATTAAATTTAAAGCATACGAAATTTAAAAAAAAAGTGGTTACATTTTATTTATTGTTGGGCTTTAAAAATTTATTGTTGAGATTATTTTACAATAGTGTTTCTGAATGTTAGCATAAAACAAACATAAATAAATTGGTTTGCCAATGACCGTAAGGATTTTTGTTTTCCTTAGCGGGACCATTCAATTGTTCAACGATAATTCTTCGATTAGCTATAGCTCCGGAAACAGTGACATTTTAAACGCTGGATTGGGGTTGGTTGTGAAAAGGTGACAAATTAAATTCATGCCTATAAAAGCCACTAAAATGCTTAAGCTGGTGTTCTGAAAAAAAAGATTCTGAACTTAACTGGGAGCGTAGGTAAGACACTACTACTGTCTGAGTATTTTTGGAGCGGCGGCGGCGTCCTTCTGCAGTGGGTTTTGTCTCCTCTCGATTAGCTGCTTCAAAGTTTATATTCATTCTTGCTCGTTCTTGCTGTATATTGTTAAAGTCAGGACTATCAAGAAAGGCTTGAGAATATGCTAAAACCTTCCTCGCCTTCCTCCTTAGCACTACCTTTATTTCCCTGTCTTCATGAAACATTGACTTGCGTTATATTTACTCGTTTCATTATCATGTTTACTTCTAAACAGATTGGCTGATGGTATGGCTGCAGGATTTAATATTTTCCACTGTCCTAAAAAGTATTATAAAATTATGTCAAGTATATCTAAAAATGACAAATTAACATGCGAAATACAAGAACATGTCATAGTCAGTCCTCATCAACAGTCCTGATTTCTCGTCTATTTTATATTAGAATACGTTAATCTATTCGAAATTGCTATTAATTCGGTAAGCAAATTACATATAAAGTAATGTCTGGTAAAGGGTTAGGATTCAATACCTAAAAGTCATGTATTTCACCGATGTGGCCAACATAAACTTTAAAAAGATAACATTACTAGATTTTTATTGCGTTGCCAAGTGTAACAGATAGAAACCTTAACAAGTGATAGTGCAACCGAATAATACATTAAGGACGGACGACTTAACTTTAAGGGTCCCTTTAGTAGCTGGTGCAATCGGGCATAAGGATTACATACGGTATACATTTTATACCGGCATAAGGATAAGGCATAAGGATTACATACGATTTTATACGGCATATTAAGGATTATTACACATACAATTATAAAGATAAACTCATTTGAATATATCCCTTCAGGTAATATTATTTGTCACACTATGTATATATTATTGTCATTTCCACTATATATCCTTGGACATATAGATATATTGTATGAATAAAGGAGATAAAAAAAATCTCATTTAGGCAATCCAAATTTTTACGCCAGCATTTTTTTCTATGTCAATAATAAAAAGGGCCTCGTTAAATGAATGTATTCTGCCGGAAGAATTGCACTGGCTTATATAATTTCATTGTTGGGTAGATTTGTAAGTTTCGGGCCTTAAATGTGCCTCGTGTTCGAGCAGCGTTATGTTTTTTTCTGTAAAGACAACTTGCTCCCGCGTAAGCAAAAGGAAGCGAGCCCTGAATCTGGGATGCGAGCCTTGAATACTAATTTGACAGCTGTCTTTCTTTCTACACATCTACTATAAGCCACCGAAGAGTTTCATCTGTTGTCAGGCGCATTTAAAGGATATTTAGGTGGTTCCGAAAAATAATTGATTTACTGCGCGGGGTTATCTTTCTCCGAAAATAACATACCATAATACTGGTCCCCCACTGCTGGACCATTCACTTAAATTACGGGTTTATCTACCTATTACTTCTTAATATAATAAATCTACTATACATAAATCAATCCTTATTGTTTAGTATGAGTGCTCTCAGTTAAGTCGACAGACGGCTGCTTTAATTATTATTTCGATGTTTTTGTACCTTCTTTGTTGTGCAAGGATTATTCGTCAATCAACGTCTTTATGAATATTCCTGTACTCTTTTAAGTATTGAACGGCCAACCCCTACAATGTATTAATTTATTAATTATTTCAGCTTTCGAGTCGTTAAACTGGAAATGGTAATTATTAGTGAAACATAATTGCAATATATATTCAAATTAAATACGACACAAATACTTTCTGAGGTACTATTAGCATATAAAATTATAAATAGTTGACGTTAAATGTGCATATTTGATAAATGGCTTCATGCATTTTTCTATCTAGTCTCATGTTTATATTATGTATAATGTAATATATATATATATATATATATATATATATATATATATATATATATATATATATATATATATATATATATATATATATATATATCAGTGTTTTACAAAAATAAATATGTGCTAATTAAAATTGGGAATCAACATCTTTTTTCTTCCATAATAAAAAAAATAAAATTATTTAAAGCAAAGTTATATGCCACAATCTTTGTCAGTCAAGAGAATGTTCAATATAAAATAAATTTGATAAGTTATAAAAATAAACAGAGCCAGGGTCTTTATTCTATTTAGAATTCTACCTTGAGATTAGGCAATTTTCATGATCTAATAGGATACAATAATAGTCATAAACATTTTAATATTTTATATAAAAATATATGCAGTTATGAACTTTAAAATAGGTCTCAGAGGTCCCGGAGGTTTTCCATTGGATTTAAGTCCGGGCTATTAGCTGGCCATGCCATGGTGTCGATTCCGACATATTTTTTTGCACAACTCGAGCAACATGAGGTCTGGCATTATGCTGTATTAACATACAGCATTCCCCTATATATGGCGCATATGGAACTACGTGGTTTTCTAAAATGGCTGGTATGTACCGTACATTAGCTGTAAGGCTTCCATTAATGACAACAAGTTCCGTGTGACCGGTCAAAGAAATTCCTTCCCACACCATCACAGATCCGCCCGCAAATAATGTTGTATTGGAGAAATTGCATTGAGCATACCGTTCATTGGGATGTCTATATACACGGAGACGTCTATCATTATTATAAAGATGGAATCTAGACTCATCCGTAAATAACACCCCTTCCCATTGAGCCACGCTCCAGTTAACATGCTCTGTGGGGCAAAATTTGGCCTAGCCCTCGGGTGATTTCTATTTAAAGCTGGACCTCGAGCAGCAACTTCCCGTCTCTATAGCTGTTTTCCCCCTAATTTGTAAAGCACTTACTTCTCGAAGCTGTATCTACAAACGCGCTGTTACAAAACGTCTCACAGTTGAGCCTCACAGTTGTGAAATATCGGTCATTAATTGGGTTGTTCTTCGGGATGGATGGACGGTCGTCTTCTTGGGAGAATGTTTGCGAAATTGCCGAATGTTCGTCTCGGTCTTGGTTTTGGAGAAGATACACTTGCTGGTGCGATGCTGATGGCTAATCTTCCTCTTCTTCTGCATTTACACGTAATTTAGAGGACAACTAATGACATTATTAGTGTAATAATGAAATACGTGAACCACAAAGTATGTTTCGTTACGAGTATTGGTCTATCTTGCGCTTAGCAATTTCCAGTTCTTCTACATTCAAGTTGTTGAGGAATTCAAAAGAATTTTAAATCGAATTATTTTGACCATATTTATAGATAGCCTTTTACTCCAATATCGTAGCATGAATGACGGCATGAAATAAGTTAATTATGTGATAAATAGCAATAAATTATTTAACAGAAATTAAACAAGATAACTCATCATTTGTACATTTGAATATATACTGGAGCTCTTCAGAAATGATGTGCGATTTATCTACTTTATAAATATAAATTGTTTTAAATAATACAATCAAATCATATAATCTATAAGGCCACAATGATAATTGTCCAGTATTTCGCAAGAACAGTAGTGTTATATAGTGCTTGGATATTGTTTGCAATTCGTTATTAATACTGCCCAGTTAATTGTTACCAGTTACTTACTGCCCATTAATACTGCAATTGATTATTAATGCTGCCCAGTTATAAAAACAATTATATCGTTTTAATTGTGCACCATTTTTATTTCATTTTCTTAGTTCATTATGGAATTTTAAATATGTCAAAGGTGCAGTTTAATGCGGATAATATTATTATATCAATACATTTATTGTGTAAATAAAATGTCATGCATACATTGGCCTTATCAAGTTTTTATATAAGATATATTTTTCTTTCTCTGTATTATTTTCACAAAAGTTTCATAAAAAGTAACTTATTTATTATATTCGTACGTGTAGATTTATATACCTATATAAATCTACACACTAGAACAACGGCTCACGTAAACTCACTCTAATGAAAATTAGAGGGCGAAGACGGTCATAAATTATCGTATAGAGTAAGACGGTATTGTGTATCTTGTATAAGGCTACTAGTACAGTCACTGGAAATTTTTATCTGGAATCTGCAGAGGGGGAATGAATGAATGAATGAGGGGGTTTTTAACAGCCAGAAACTAAAAATCGGAAAAGTCAGGAGTTGCAGAAAGGGGATGAATACAACCCTTAAAATTGCTACGGTTTTTCCTGCATGAATGGTTAGTTTTTCCGAAAGTCTGACTATTCCAATTGAAAGAACGGGAAAATATTTAAGAATTTTCAGTTCCATTTATCATGTACAAGACATGTTCGATTATGTATAATGTAATACTTTGAAAAAACTCCATTGTTGATTTAGTGTGTTAATATTATTGGGTTTAATTAATTGATTTATGATTTAGTGATCTAGTCTAGTACATAGTTCTGAACATAGCTCTAATTTCATTTCATTTGATTGTTATAAATATCGTTTACAGGCATTAGTTATTTAATAAAGACCTTTATTATTATTATTATTAATAATAATACTAAAAACGGAAGTTTACTTATTTTGCAGAGAATTATTCTGCCTAAAATATGAAAAATAATTGGGTACAATTTATATAGTGCGGCGGTTCCACAATTGTTAACTAAGATATAAAAAGTAAATTTGCGTTAATTTTTATTTTCAGGGTTGCCTGAGCAAGATCATTAAATGAAGTTTAAATATTTGGTAACGTTGGTAGCGCCCAGGCAATTTACGAATCAACGTAAAATAACGTTTTATTTCTTAATTATTAATTATAGAATCGCCCTATATCAGTTTTCTCCCAAAATATTTCTTATTTTAAAATTTACACTTGGAATAAATTCACTTGGAATAAAGATCTTTAAAAATAATTAATAATTTTTCAGTAATTACAGTAATTGCAGTGGCTGAAAGAGATGCAAGGCCAAAAAAATATTAAAAAAAATGCTATACGCTGCTCAAAACAACGACCCAGTTTTAAAAATCATAGGTAGCGATCCTCACGTTTATTAATACAAGGCTAAATTATAGTCGTATTGTTGATTGAAGGTAATCATATAATACTCAAAATCTTTATTGAGACATGTTTTTTTTTTAATTATTTTATGGAAACGTTTTACCGATGTCCAAAATGGGGTAAGTGATGAAAATCTAAAATTTCTGACGATAATCTGAAAATAAAAAAATGACGTAATCTGATGTTACATCTGAAAGCATGAAAATGAAGCCAGTTTCGTCTTCCTTTGACTGGAATATTTTGTTTTTAAATGAAATATCCCAAATTAGATTATATTGGCATTTCTTTGTGGCATCATTTAATGTGCGTTATTGCGTAGGCATATAAAAAAGTGATTTTAGTGCAAAATAACGTGACGAGATGAAACTGTACGATTGAGTCATCCACAGATTATATTAAGATACACATTTTTTAATGTTATGTTGTTGACTGTGGAGCCAAGTTATATTTAAAAAAATGTGCCATAGCTATTATTTAAAAAAATATTTTTACACATTTACATATAAATAAACACATGGTATGCGGCAGTAAAGAACAATAACTAAAATAACATCCCGACGACATACCGAATTTATCTTCATATATATATATATATATATATATATATATATATATATATATATATATATATATATATATATATATATATATATATATATATATATATATATATACTTATAAGTATATATGATATACTCATAATAATATTTATATTTGTTATAATATTTAATATTGATTATTTGATCATTATTTCATTAGCATTATTAATCCAACGTTAAGATATTATTCAATTGAGGAGAAAGCAATTTATATGTTTTTGTAATAGGCAGTTATTACAAATAATAATGATTTTAAATTTAAATTAAAGTGATATAATTTGATACAGGTATGAAGATACTTACTATTGTTTACTCACGGTCCTGAAGACTATTTTATAAATGGGCGGCAGTTCCCATGAACAATGATTTTAAAATATCTGGATTTATATAGATATTATAGATAGTACAGATAGTATCACTCATTCCTATTTCACTTTGACTTTTAAATTATTATACCATGAAAATCACTCACCTCAGATGAGGTTCAAAATAAGCTAAATCGTTTAATTTTTTGCTTAATAAAATTTGAATACGTTAAATGAAACCTCAAGAACAATTATTGAGTATTGTGATAATTTTTCTCAAATTTACTTTAATACTATAAAATGTGATATTCTGCATATAGATTTTAAATGATTTTATTATTAAAGAAAAAAAATCAATTATCATGGAATTAGACATTGATTTATATAAAATTTTATGCAAATATTATGGTTTATCAACTTTTAATAGTCTTAAACTAGCCTGCTCTATCCTACCATAACTTAATATTAAAGTACATGGAATATAAAATCCTTATCGACACAATATACCTTATATCTAAATCATTTATAAAGTTGTTTCAAGTCGACATATTAATATAGATGTTTTATTACCTTGGCATATCGTTATTCAAAGCACTCGAAATTTTAAACACTCCCGCACTGGTTTGTGGACCTCTGGCGGCAATCTCTGGAAGCTGGATAGGAATGTTTTTTGTTTTTGCGGGATACTGTGCTACCAGCTGTGTTGGCTGCTTTCTTACACGTTATTTTATTCCACTGGTTTAGAACTCTTTTTTTAAAATGAAGTTTAATAGGACGATAGGGATAGGGAAACTGCCTAAACGCTACCCTCGATGCACTGTTTGTAAATTAAATTACCTTTCAAGTATTACTCAAAATTACAAGTTTAATAATTACACAGAAATTATTTGAAAACACAACCTATATGGTTTGATGCAAATTTGTTGTAGACTCTTTACTTTAATTGAAATTTTTACTGGATTTTTTTAAGAGAAGAGATTCACGTGACGACCTGTGTGATGGCATCAGTTAAACTTTTGTGCGTTGTTATTTGTTTTTACGGAAATCCTAAGAAAAACAAATACACTTCCTTAGTTGCATGTGTTTTATGTTGATCTACCCATATGACAACCAATAACACTTCGCATAACACTTTTCTGTATTTCACTATATTATGTCGAACTATTTTTATCACATTCTATAAATATTTATTCTATAAATATATGTATACATATATATTCTGTAATTTGTTCGGTGTGTAGATCAAAGATTCCACCGCACCGTCCTCCGTGAGGGAAATCCCGTCGACCAGTCTAATGTTGTGAAAAAATATGTTGCCTAAGGGCGTTTCCCTCAAATTGGCCATACAACGTTCGCTCAATATGGATTCTTTGGTCGATCACACGGCTTCTTGGCTTTCGTATTCTTGGCTTTCGTCTTCTTCAGGAAATTTCTGACCAGCTGACAGCTACTTTTTTCATCTCATTCGTCTTAAATTTCTTATGGGTGTTTTCCTTAATTGTTTGGAGTTTCGCTGCAATTAGTGGTGTACTAGAAGGATCAGGCCCAAGAATTTTCAGGCAAGAATTTTTCTTGCAGGGCATTATATCAGAAATATATTATTAAATAATCATTCCCACTACATATTATTATCTCATATTGTTTGTATCCAATCATTATAAGGGCTGCAAAGAGACCCAAGACCGATTGATACTTATTGTTTTGAATATATTTTCAAAACAAGAAACGGCTTTTGATTGTGGCGCTCAAATGTAGTATATATACTGTTCATTTTCATATTTGCGAAGATTATAAAAACCTGTTACACAATTACCTGCATAAATGCGTACAGTATGGCCAGACGAGCAACCTTGGCAATACGAGTGCAAACAGAGACTGGGTGTTGAATCTTACATCTTACCGTTTGGAAATTTATCTATTGTCAGGGAATTTATAAATTAGGATTATTATGAATTATAATTGATGATTTATGGATAATCGGTTTACAAATTTGAAAGAAAAAGGACCCTCCGCCGGGCCTGATAGGAATAATGACCTTGTCAAATTTAATAAGCAGTATGATGGGAATTGAGTCCATTTTATGGTGGATTCGCTGGTGTTGCTGACGCACACCAATACTGTAGTACTTACTCTACTCTAGCATAATCGTTGTTTAATCTGTAACTGTTTTAATCTATAACGACGGACGCCTGGAATAGTCACTTAATAAGGAATAATATGATCGTTATTTCTCATCTACAACGAATCAATGAGTTTCTTCATTGTGTAATGTTCGCCACACGAGAGTTGAACAACGACGTATGAGGAGGAAGGGCGATAAAATATGCAACACAAGCTTCTGCCGACCTTAGAGTATAATGGAAATTTGTCTTCTATGTGTAAGTAACTATAATACAAAAATAAGATAGGAACCTTTCCAATTAATTTATTAATAGAGAACGGGGTATTATTAATATACATCGGAATTTTTATCCCGCATTCTTTCCATTCTATCAACTCTCGCGTGGCGGACTATATAGGACGTGCAGTTTGCAATAATTTCAGATACATTGTTAATAATAACAATAATATCTTGCGAATTCGTTCAAAGTACATTATAATAATTGAACTCTCTGTACCTGGTTAGTTACTCTTTGCACTTTCACGAGTTTTATGATCATTAATAATTAATTGTCTGAAATAGGTATATCCCACCTATCTGCACATTTAATAATAATAATGTTTATTGTGCAATCATAAATACAAAATTATATTACACAAAAGGACATAGTTCGCTAGCGCGATCTTCCACCTCTCCTTATTAAACATGGTACAAACTAAGAACTAACAAACAATAATTTATAATAATATAATAACCAATATTAACCCAAAATAATAATAGTAAAAAAAATTAAAAAAGTACTCTGCTAACAACAAATGCAAGGATTCTTTAAATCTTAATTCAGGCAATGATGACAAAGTTAATATCATATTTAGCATTTTAGGTGCTGTGAAATGCAAATGAATTTTCCATCTTCGATGTAGAATGGTGTGGTAGTGTGTAGTGATTATTTGTTCTGATATTTACCTCATGTATTTCAGATCTTACTACTAATGTATTGAGTAAATATTGTGGACACTTGAATCGTATAAATTTATATAAAAATACACAATATGGGTACATGAATATTTTTTCTAGTTTAAATTCATCTTTAAAATAAGGAGTCACATGGGATCTGAACGGAAAATTGTACCTATACGAATCTCATTCCATCTCATTTGAGTTCTTTGTACTTTTATTTTTATTGGCTTGCGTTAAATAGTTATAATACACCCCTTAAATTTAGTAGTGGTTATCTTTAGGGTCGATACATATACAGTTTAAAACATCTGAAATATTGCTGTCCGCGTGGAAAGGAGAAAAGGGAATTTCGCTTTCGATTTAAAAAGTTGAGGTGTGGCGGATTCGCCGGGAATATTGAATGAAAGTGAAATGGTACGCCGACAGCGACGAGCGGCAGTAAAACGAGGCAAACAAATCACGACACGAACTGAGAAAGAGGTCGAGCACGACCTTGACCGCTCTCTCATGGGTGTTCGTGACCAATATTTGGTATCAGCAACCAAATTTTGTGTGTTAACAAAATATTAGTTGCAAGGTGCAACGTAAGTAGGATGGGTCTTCCGCGATTGAGGTCAATGACCGGGGTTATAATATTATGAAGCATCTACAATATAGAATATGGATCAAAATATTCCATTTTTTATGTTTGCCCATAATTTTTTGATTTATTAGACAATTGCTTACAGAAAATAATGGGCCGCGGGCAATTTTAAGACCTGGATGGGAAAAATATGTTTATCGGCAGAGCAGAGCGATACGTAATCATACAAAGTGTCTTTTAATTTTTATGCTGTAGTACTTTAATTACATTTTCTTTTACATCGCAAAAGATGTTGATTGTTGTTATTTCAACGTGCTAGGAGGATATTTGTATAAAAAAATCAAAAACGTAAAATAAAAAAGTGTGCCCCGGTCGGATGTGAACCCGAGGCCCATTGAATGTGATTCCAGGACGTTGCTGCTGCGCCACTAACAAAAGGAATTTGTAAATCACTAACTGGTAGCAAAACTAGTGACAGAAAATCAGTCGTTAAGTCTCTTAAAAACGAAACGGAAAAATGTGGAGAGAAGGTATACCATTAATATAGTCACATTTTCGTATGTGTCAAATACATACAAATATTTTAAGCTATGATACACGAAAGGGTTATAAATGGATTCGCATTGTGTAAATAAAAATGACACGCACAACAATGACACAATTAGAACAATACATACTATAAGCAGAAACAGTCCCTATTTCAATACACTTAATATTAATCCCTCAATACGTGCGAACAATGAAATACAAACAGCCAGGCAAAACTTGATATTTTTTTTCCTGTCTTATTTTTGACATATTCAAATTATTTTAAAATTGTGCTTATCAGATTTAAACGTTCACATGTATTCACCCTGTATATAACTCCAGCATAATTATAACAAAACGACAATTTTATCGAGCCGCTCATGGGTACACTTGTAACCCATTGGCGTTTACATTTGAGATAGGAGGATTTATAACTACTAAGGGTAACGTTGTCCCTTAATTTCCACCCGTATATCAAAAGGGTAGCGATTCCGCTGACAACTTCATTTAGGATACGCCCGAACGTTTTAGGCATTGATATATAAAATATCGATAAGGAGAAAAACTAGGTATACCAAATGTTGAATCAAAGGGACACTTTTCCGCTGGATATTAGAAGAGTGGGAGACTTTGTAATCATTCTCAGTAAATAATCATTTTTATTTATGTTATCAATATAAAATATGGTTATTGTTAAATATGCCTGAGGCCTATATTTTGTTGGTTAATTGATCGGCTAGCAAAATCTACGCCACTGTATGGCGTAGATTATCTTGTTGCTGTTAATTAACTGCAATCTTAATATTTTATTTAATTAACTTATGTTTTTCTTTTAATTGAGGCCATTCATTTAAGGAATCATATTTATAATTCAATATTCGTCTTTAGTACTAACAGTAGTAAAGACCCTGTTTACATGCTTGTTATATTTTAACCAACTAAAAACTTTCACAAAATAACTAATTGGTCCATCTAACATAAACACTGTAAAATATGTGTACATAATATGTACAAGTTAAAATTCGTAATTAATTGTTTAAAAGCATATCTACAATCATCTCTATATTTTAAACCTGATACAATTCTTATGCCCTTCCTTTGTAAAGCTAAAATGTTGTTACTATGTGCTGAATGTCTTCAAACTAGTATTGCATAAGATCATGAAGAATGTATCAATCCATAGTAAGCCGTTATTGAAATAATTTGTGACACATTTTTAGCAAGATTTGTAAGGAGATAGACCGTTGACGTCACCAACGCGGCGTCACGGCTAGATCTATCGGCAGGCTACGATCCTATACATATACTGTAGTAAGCTAGTAGGTAGAACGAATCACTTTATTATATTTTATGTATATCAGACACTGTTGATCATGGTTACCTATTTGAATACATTTGCATGTTTTTTAGTTTTCACCAATAAATTGTTCATAAATAAATCGCAAAAGTTTACTTTAATTCTTGGCCCCAACACGTGTAGCCAAGGTCTTCGAGAAGTTGGCTAATCTATTGCAAGAATAATTAAAAAAAACACAGAAACTAGGACTAAGTGGAATACATAATGGCGATAAAACTCTCTTAATGGATTTAATATGCAAAATTTGATGGACATTAAAGACAGGAAGACCTACAAAATACCCGTTATGCTTTTTAACAATATAATTTATCAATGCCGTTATATATTTTTTCGTTCTGTCCTTTTATACTATAAGCCCGATATTAACATCCATGCTTCGTTAATATAATTTATTTATTAGCTAGTTAAAGTCCGCCATACGAGAGTTCAGTAACGGAAAAAATGCGGGATAAAAAATCCAGTGTCGCCACTGTCTCTATTAATAAATTAATTACAGAGGTTTATATCTTATTTTTGTACCATAGTTATTTACACAAAAAAGACCAATTTGTCACAGAGGAAGAAAAGTGAACAAACGAAACATTTTAAATAGTAATAAGTAAAGTTGTGTGCCTGGCTATTTGTATTTCATTGTTGCCGCGTATCGAGGGATTAATATTAAGTGTATAAGTAATAGTAATAACAGCAGTCAAAGGTAATTAATAGTGTCTTTCTCAACTACGCCTCAACAACTTCGTCATTTTCTTATAAACAAAAATCCTAGTGCAGTCTCTTTTCGGATCAATCGCAAAATAGGGACAATCATACGCTTTGTGAACAGTTTAAATATAAGCAAAACTATAATAATTACAAATCGTAATGTACTAAGAAATAAAATATATAGACAGTATAAAATATGTAGAAATACAATAGACAAATGTAGGTATTACTACAGTCAAGTGTCTAAGAGTGACAATATGTCTATTCCCAAAAATAAGAGATCAGTACAAGGTCAAGCAAATAATATTTTTTGTTATTTTAAAAGAACAAAAAATATACACAGGAAACTGTAAATACTAACCAGTCGAACAAAATTAATTGCGGAGTTCTATATCTACATAACAAGTTTCGACACATTCTGAAGTCAGGGATAAATCATTTAGGGAAAATAAAATTCAATTACATTCTAGTTCTGCTTCAACTTCACGGGGAAATTAGATTATCTACCTATATGGACATCGAAGTTGTTGAACATGAAGGTCTATTGACTTACGATGTTATCGCATTTATATTTATAACACATTTACATTTACATTAGAATAAGAAGTGCCGTCATAATAATAGTGTCATGATTAAATAATAACAATAATAGTGAAATAAACGTTCAAGTGCCAAACTACCTGGCACCTACATACGAAAACTTTACAATATATTAAGTACACTGGTAGAGAACAAAGATTCTTGTTGAAGAAACAATTGTATTGATTAGCAACGAAAATGTCAGAAAGAGGAGAGCATAGTGAAAATTTGTTGCGAACATTTTATTAAAAATTAACAGTTTCATCGGATTAATTTAAATCGACTGTCTAGAAGGAATACTCAACAGCTCACCATATCTGGTCGCATAGTTGTGAAAATATGCCCGGTTTTTAAAATGACTTATCCTTATTCTTAGTAAAAAATTTAGCATCTTAAGATGTAAATATAAGGTGTTATAAGAAGAATTTGCTTTCCTTTAAATATATCCTTATAACTCTTATTCAGTTTTAAGTTGAAAATTAATCTAATATTTTTTTTACATAGGATAACTCTTTCCCATTCTGTACCTCTACCCCAAGCGACTACTATCTGCCATTTCCAAACAGACTTTAATTAATCATTATTCTCAACGAAATTAAAGGTTAGTGACATATAGATGCGATAGATCTCTTGCGCACATTTGTGAATGGAATTTGCATCATTTTCGACTATGTATTAAATTCATGAAATATTCGCTTGACAAATAATAAACCTTAACGAACAAATGTCTTCTATTGATTATATAATTAATTACGAAGATTCTGGAGGTAAAATTTTGGAAGTTTTAATCCAAAACATGTAAGCCGAACCGGTATTATTAAATAAAGCTTCAGACTGCTTTTGAAACAGTTTCGACAAAAATGAGACAGAAATTTATGACAGTAATTAAACTTCATGGTTACGTGAAACTTGTTTAATTATAAAAGTGTTAATTACGAAACTCTATAGCATAAATTTGGTAAATAATGGCAACGTGAAATTCATACCTTGCGAAATATGCAATTATAATTTAGTTTTACAAAAATATGTATACCATTCATAAGCTAATTTAAATATGGCCATATGAAGGAATACAAAAAGCTTTCTGTTCTTAATACATTTGTTCGGTTTGGAGTATGTGCAGAGAATGACAGCTAAATCATTAAATTTATTCAAATTAATAAATTCGATGGATACGGTAGGTTATGTATTTACCTCGGCATATTGAAGTCAATTTTTAATACTTTGATAATACTTTAATACAATTTTATCGCTGAAATGTAAATATATAAACTTATGAATTACCCAAAGGTGTCCAAATGTTATACCTAGACCGTAGACCGGGATAATAATATGATAACAGTTTATTTTCTCCGATTTCATGCAGCATGCCTTATGGAGGAGCGATACTTTGACGGGATTCCATAGGCAGATAGCTAATGTTATAAGGAGTAACTAAGGCTACTTCTATTTTAGAAACAGAATTAGGTGTCCTTGCAAAAAAGCCCAAAAAAATTCAAATCCATGAAATTGTGAGCAAAATCCGATTCAAATAGGGAAGTATTACATCCAATAATCTGATATTTATGATGTTAAAATAACAGCTTTTACTAAATGCATATGAAGGTATATACGGTACCTACTTATAACAAGAAAACAATTTTTAAAATGTTTGTCTGTCTCTCTGTTTGTTCCGGCTAATCTCTGGAACGGTTGAACTGATTTTGACGGGACTTTGACTCACTAGCAGATTGCTGACGTTATAAGGAGTAACTTAGGCTGCTGTTATTTTAGAAAAATAACTAATAATAATTCCGCGCAAAAAATAAGTTCATGGAATTATGAACAAAATCCGATTCAAATAGGGAAGTAGGTATACATACAATATAAACACTAATAAATGATTAATTATAGGCGCCACTCATCGCTTTCCCCTCTCACGACTATATCACAGACGCTGCCCGCGCGACTCAGAATGCGCGTCAAATTCGCAAGTAACAGCTAGCATAAAGTTAGTTTATGCAGCTAGTTATCAATAAGTTGCTAAACTGATATTTCACGAATTGTCTAATTTTTTTTATTTCGATATTACTACTTTACGTTATGTGTTATTCAAATATCTGCAATTTTTCATTTTGAGAGAGAGCAATTTCATATTTGAAACCCTGTATCTCGGTTTTTATCATCATTTGAATCATATTTGGTCATATTTGGCAAGTCTTTATATTTGGGATAAGGATTACTGTTGCTCTGTGGTGTAGAATTCATTATAAAACATCCTGTATGTACATTAATTCTTACGAGAAATGGGTCAACTCGGCATTACCATGATACATCCCCAATAAATATTCCTTCAAAGCCTGGATTACAGCCTACTAACAAACAATAAGCACTTTTGCAAAATTAAGCAATAAACACCTGGCAATTAATTGTGGCAGTAAATAAGCTTACACGGTGCGTTGCCAGATTCCATCTGGCAGAATGGCATCTGTAGCGGGCCAACAGCCGCATTTTGGTAGTGAATAACAGGTGTGCGGGTATTAATAGCTAATCAGCACAATTATATTCCGTGATGCAAACCTATGCTTTGTGTCATAAGGCAACTTAATTTGCGTTTTAAATTTGTCTAGTTATATTGAGGTTAAAAAATGCACGTGAGCGATGTGAACTTGTTTCAATATTTTACTCACGCTTGCTACTTTGGCACTTCTGGCAATGTACATACAATCTTGCACGCACTTTTTATCACCTATGTAAAGTACATCCAATCTGAATTGAAACCGCTTAAAAAGTAAAAGTTTGCAAAACTAATACGGCTGCTTTTGTTTTACAAAGGACTTGCCGACTTTTACTTTTTATGTGGTTTCAATTCACATTGGATGTACTTTAATCGGATAAGGTTCATCGAAAAGGGAGCAAGCGTCAAACTGAAAAATCTAAATTAGCACCTTAGGAACTTCAGTTCTCTTATGTTAGTCAGACGCTCAACTATTTATTTTTATTTAACCTATTGAATGAAATGAAAAGTCTTGCGAACCTCAATAAGCAAAATTTACAACCATAGAATACATTGTTAATATAAAGATGATTTTCTCATATATAGCAAGCATATATAATAACATGTATATTTAAATATAACACTAAAAGTGTACAGAATATTATTATATTGCCAAACTATAACAAATGCACCATAAAGTATAAAATAATAGTTAATTGTAGATATAGATTTGTTGGCATGGTTCCGAGGGATGCTGGTACATATGAACTAATAATTCAATATTACTGGTAATAAAAGGTAGTGAGACACTATAAAAGTGTAATGAAAATATGGTAAAATATACAAATATAATACATAATATAACCAGATAGAGACATATATAATAATCAGTAAACATAATTATAATAAAATATAGAATAATTACTATAATCCATTGACAGCTAGTGTCAAACCAAAAACATATTAGATGACAACAGCAAATCAACCTGAAATTGAAAATTAAATAAGGAATAACTAATTCAAAGAATACAAACAACAGGCATTAATATTATTAAATTGTGACTATACGTAAAGAACATTTATATGTATAATATAATAAGAAGTGACGTCGTAATAATAGTGTCGTGATTACATACTAACAATAATAGTGAAATAAACATTCAGTTGCCAAACTACCTGGTATCTAGGTATGAAAAACATTACAATATATCAAGTACACAGGTAGAGAACAAAGACTCTTGTTGAAAAAACAATTTTATTGATTAGAAAACATCACGAAGAAAAGTAGATAGTGAAATTTTTTTGCGAACATTTTAGTTAATATTTATAGTTAAAATCGTGTTAATTTAAATTTAATTACTCACAAGATGTCAAGAAGAGGTTATGAAAATCCTAGAGGCAAATTTTAGTCGAGCAGTTCCAGATTTGTTCCTGATAGATCCTGTATTTATGCGGTAGGGTATATTGTCCAGGTGTATACCCAGGTCCAGCATCCATGAAATCATCTTCAAAGGATGGGAAAATGAAAATTCGTAAAATTTAAAGTATAAGAAACATTTAACATATATGATTATAATTACTTACCATATAAAAATTCATTCAAATATGAGCTCCATATATTAACTAAATCCATAGGTAATATTGATTTTATGCATCACAGACCCTTTTCTTATTCGTTATCTTATGACAATTACCTTTGATACGTTGCATAGAAACAAGTAAAAACAGCAACGTATAATGAAGGTTGCCTATATCATTAATAGTTACACACATATAGTAGCATGTAATAAGTTCTGCATACCAACATCAATCGTATAATAAATACATTGGTATTATACCTATATTAAAATTAAATAAAACACATGCTGTGATAAATTAAATATTTCTTATTTATTAATCTTTATAATAATATCTTTTTGTATAGAGATAATACGTATTTCCAAGGTTGATATGTTGACTACATTTTTTTATTTCTCATTATAAAAATACCATTTTTCTCTTAATCTTTCAGGATTATTCATATTTCTTAGTATATAAGCTACTATGTTTTTTTAACACTATTTCATGAAACCACCTACTTCTAAAATTCTTAATATTATAATAAATTTGTATATCTTTAAGTCCTGTTTGAACATGTGTAATGAAAATAAATAGGTAACTAATTTATCAAAATTAACATAATATATAATAATATTTTATTTCAATATAATGTCTAGAGTAATGCCTAGAGGCATTAATCCCTATTAGCCAGTAAAATACTCAAGTTAAAATGCCATGGACACTATAAATATGTACCACCTATAAGAGAAACAATTTTTTTTATATATCTGTATTTATCTAATATCAATGGGGAGAATATATAAAAGCGGAATGCAGTTACATTGCGGAGAATGTTGTATGGTGTGCGGGAATAATAATTAGCATTTCTCCCTGTCTTGTACTATACGAATGACAATGTTTTTTTTCTGTAAATAGTTCAATATTTTTCTTTGTATATGTTCAAACGCTTCAAGATTAAGATGCACGGTGCAGTTAAAAAAATTGTTCTTAAACATATCTTTGCAACTGTCATGTTTCATTTGGTAAATAAGTTTATGTATTTTTTGACTTATCAGAAATCTGTCCCAATCCCCAAATGTCGCCAAACGTACATACTTGCATCATGATTACCATAACACCTACATGAAGCTGTTAACCTTTCGTATTTCATGACTCCTCACGTCACGACTATCACGAGTGATGGTCGCAAAGTAGTCTTCATCGTTCTCCTCATATCAGTTATTTATTGACAATAATAGTCAAAATATCACAATTCTACTGCCAAGACCAAAATAACTATTCGCATTGTAAATACAGTATGAAGGACCCCGCACACTTCATATCGAAACGCGGCCCCGGTCAATTGGCTCCTGTACAAGTAAACATATTTATTCACTAAGTTCTGCATAGACATACAGAAAATATAAATAATGTATACTATAGTACGTTTGTAAGAAATAGACCGTAAATCCACAAATAAACTTCATTTATACACAAAGAAAATACTTGATAATTGCTTCTAGATCGAACCGTTCTTAATGACAGTTTTATCATTCAATGGGTTATTATTATATTGTTGTAATTCTAAACTGTTTTTTCTGTAATACGTTTTGTCTTCATTTAATTGCTTGCGAACCGATGTTCTGCACGTAGATAAATAACGAAACACGAACCCACTGCAAACATATTCCGACAGGCCCGGTAGTAATTAATTTTATAAATGATCGTATGTTATTTCTGGCCTGCGTTACAATCCCTCACGAGCGTATCCCTGCTAATAATTTCATTCAGAATTAAGTTGTTTGAAATGGGAGAAAGCAAACACGAAAAAACTAATATATCACCGTTCTTTCACATCATAACAAATTTCAAAAATAAATCTGATGCCTAGGCCGAAACTTACGTGGCGGAAAATGCGTTGATCGCCGGAAAACTGTTTACGAGATAGCTCGGTCAGGCTATGTTTTCAACATACAAAAATACTTTGCGTAAAAAAATACTTTTTTTTATTTCCCTCTTATTTGGAGGAGAAGAATCATGGGCAAATATAGGCATCATCGATTTTAACCGTTTATGCGAGCAACCTCATAAACACGTCTCATCAATAAGACCCATCATTGTGCAATTTTCACTTTTCAGGGCTGTAAATATAAGAAGAAATTTCTAAAGAAATAAAAAACAACGACTATTTGTCTGTAATAGCCGACGAAACCAGTGACTTCAAATATATTTCAAATCGCAATCGTGTTTAGATAATATATAGGTATTCGTAGAAATATGGGTATCTAGAAAATGTAGGTACTTATCTATAATTAATAAAAAAATCAGCAATCTATGTTAAAATATAAATGTTGCAACCCTATCTATAGAACCTATAGAACACGAATGTGCAAAACACGAACGTGCAAAAATTTAACTGTAGATTTGTGTGCCAAAAATATCTTAAAATAACGTAATCGGAAAAAGAAAACATCTCGGTTACTCATCAACCTACTTTTAGTATTTTACACTAATATAATCGTGCTCATCGCTTTTGATTGATCACTTAGACAGATGTAATTAGGCAGATATAAGATGTAAGACTTAGACAGATGTAAGTTGTAATTTTTTTCTCAAAAATGGTCTATTTTACGAAATTTTAGCAAGATATAAAAAAGTTACTAAATGAATCATAATGTTTAGTTTTTTATTGAAAGTAAAATAGCAGGCAGGAAGATATTTACAAAATTTATTAAAGGGTAGTTAATTTCACCCCTTTGTGTGCATGCTAGGTGGATGAAATGATTTCGTTAGATGCCTTTTGAGTAACCAATATGTTCCAAAGTTCGTCTTTGCCGATTGGGTAAGTTATTCACGTTATTTTGAGATTTTTGGGACACCACTTTAACGGGGTGTAGCTGTACAGGAAAGATTTATTTGTAAAATTTTATACGAAAAACCCAGCTTAATTTTCGACAGGGAATCTACAGTTAAATTTTGCACGTTATTACGGGACACCCTGTATATTATATGCTATAGTAAAATAGACCTAAAAATTTACGATCATATTTAGTTAGTCGATCAATAATAATAAAGGTATTTCGTGAAAATAATGTAGAAACGTTGATATTTCCCGTTTTTCTTAATTTGCTTCCAGCTCTCGGTGGTTGTCCTTGTGATTGACACACCCAATACGTTTCTAATGTGAGGGTTCAACGACTTGCACACAAATGCAACTAGGATTTGGCAAGCAGCCAGACTGCATTCGCATCTTTGCAACTATGTTTTTGCACCAACATTCTGCACGTCATAACGGATAAGTTTGTTCTATTTCCGCGCTATTACGCAAAAAGAAAACAAAAGTTATCAGAAGGGTAATGTACTAGGAACTGAATAAAACAATTTGCTCTTAACACCCATTATGTCCATGGAGATTTCACCTTTGTTGGTTCATTTACGATTCTACTTTATGCTTTCGGATGCGTTGTATTTCAACGTTTTCCTAATGAGTGTTAGGAAATGCAATTTAAAATAAAACGAATAGAAATAGACATTTTCTTTGTGTCAGTTCGCGTTAATGTGCCAACGAATTGGGTCAATCTTGTTGAATTGTTATTTCTGATGTTCTTTGATCATCCTCCTTTATCTTTCTTTAGTTCACTAGTTTACGATAACAACTCGTCCCACATACACAGTGTCCCAAATTGCAAATGCCAGAATTTATGTATATGTATATGATTATTATTTAATTAAAGATATCGATGAACGTTTGATGATTTATAATAATAATAATAATAATAGCCATTTGCGCTTAGCTTGGTAAATCCTAATAACACCTTATGACATAGGCCAAACTCGACAAAAACTAAATAACAAAATTATTAATTACATATTAGTTAATAGTGCCAAGGACATGATTTAATTAAAAAAAAATGTGTAGTGGGTTACAGTTAAATGTATTAAATTACTTTTTCGATATTGAAATGTATATGATCTTGAGCCCTTGAAATTATCTGTAAAATGGGTTTTGAATGGACGCTGTAGCTTCAAAATTAAGGGGCAGTCCTGAATGAACATACTAAAATGTGTTACGTTCCCTTTTGTCAAATGACCATCTACCTAGATATCAGAAGTTTGTTGTAGGTACATAATTCTGAATAAATCTATTAGGGAAATCGACACCTCTCTTCCTTCAACATTCATAACTAATTTGATATTTTTCATAGGACATTATTGATTGGTGTAAGCGCATATAGTTAGTCACTATGTCCCTATTCTTTAGTTCTTATGGTTTTTGGTTAGCTCGTTCAGGCTGTCTACAGTTCAATGGCACGTGACCAGTTTTCAAGGCTAGGCGATCATCTTTCTTGTGTTGTACGAGGCGACTTATCTTTTCCCTTTTGTTTGTGTACTATTGCAGCTGGACTTACTTATAGTTCAAGTTTAAAAAATGTTTTCTTATAAGAATAAATACGTTGTTATTTTCATGATATGGTGGGATTTACTAAGAAAATCATTGTGGTGTGTTGTTGTGGTTTGTCAACCGGCACACAGTCGACAGTATGTCGGATTCAACGACTTGGAATAGGTAAGCGAGTTTTTTTTGTTCGTTGCTTCGAGGCCATTTTCTATTTTGTTTGTTTGGTATTCACTAGACACTGTTCTACGTTGATCGAGGGACACATCACTGCGTAACCTTTCGAAGCCGCTTCCATCTACTCAGGCTTCCTCGCACGTCGAGTGTAGGTCACTCCTTGTAACATTGGCAACTTGTCACCTTGGAACTTGGTAACTTCATCTTTAACTCCAGCTCAAACTGTCGTTGGACTTGACTTGCCGAGTTGAAATCTATCAACAATATACGTAGATTTTCTGGAGAGACCTACCTTACTGGAAGACTTGCTGCCACTTTACAGATAAGATTATTTTAAGCGTACTTTATGGGGGCATAGCCTCTTTTAATGATTCTTGATACTACTAGTATGTACATATGGATTACGATTATGAGCCCTTGGCTACCGGTTGAACTCTTATTGTACTTAACCGTATCTACACATTAATTTTCATAGTGTACGAATGGGTACCTAAAGGTTGCCGTTACTTAAATAGTATGCAACATTTTTTCAATATATTTTAAATATATTCAAAACTAAATACTTTTTTGGCTTAAAGTTTTGGATATATGAATATGTATATGTATATATATGAATATATGAATATGTATATGAATATGTATATGAATATGTATATGAATATATATATATATATATATATATATATATATATATATATATATATATATATATATATATATATATGAACATGTATATGTATATATAATATATGACATATATGAATATGACATAATAAGACATCTTTCGAAGTCACTTCACCTTGGTTGCGCATGATGATACGCCACTGAGCAGTAAAGCTAGTAAATCGCCGGCTTTATTTATTGGTACTTTATTTAACGAGGATGTCATTTATAAATATAACACTTTTTTAACTACTGAGGTACCTATTAATAAAAAAGTTCACGGAAGGTCACTTTCAAATCCTAAGTTGATACTTATTTCTTGACAGAGAGCATACATAAAATGTGGAGAGAATTCGGATAAGATTATGAAATTCACGGACCTTCAAGATGTACCCTATTATTTAGTAGGTTTTAAAGAGTCCTCAAAATCTGCCCCGAAGTTCGCATACTCTTCCACATAAAAGAGCCTTATTACTTTCGAGTAGGGAGCTTGTGAACTTAAAATATGCTTCCTGAATTTGGCTCCTGATGAGGCAAAAGCTGCTCTACTAAAGGGACATTGACCTTTTAAATCTTGGCGGAAAGCTCTTTAAAAGCTAACAAAGGACAGGCACGCGTGTTGCTTTCAGTAGGTAGCTTGTTAAAATACGTTTAGGATATAACGCATTCACACTTTTCAGATATTATTTAATAAATGCTTACGGGATCCGGAAATAAAGTGATATGGAAAAGGAACATGTAAGGGCTGGAAAAAGAAACCTATGTAGGAATGACAGAGGTGGGCTTTTATATTGTCCTAATTTACCCAAGTTCTAAATACAATCTGAAAAGTCCCATACACTTCCTTTACCCCACTAAAGGGATGTGACCGTATGTCCTTTTTAACGTTCGTCCAAAACCGATGTGTGTGAAATGGTTGCTTTACGGTTAACCGTTTGACAGCAATAAACGTGAATTAACCGTAATCGTTGCATCACTACTTTTAAATACTTGATAATTGGGTAGGCATATTTGTCTAGTAATATTTCGTCAAGGGGCAGAATTATGAAAAATATAACTCAAATTGTTTTTCATTGTAATTTATGACCACATTAGTTCAACTCTTCAATTTATTTTATTTGGGTATTTAACTTCAATTATCTTAATTTAGGGATCTTAGGTAGATAAATATTGCAATCCTTATAATAGCAATAATGTCATATGACTGTATATATTTGACATCATAATAATACCAACGACCTTGAGCACCCACTTAATAATTATGAAAATAAATTATTTCAACTGTAAACAGACTTGTTTACAATTTGTTATATATTTACTACCTCTGTTTGA